>QEPC01000412.1:23716788-23738894 GCA_003113815.1 Sphenodon punctatus | reverse complement strand
ACTCCATTCTTGTCCCCCTTGACCTCTCTGCTGCATTCAATACTGTTGACCACTCACTCTTGCTGGACTTCCTTCCTTCCCTTGGCTTCCATGGCTCCATCCTTGACTGGTTCTCCTCCTACCTCTCTCACCACTCCTTCAATGTCTCTTGCCAGCTCTACCTCCTCCTCCTGTTAGAGAGGGCCTCGAGCCCCCCAAAGATGAATACATCTTATTCTGATTTTCTGAATTTTCTGATTTTCCAAATTTTCTGATATCCTGAATTCTGAGTTCTGAATTCTGGGTAATTGGAAAAAAAATTGAAGTACCACCAAGTACCCGGACCGAGTATCTGGAAATTCAGAAATTGGGCTGCGTACTTAGAAGTACTATTAGGTAAAGCCCTAAATACTGTCATAAACTGTTGGAAAGTGTCAGAATAGTGTCAAAAACCACCAGAAAGTATCAAAATATTGTCAGAAAGTGTCATAATACTGTCTGGAACTGGAAAGTGTCAGAATACTGTCCGAAAATGTCAGACTACTGTCAGAATACTGTAAGAATACAGTAAGAATACAATCAGAATACTATCAGAATACTACCAGAAAGTATCAGAAACTGTCAGAAGCAAAGGGGGAAGCTATTTCAAAAGCCAGAAGCTGTCTCAAAATGATGGAAATATGTTCCAGAAAGGTTGCTATATTGGAAAGCGTTGAAAAATGATGGCAATTGTCACAAACAGATGGCAAATTCCATCAGATTGGTGGTGAAAATTCAAAAATGTGGACAATAACTAACTGAATGGCAAAGCATACTGCTGCTTCAGCCTTAATGACAACTGATATACTGATTTCATCATGATTTTGTCATGGATTTCAAGCATTTGGGGCATATTATTTCCTCTTTTTTGGATAATTTTGGTTTTTTGTGTCCTTAACCAGTATTTGACAACTTCTTTGGATACCTGAAATGGTACCCAAAAATGCAGGTATTGGGCCTGATCCCAAACCTCATGTGCTGCACAAACAGCACACACACAACTCACAAGCAGCCCATGTGCACATCTCACACGTACCTGAACCAGCATGCAAGCCACATACAAGCTGTGTGTGTACGCATAAGCCATGCATGGAAGGGTTTGGACTGAGTTCATTGCCTGTTGGTACCGAATCAGGTATCCATTTCATCTCCACTTCGTATGTCAATAAATAAATAAGCAAGCAAGTAAGTAGGAGTAATATGTCATTTTAAGAGCCATATTTTATTTACTAGTCAATGTTAACATGGAAAACTGATGTGGAGGTTTGTTCATAAACTCAACATTATTTCCAAGCTGACAATCATCAAGAGGGTGTCTGGGTACCAAGGACATGAACATGGTATAAGAATTAAGTAGATGAAGATATAAATGGTTGGAACTGCAGTGCTAGATCTAAACCCCAGAGAAATGATGCATTTGGATACAGAGACGTTTAGCCAAGGCCATCTTTAAATATAACATTAAAGCATGTCTCAAACTGTGTTGGGATATTGACATGACACTGGTTGTGCCCCGTGTTCAGGAAATCGGCCTTCCCCTACCTACTTTTCCTCATAAACAGGCACAGCCTCCAATGGATAGGATTTCTTAGCAGCTGTGAAAGCACTTTCTCTTCTGTGCTTTGCCATATAGAGCAGGTGTTAATGTGCCTTGCAGAAGTTGTCAACATGAGGGAAATGCAAATATTTTTGCAACGGGGACTTAATTTCAGGAGTGTTTTCATAGTAAACAAATGAAAAACTGAACTTACAACTCACTTTCAACAGGCACCTTTATTTATGTTGTTTTCATTGAGGGAATGATTGTGCTTCATGAGGATAGCGATGGGCAGGAAGGAGATGTTTACAGCAGACCTATGTCCCCTCCAGAAAAAAACAACAGTTCTCTGTTGATCGGATAACCGGAAGCTGATGCAAACACACCACTTGATATCTTTCAAATCAAATTAAATCAAATCAAATCAAATACTTTATTGCGTGGTCACAGACCATTGCAGAAAATAAACAACAAACAAACAAACACTGGTTACAGGATAATTCAAAACTAAAAACTGGTATTGTTGTTAGAACTATATCACTCTATAACAGCCCCATAAAATCAAATCAAGGTCAGCTGATCATCATACATTTATATTGGACAGAGATAAAGGAATAGATCTTAAAAATAAATTTCTAAGATGAACAACCTGTATCAGAAATGCAGTAGCCTTTTTAATAGCTTCAAGGTCCGCACTATCAAGGATTGTGGCTAAAAGGACATAATCAGTCCTACCTGGGTGCTTCCATAGAATAAATCCCAGGAATTCCTGCCGTGGTTCATCATACAGGTCGCATCGCAGGATAATGTGTCTGATGGTCTCGACTGCGAGGTTGTCAAATGGACAGAGCAGTTCGGTATAGGGGATATCCTGGATCCGGCCCTCGAGGACACGAGAGGAAAAGGCATTGAAACAGGCACAGCAAAGCAGTTGCTTTGCCCTACCGGAGATGGGAGCAGTAAGGTAAACAGCCACCTGACCCATCTCCGGAATAAACAGCTAATAGTCTCGAATGTGAGGTGACAGCCCTATCCTACCGAGCTCCATCTGGCGGCTGATATCCTCAGATTGAGAGAGGGCCCCCTTCTTATGCGAGCCAGGGGGCTTATGTTGGAGATATTCTGGAGAGATACCCATCTCTCTCAAATGGGCATCAACCTTTAGAGACCACTGGTCTTGAAAGGTATCCTCCAGGGCACCCCTCAATAAAGCTGACCCTTGCTTGGACCGCATTTTGAGCCAGAATTTGAAAGAGGCTTCCTTTGTGACCTCGGACCATGGTTTTTGGCCCAGCTAGGACCGGATTGCAGCCAGGGGTGTACCTCGTGGAGCTCCTAGGAGCTTCTGGAGAAATTTGGACTTGGTCTTATCTACCAGGTTGGAAAATAAGGGAGCCCATAGCTCAGCCCCATATAGCAGTTGGGACCTGGCCTTACTAGTATGGACCTGAAGGGCTGGAATAAGCGCTGTCCTACCTTGCTTGGCAAAAAGTCTGGTGATGGACTGAGCAGGGGCTTGCACCGCCCTCAGGGCCCTATTTACATGCTCCTCCCAGGAGCCAGACTGATGGAAAAGGATACCCAGATATTGAAACGCCTGGACCTGTTGAATCTCAAAGCCCTCAGCAGACCAGGTCTGGGTTTTTGATCTAGAAGAGAAAACCATTATCTTAGATTTCCCATGGTTGATGCTCAAGTGGTTCACCTGACAAAAGGCTGCAAAAGCATGGAGCTGATGCTGGAGCCCCACCCAAGTCTGCGATAGGAGAGCAATGTTGTCGGCATAGCATAAGCAACCGACGGCGTGTGTAGCTAATTTTTTTGGGGGGGGGGGGCGGGAAGGAAGGATCTGCCATAGCAGGAATAACACCATCTATGAAAAAATTTAAAAGGGCAGGGGCCAGGACACATCCCTGTCTGACCCCCAGCGAGGTGGAAACTGGGGGAGTAATATGGCCTTGGCGGTCCATTTTGACTACCAAGGATGAATGGGCATGGGGCGAACGAATCAGGGCCAATAGTCGTTTATTGATAGATGAGACCTGCAACTTCCTCCACAGGGCAACCTGATCCACTTAATCAAAGGCTGCCCTGAGGTCAAGGAATGCCTCATAAAAGGCCCCATTTCATGTCCTATATTTGGCAGCAAGGTATTGCAGAATGAAACAGTGTTCAACAGTTGAACGGCCTTGCTGGAACCCCACCTGTTCCTCTGAGATAACCTTTGCCTGCTCCATCCAATCCATCAATTTCCTCAGAAGGTATTTGGCATACACCTTCGAAACCAAAGACAAAAGGCTGATAGGCCTATAATTGGCCGGGTCCTTCTTGGGCCCTTTTTTGTATACAGGAACTATAATAGCCTTATCCCAGGCCACAGGGATCCGAGCGGAAGTGCTGATGGCTGTAAATAAAACAGCCAAAACAGGAAACCACCAACCCTTGTAAGCCTTTAGAAACTCGGCCCGTATAAGATTCAGGCCGGTGGCACGGTTTTTCCGAAGGGAGTCTACCACTGCCTCAACCTCCTTTAGCTGAACAGGGGGCCAGGCAGGTATCTCCTCAAACCCAAGGGTTACACCATCCTCCTGCTGGTCCCTATCACCTCCGGGGGAGTTGTATAGCTCCTTGAAATGGGTCATCCAAGCAGATGGTGAGAGCGATGAAGCAGACATCTTTCGCTTTCCCCCGGTGGAGCCATTGACCAACTGCCAAAACCCCCTAACATCCCCTACATTAGCGGCCTGCAAAAGGGACTTCCACTGGGCATCACAAAAGCCCCTCTTTTTACTGTTAATCAAAGTCCTATATTTTGCCCTCAGTGCAAGGCAGAATAGGCACCCGGTTCTTCCTGTAGGCATAGTACATATTTTTAAGTTTTACTCTGGCCTGCCAGCACTCTTTGTCAAACCATCGCTGATTAATTCTAGAGGCCATTAATTCTAGGGGCAGGGGGTCGTACCAACCCCTGGGTGTAGGACCGGAGCTCTGAAGTCAGATGGACATACAACTCCAGGACCTCAGCAGGGCTATTGGAAATGAGCAATTTCTTGAAGAGAGAGTCAACATGCGGCCAGGATACGAAATCCCCCAGTGCAAGTGACAACTCCTCATCCCACTGTGGAACCCATGCAGTGTCATACTGCTCCATGTTGGGATCAATCATGTCCTTCTGGATATATGGAATATCCAAATTTAAAGCAGGAATAGAGAGGGAAAGTTCGAGGAGGAGATGGTCCACCAAGGGTGGGCCCAGAAAGAAATCTGCGACCTAGAGGAGTACCTTGGCTGAAACCAGGGCAAAATCTACTGTGCTGGGGCCCGGCGGCCCAACATAGGTGTATTCTCCCTCCGCATCACCGTATCCTGAACCGTTCAAAGCATACAATTCCTGGGCTACCAGCAATTGGGCTAATCTGATCCCAGAGGAGTTAATACCACCATCTTTGGACCGCCTAGGACCCAAAAGGTTTGCTGGAGCATAAGGCAGCCCATCACAGTAGGGGGCCAAGGCCTGGTCATCTGAGCCCATACGGGCATTAAAATCGCCTGCTAGAATAATTAGTCCATCTGGATACTTTGCTACCAATTCCTTCAACAGTTGTTCCAGTTTGCCCCGCATAGAAGTTCGAAAAGAGCCAGCATTACGAGGTGGCATATATAATGTCAAAATTATAAAGGTTAATGCGGCAAACCTGGCAACAAAACCCAATAACAGCTGAGGGAACATTATGTTATCAATGATCTGGAAGGGAACATTTTGGGACACGAAGCAACCCAACCTCTCGCATGGCCTCCCTCTTGCTTTCCAATGGACTTCTGGGAGGAAGTAGGCTGCATAATCCTCTAAATATAAAGCAACCTTAGCCCAGGTTTCCTGGGCTAGGATAACAGAAAACCCTTTTAAATAGTGCAGGAAATCAGGGTCATTACAATGCCTAGCCCAGCCAGTCACATTCCATGAGCATATTGTGATGGAACTAGAAGAGGCTGGGCAAGATAGTCACCGGGCTGGCATAGAATCCTGCCTACTACTGCACTTAGAATCAGCAAGGCTGATATCAATTGCTGCCACCGGGGAAGTCTATGCTGAAACTTGCTGGTCATCAAACACTAGATCCCTCATCAGGCCGCCAATGGGGGGAGGAGAACCTCCCCCACCCCTAACCTCCAGAGAATCTATCTTTTCAGGGGTTTGAAATATCTCCCTCCCCAGGCTGTAAGCCATCTGGGGTCCCGGGGAGCGGGTATTCAATTGGCTAGAAACTTGCACTACTGGCCCCGAGAAGTGCAGTGGGGCCTGACCACCCCTAGCCCTGGCTGCCCGCCCAGGGACAGGAGACCACGGCTAGGTCACCCGTGGGCCAGATATCCTCCGGGATCTCAGGGGGGCGGAAACAGGTTGCTGATGAGACACCTGCACAGGCACTCTTTGAGTTGGCAAATTAGAGTTAGAATTACCCTGGCTAGTGGTGGGACCTTTAGGAGCCAGTACCAGGTAAAGCTGATAGCAGGGGGAAAATCTTTGGGGTTTTTATAGGCTTTCGCTAAACGGATCCATCTGGCAACAAACAGGTGGGCATGCGACCACAAGGTATCTACTATTGGTGCAGCAGAAAAGTGAACCAACAAGTGATATGAGTATGGAGGAGAAGGAAACAGTAAATAACTGACAACAGAACTAGAATGGATAGGTGAACCCACAATAGATGACAAATGCAGCAAAATAAGACACTTGGAAGTCCAGACAGGCAAATGCCCAGAGGGCAAAGGGGCAATATTATAGACCAACACCTGTGGATCCAACTTCAAATAGCGCAGCTTAAATCTATCAGGGGTCCTGATGACTGGTTCCCCCTTAGGAGTAATGGCCTGGAGGCCAATGTCATCCTGCGAAGCCTGGATACCAACTGAAACCTGTATCAGAGGGGGATCCCTGGTATGCTGAGGCATAACAGCCTCTTTTAACTTGAGCATATCAGTGATGATCAGGCGACAATTTTAAGACAAAGGTTTCTGGAGAATCTGGCACAAACAGGGGTTGTGATTCCAGGAACAACAGGACCCTGACAATCAAGGGCGAACCTCCGTGGTTAGGTTTATAAGGGGAGGGGTTGGTAAGGCTTGTGTGATTTAAGGACAGATGAATTTAATCTTTATAGTAATGAGAATCTATCTAGCATGGCACTGTTTTTTTAATGAACTAATGCACTGTTCCATGCAATAGGGATTGTAAAGGTGTATTTGTATGTGTAATTTTATTACTTTTTGTTATTGTTGTAAACTTGCTCATGTTTTCATATGTATGATTAATAATTTGATGATCTTGATGATGTTGATGATTTTGGAAGCATTTGTTGTTTGCAACAGCTAAGGCGATGCAATAAAAAATTATTATTATATATATCAGTGATGATCCCCAGCTGCAGCCTGTGGAGTTCAAGCTGCATGCTAATACTCTCTAACTGAGCATACAATTTGGAAACCAAGTCGCCCACAGCAAAGCACTGCTGGCCCACCTGCTCCATAGAAAAGTCCACATTATTGTTGGTAAAAGAAGACAAGAGTCCTACTGTTTCTTCAGCCGGCACCGCTGCCGCAATCTTGTAGCAAGAGACAGGAGGCGGATCAAGGCCTGGAGAATCCCCCAACCCCTCCGTCAAAAGCGGTAGGTCCACTGAGCCATCTTTCTGGGGTACTCCTACCTTGAGATTCCTTAAAAAGTCTGTCAGCGTTGATTGCCTGGCCTGAACCTGGGCACGGGTTTCCACCCCCTCCTTCCCTCTTCTTTTACCCATCAGAGCACCAGTCACACAGACCCCAAAGCAAAAGGAACTGAGCAGCAATAATGGTGACCCAGACCCAGCCCGTGCATAAGATTGCGCACAAGGGCGTGCCCTTGTGCATGACTCCCTTAGGCGCGATGCACTGGCGCGTGCCTATGGTGCCACTGTAGGCTCGGTGGCATTTTGAAAGTGATGCGGGAAGGCCAGCACAGGCACAGTCCTGCAGCTGTCAACAGGCTTCAGGTGGATCACGGGGCGGTTCCGGGGACACCGAAGGGACGGTGTAGATGGCAACGGGGCTTCACCACTGGGGAAACTGAACTAGCAGGCGGGTCTCTCCCTGCACCCAGGGTTCCACTCCCCTCCGGATGCTGCTGACCTGTAGGCTCGGTGGCGTTTTGAAAGCGATTCAGGGAGGCTGGCGCAGGCGCAGTCCTGCAGCTGTCAACAGGCTTCAGGTGGATCACGGGACGGTTCTGGGGACACCGAAGGTGCGGTGTAGATGGCAACGGGGCTTCACCACTGGGGAAACAGAACTAGCAGGCGGGTCTCTCCCTGCCCCCAGGGCTCCACTCCCCTCTGGACCACTTGATATCTTTAAATGTAACACTCCTGATGTGTTTGCTGGGAACACGTGAGTTGACATAGCACTGCAATCATGTTCACAGCCCGGGTTTACCAACCCGTGGACAAAAAGATGTTAAAATCATTATGCTTCTTACACACACTGCTCAAACACGTGCTGGGACCATTTGCCACCCCATCAACATTACGTTTAAAGATGCCCTAAGACTGATGTCTAAGAAAATATAATTCAGATGTCCTGGATTCACATCCTTGCTGACCAGTCTTAAATCTTAGTTTGATCCTTCATTTACTTTGAGAGCATTTCATGGCTGCCCCATAATTTCCTTCTCCTCCATCCCAGACCCCCCTTGCTCTGTGAATTACCTTTCAGAAATCTGAAGAGCCTCCAGCTATGTTTTCCCTGCAAGGAAGTATTTTTATGTGAAATACTTCAGAGAAATGCTGTGAAATTCTATCAGAAGGCTTTATCTGATGATATTTTAAATGGAAATGCCACAAGATCTGCTTTTCCATTTGCACAGTTCCTGAGCCAGGAAGGGGATGGGGGAGGGGAGAGTGTAAAGACCCTAAACCACATATTTATTGAGGCTGTTCTTTTGGGAGACCATGGACTGTAAAAGTTTTTAATTAAGTGTAGGACACAGTTGCTTATTGCTATTGTAATTAGGAAGTGAATGCAATGCACCTTGATGGAACATTGGAGCTGGATAGTAAGTCATTTCTTGTCCGGTATTGGCCCTTTTCACACAGACACTCTAACACTGATAAAATGTGTGTTACATTTTATTATACATGTTTCAGGGCTGCAGGTGTGCTCTATGGGTGCCTTGCAACATGTATAATAAAATGCAATACTCATTTTATCCGTGTTAGAGTGTCTGTGTAAAAAAGACCAGAGTTAAATGGAAGCCACTTACATTAGGTTTGCCAAACCAAAGTATTTCTGATAAGGCCCTCCTACTGCAGAGAACTGTAATGTCACAACTCTCCAAAAAATATAGTCATGTTAAAAAGGGGTGGAAAAATCCCCCTGTCCTGCCCCCCTTTTGGTTTTGCTCCATCCCTTTGCATCAAAGCTTCAGGAGAAACAAGTGATGGAAACAAGCGGCTAAATTCTTACTTGCAAGTAATTTTGCCATCTCAGGAACCGGGATTGATTTCCTGACCATTTCCCAATACAATTTCTCAGTTCTCACAATACCATCAGATACACACACACACACACGTTACTAACTTTCCATTAACCATTTACCATGTTTCCCAATTTAATTTTAGTGATCAGGGAGACAGAAGCAAAATATAGTGTAAACAGAAATCTGTTTGCTAATTTCATTTTTGTTTTGCCTCTCAGACTGGTTGATGTGTCAGGCAGTCTGAGAGGCAAATGAAAACTATGGGCATTTTTTACACACACCTTAAAGTTCTGTATTTTTCAATCTTCTGGGTTTACAAGTCTACAAGTAAGTTCCGCATGCATTCTTCACACACACACTGCCCTGAGGAAGCCTAAAGTAGCCACAGCTGTAGTCGTGAGGGGCTGCCATGGAAACCAAGTGACTACAGCTTCCTGGAGCAAAGCAGTTTACCAGGAGAACTTTTTACACACAAAAATTCTGGGAGAAGTTCTACACAGAAGTTCAAAGAGATGGATGCTTAAGATCTGGGTGAGTGATTTAGACACTCAGAAAGTTCAGGATGTAAGAGAAACATGCAGGAGAAATGCATGTGCAAAAACACCCAATATTGCCAAAGGCCAGAGCAGAGGGGGAAGGGAGGGGAGAGCAGGAGACTGGAGACATACGTGCCATCCCCACTGGCCAATAGGTGTCACAAAGACATGGTGGAACTCTTGATGCAAGCAGAGAGCCCCTGCCGTAGGGCTTTGTTCAATGTTGCCACAACCTGGCAGTACCCAATCAGGAGCACTGGAGTGGGGAGTGGTAGGAACATTGTGAAAGTTGAAGTCAAGTCATACTTGGGGTAACAGAAAGTCTCCTACTCCCAGTGCCTGCTGCTCCTGTCCCTGCCTGCTGCCAATCTGTCTCTCTCTCATAATCTGCCCCACTAGAACACTTTCTCCAAGTCAAAATGGGGTTCCAATGCCAGAGCCTGCTTGTTGCTTCTGCTATTCATCTGTGTCTCTCTGTCTCAAGTCCTGTCCATGGGGTGCTCTCCGAAAGTTGAACAGTCTGCCACACTTTGGGGTGCAAATTCCAAACCCTACCTGATATAGCTAGTGCCCATCCTCCTCTCTCTCTCTCTCTCTCTCTCTCTCTCTCACAGACACACACATTCTGTCCCGCTGGGGCACTCTATGCAAGTTGACACCCTGTTACATCTGGGGTGCTGCCAACTGCCCAGTGCCCACCTGCCACTATCTCTGCCTCACATGTCACCCTGTCTCTTATACACATCTAGATGTGTATAAGAGACAGGTGTGAGAGAGAGAGAGAGAGAAAGAGAGAGAGTCTCACCCATGTGCCCTCATGTTGCCCACAACAAGTCAGAGAGAAAGCCCTTTGTGCCCTCATACTAATTCTTCCCACCAGAAGGAGAGAGGTGCCCTTGGCATCTGAACCAGAGAGGGATTTCTTTCTTACTCTCCCACCTTCTCAAATGCAAGCTTCACCTCTGCCTCAGAAGGTGCAGGCAGGCAGGCACCACTAAATTATTGTCCACCAATGCTTTTTAGGACATGACTGACCTCTAACTCCCACTGACTTCAAGTCATTGACAGAGTCTCTATGCCTACCAGCCATGTCTGAAATGAATGGGACACCATCACAGTTAACAATCACAGTCGGGATGAGAAAGCATCAGAGGGCCAACTTAAAAAATAACATGATGTCTGTGTGATGCCTATTGGCCAGCAGGGATGCCAATCATGACTCCAGTCTCCTGCTCTCCCCTCCCTGTCCTCTCTGGCAACATTGGGTGGTTTTTGCAACATTGGGTGATTTTACACAGATTGTACCCATGATCCTGCTTCCCACCTAGGTAGGCTGTCCATTTAAAGGCAGCCTGTCACATGTGTAGGTGGAGCAGAACCACATGCTCTTCCCCAGCCCTGCTTGCAGTGCTCCAGAACATTCTGGAGCAGCACAAGTGGGGTTGGCCACCCAAATGAGGGAGCTGTCATCCATCTACTCGATGAACAGCAGCTGTAGTTCTGGTTTTGGCCAAGGTAGCCCTGGGCAACGCCATAGAGTTGCAGGTGGCAGCCTAGAGTGGAGGCAGTTCCCCCCACAGCTCTATGGTGTGGAGGAGGAGAACAATATGTAGTTGGATTGTGGGCCATGGCAGTGATGGACTCATTTAAAATGGAGAAAGGTGTGGCTGCAATCAGGCAAACATGGGGTTGTACCCCTGGAGCAGGTCTGTGGGTGAGCACCCCCATTTCCATCAAAATACACTCATTGTTTGCCTCTCAGGCACAGGCACCCTGGGAGGCAAAATGAAAGGCAAGTCATGCATGAAAGCAAATACCCGTTAAGATTAATAGAATGCACATAGGAATAAATGGAAAATGAAATTATATATAAAAAATGAAATTGAAAATTAAAAAATACATAACCAAACTTTCCAGGTGCACATAAAAATGCGACAACATACATGTAAGTGGGTTTAAAATGGCCACAAATCTTTATTAATTAGAGTCTGGGCCAACTGTACAGCAAAGGGGAAAAAGGAAACTGTTAACTTGAACCCAAATTTAACCAAAAACCTAACCCTTCCCCCTGCATGTCCAGTACTGATATCTCACTGATTAAACTGGTATCCAATCGCCTTACCAGATCCCCCAAAATTGGGATCATGAGGGGGAAGTGACTTGTCCTGCGCCAGTAGGGACAGCATGTATCCTGCATAGTAGCCCAGGATCCTCTGCACCCCAGAGTCAGACGAAACCATGAGTTGCATATCCCCTAAACGGTCCACCTTTCCCTCACCATGCAGAGGTGCCTCAAAATTTCCATAATAATACACCCATTTCAGGTTATAATCCAACGGTGTGAGCTCCTTCTTACCTTTGGCACTAGACTACCACCACCAGAGCAGCCAGAAATTGTGATGTAACTCCACCACAAATAACCCTGACCCAGACTGCTCTGAACCAACTTGACCAAGCAAGCCTTTAAAGCTGTCAAGTATAATTCCATGCCCAAATCGGACAAATGAACACCATCAACCCAGAAAAACTCTGGTTTTTGCCAATTGATGGCTTTGTGTTTCAGCCAGTCCCCACTAATCGATTCATTCAAACATTTTACCTCTCTATTTGCTCATTTCCTAGACCTATCTACCTTCTGTGGTTTCTCACAATGATTCCATACTCTCCTTTGCAAAAGTTAGGTGAAAACAATTCGTGCCAGAGGAAAATGTTCCTGGAAGTGTTCCCAATCCTGTAGAATCATAATGGATAAATTCAATCCAGACTCCCACCAGAAATAATTCTCACTCAAATGCAAAACTATAAATGTCTGGCATTGCCCAATGCCTTAGGTGCAATATCATGGGCCTAAGTTGAGTCCATAAATTTTCCCCCTTTCCATACCACGGCAGATCAGCTTCTGCACTCATTCCTAGCTGAGACCCCCAGCTGGTGTGTTTGGCCATGTTGGCTGCCCAGGAAATGAAACTATGGCCAATTATCCAAATCAGTTTCTTTGAAACCTATCTCAATCCTGAAAAAGACAAAATAAGTATTTGGAAACCAAACGTCAACAGATCCCATAGCCTAATGACCAATTAACCGATCAAGACAAGTCAGAAAGGGGTCAGATATAAGTCTGAAAAGCTCCGGACTGCCACCTACCAACACTCTGAATTTCCCTCACACTATAACCTGAAGCTGAAGCTGAGGAAACTGCCCCAATCCTAAATGTATGAGAACCAAAAAGATTAGCAGACTACCCCAAACTTACCAAACAATGCCTCATCACAGCAATCAGCTGGTTACATATCGATGGTAAACCAGAACAATGAAGAAAAAGAGGACCCCCCCATCTTATGATGGGTGTCCAAATAAGACCTCAAAGTGAGAACTGGGCAAACTGCTTGCTCCACAGCCTCACGCAAAGTAATAAAAAATCCCTGCAATTATTTATCTGACTTGAACCAACACAACCTAATCCGCACGTCATTAACAGTAAAGGCTAAATCATTTGTATCTAATGCTCACCCAGAATGGTCAGACTGGAAACCAACCACCAATTCACTAATCCGGAAGCCCCCCCAAAATGCTAACTTAAATGCTGCTACAAACAAAGCAGCTTCATCCATGGAAGAGAAAATCTGAAGTAAGCTTCCACACATCTTCTTCAACACCTGAGGAGAAAAAGGCAATCTATTTTCTGGTAAGTGACAAGACTGCCACATCCAGGATTCCAGTATCGCAGAAAGTATACGGGACTGAAAACTGTCCGAACTTCCAGCCAGTCTGGACATAAAGGCTAAAGCTGCCCATATACCTGCTATCGTTTTTGGTGCTAAACCTCTGGTGTGCAAAAATAGCCCAAATTGAATTAAATGAGACAAGGGAATAGGAAAAGAAATGACCCACCCCTTTTCCCTACCAAAACCCCAAAATTCATCTTATGCATACTCATATGCCTTCAATGTAGAAGGAGCAACCTAACCCCACACTGTCTGGAACAACTCTATGACCCAAGGCTCCACAATGCTGGAGGCATTAAATCCGGTGACCTCTTCACTGTTGGAGCAAGGTTCCAGAAGCAGTCCATCTGAAACTGAGAAAGAGCATCAGCTATATCATTGCTGATGCCTGGAACATACCTAGCTGAAAACAAAATATTATTCCTCAAGCATGCCAGGACAAAAACTCACAGCAACCTCATGACTCTTTACAATTTAGACAAAAGGGAGTAAACCACATAGACAACAACCATGCTATCACACCAAAAGAGCACGCACTTCTATCTAAAAGTGTTGGTTCAAATATGTACCGCAGCAGCCACAATAGGGAACAACTCTAAAAAAGTCATGTCCCTCACCACATCAGACTCCAGCCAGAGAACGGGCCATCTCTCAGCACACACCAGTAGCCCCTAAAATATATTCTTAAACTGATGCCCCCAGCCGCATCTGAATGTGCTTGAAGCTTGTCTTCCAACCGCAAAGTATTGTACTACACACTAATACCATTATATTCCTTCAGGAAAGTCTCCCATACTCCCAAGTCCTCCCTCATTTCACAAGTTACTCTAATGTGATGGTGAGGTGCTCTAATCCTTGCTGTTTTAACATAAAGTCTTGACAAGACTGCTCGACCCGATGTGTCTTACAAGCAAAGTTAAGGCTACCCAAAAGGGACTGGCGTTCCCTCAGGGAAACCTTCCTAGCTAACTTACATCTAGACACTTCTTGAAGCAATTAATTCAACTTATTCCCGGGCAGCCTAGACAATTCACTAACTGAATCCAGCTCTATCCCCAGGTAAGTAAGAACAGACACTCGTCCTTCCATCTTTTCCTCAGCTAAGGGAACACCTAACTTTTCTGCAATCTGATGAAAAGCCCCCAATACATTGGTGCAGTCATTCGACTCCGCCCTTCCCAAGAACAAATAATTATCAAGATAATGGATGATATGATTGCTACCAACCTGCATCCTAACTATCCATTTGGGGGCAGTACCGAATTTCTCAGAGGCAGAAAATGACATGAAACATCCCATTGGCATTGCCTTGTCGAAATAAAACTTACCCTGAAAAAAAACAACCCACCTGATCAAAATCACCAGGGAAAACAGGCAATAGGCAAAACACGGATTTTATATCACTCTTTGCCATAAGAGCTCCCCTTCCACAAGATCTAACCATTTCAACAGCCATGGCAAAGGATGCATATTGAACTGAACAATGCTCAGCAGGGATAACATCACTGACTGATACTCCCTTTGGATAAAATAAATAGCGAATCACATGATAGTCACCTGGTGTCTTCTTTGGGACTACCCATAATGGCGACACTCGCAGGTTCACCATTGGAAGAGAACAAAGGGTCCGGCAACCCTCCCCTCATCAACATCTTTCTGAATCTTTCTTTCCACCACGCCCTCTAAACCAAAAATGTATTTCCAATTGGGAAACATCATGTGCACATGACTGCCTTCAAAGGAATCCTGAAACCGAAACGAAAACCTTCAACTATATATTGTGCTACTCTTCTATGAGGATAATCACATAGCATCCTCTCCAATGCCTCCCATTTAACTGCAGTTGGAGCTCTTTCAAGAGCTTGCAGCCACATTGCTTCCAGCTTTCTGCTGACCTCAGCCAAATTGCTTACATTCCCTCTGGGCATTCCTTTTTCTCCTAAAGCAAGTTGAAAATGGGTGCATCCCACCACATTGCAGGCAGGTGTGCCTAAATTTGCAGTTGAGACAAAAACAATGCACACCATCTTTAAAGTCCCAGCATGCCAATGACTGTGGACCTTTCTTAGGTGAATCTGCCTTACTGCCCTCACCTGGGGGGGCAATTCCCCTTTGCTGCTATTCAACTACGCTACTGTAAGGACTAGGTGTTACGGGAGGGCCTGCACCCCCCACAGTCGCCCTCAAGCTGATCGCACCCCGCAGTTATCCCTGACATTGTCCGACAACGCGCGGCAGGAAGCGCCGCTATCGGGACACTCCGACACTTCATCAGGGGATCCCCCCTTACCATCCACATCACAGGAACAGCCTCCGCCAGTCACGCAGCA
Source organism: Sphenodon punctatus (assembly GCA_003113815.1). Classification (NCBI taxonomy): domain Eukaryota; kingdom Metazoa; phylum Chordata; class Lepidosauria; order Sphenodontia; family Sphenodontidae; genus Sphenodon; species Sphenodon punctatus. The sequence continues at coordinate 23,723,241 of QEPC01000412.1, read as the reverse complement.
TTCCGGGGCAGGGCCTGCACCAGTGAAACATTCACAACGGCTTCAGGCATGCAAGGGGGGGCGTGGCCTGCAACATAAATGCTGGTGTCGCAGAACAAGCAGCGCTGGTGATCTGAGACTGGCCCCTGGAGCGAAAGCTATTGCTGGAGATTGTTGACCCCCATCTTGACTCCTAGACTCCCTTCCTTCCCGCATCCCCTTGAGTGCTGTTGGAGCATGTCTGCCTGCGCGAGTGTGGTGAGTGTTTCCCCGGTATCCTCTGTAGAATGGTTGAGTGAGTGCGTGTGAGAGTGGGTGGAGAGTGAGTGTGCCCATTCCCATTCCCCCCTCCAGTTCCTTCCCCCTTATGTGAGTGCATGGTAGTAGTTGCCTTCTTGTCATACCTGGGTGCCCTAACCTCCTGTCCTCATTAATATCTGTGCACAGCCCCCTCCCCCTCCCAGGGTGAATCTGTGGATACAGTGGTTGAACGGTGGGCAGGGTGCCCCAGTACCCATTCCTCAGTGTCCTATGATGATAGGGGCCCGATCCTTGTGTAGGATAAAAGGCCCACTTACTATCCTGATGGGCATCTTACATCCCTATCGCCTGCCGAGGGTTTGGGTCAGGGCAGCCCGTGCTTCACACCACTTGTGTGGAAATCCCCTAAATTCCAGCTCCCTCAGGTACCCCATCCCCCCCCCCACTGACAGCTACCTCCTTCTCCCACATGGATTCCAGCCATAAATCATGGGCATGCAATTCCTATTTCATACCTGGAGTGACCGCTGCTCGCTGGTGGAAGGCCTCATCATAACAAAGCCAACCAAAACCTTGTCATAAAAAAGTCAACCAAAACCCTCCCAGGATAAATAAGCTCAGTTCACTATGTCAGAATATTTCCATAGTGCCACTTCCCATTCTGGAAAAGCCTGCATAAATTAAAAATCTCAGTTTCCAGTTCACCCAATTCCGGTCTTGTTTTTAACCTTCTCAAACTCACACGAGTCCACTCTTACAGTGGGGTCTGGGATAGGATTACTGTACAGCAGGGAGAATATGTCAATGTATTTGCCTCACCATATCCTCTCTCTGGTGGACTGCAAGAGGTGAACACCTATCGGTGCAGATACTGCTGCATAACCACCCTGCACTGGTAAAGGCTTACTGGCCTCCCCCTGTGCTGAATTAACCGCAGGCAAAGTTGCCACCCCCCACACTTAAGGGAACAGGATTGTTTCCACTACCACCTAACCCCCTATCAACACTAGTCCCGGTCACCATAGTTGAATCGCTAGCAGAACCCTGAGACTGCCAGACATTGTCCACCCATAACAATCTATTTGGGTTGGGCTGAACCAACGGTTGTCTACTAGTCTGTACTACCTGAGAAAGACGGCCTACAGTAGGCGATGCCACTTGTTGAACTAGCTGACCTTGCAATCCTTGTGCTGACCCGGCAACCCCTACAGAACTAGGTATGGCCAGAGTTGCCATAGCCACCTGACCCGCTAGCGACACTTGCTGGCTTTGCTGATCATGTACTACCTGCCCTGATGCTACATCTCCCTGCTCACCAGATATAGCTGATGTCATTGAGGCCTCCTTGCCGAACTTCACCCCACACTGGGCACCCAGACTAGGCACACCACGTTACTGATGCTCATCCTGGTGGCCACTGAAAGCAGCACCAGAAATAACAGGATGCACTCCAGAAACACTGGTTGCAGAGCTGAGAGCAACTCCTCCTACTACAGACTGGGGAAACTCCAACCCCCCTACAGTGTTTCTGGAGTGCATCCTGTTATTTCTGGTGCTGCTTTCAGTGGCCACCAGGATGAGCATCAGTAACATGGTGTGCCTAGTCTGGGTGCCCAGTGTGGGGTGAAGTTCGGCAAGGAGGCCTCAATGACATCAGCTATATCTGGTGAGCAGGGAGATGTAGCATCAGGGCAGGTAGTACATGATCAGCAAAGCCAGCAAGTGTCGCTAGCGGGTCAGGTGGCTATGGCAACTCTGGCCATACCTAGTTCTGTAGGGGTTGCCGGGTCAGCACAAGGATTGCAAGGCCAGCTAGTTCAACAAGTGGCATCGCCTACTGTAGGCCGTCTTTCTCAGGTAGTACAGACTAGTACAGAGCTACCCACAAAGACAGTCTCACCTGCACCACAGTTTTCCATAGAAACGCGCTGAGGAGCTGGTGAATGTCCACTGGAAATGACAACAATTAGCCTCCCCATCTGCTACTCCATGCTCTTCATGCAACAAATTAGGGAATGTACAGTGACATCTACACTCCATGTTGATCCTCCCCCCTGGAATGACAAGACATGGGAGGGCACTGTCCACTTTCACCCTGATATCAACCTTGCAGATCACCCTCAAGCTTAGGTGCTGATCCAGATATAGCAGGTTCTGACTGAACAGCAGAGAGATGAGGGGGGCCACCACCAGCTAAGTAATGCTGGAAAATATCATCCTAGCTATTCACCCTGGTCTGCAAAGCCTTCATTACATCCTCCCCTTGAGAATTAGCCCCCACAGATATGCTGCCATGACCCACATTAGCAGACCTGCCAGACCTAGGAGCCACACTGATATGGGAGGAACCTTGCAGGGAACCTCTCCCTTCACTGCCAGGACCAACAGTTTGTCCAGGGATGGGCCTAGCCTGGCTTCCCCCCGAAGAAGGGGTCCCTACCCTGATGGACCCTAGTGGGGGAAGGGACTGCCTTCTAACATGGATTAGATCTCCCCGTACTCCCAGCCCAGCCCCAAATGCCCCCAACAAACTACTTAAATCCAGCAATCCCAGCCCCTTGAGGAGGAACAGCCAGAAAATACCCTGAGGGACCTTCCGCGCCACATCAAGAGCCTCTTTTAACCAGCCTGCTTGATCCTGGATCACTGAAGCTGCTGCACCGCTGTCCCAAACATCCTACCTGACAACTCCTCAGCTGTAATGTCCCCGGGAAGGCCTGGTCAGTTTCAACCATGAAACCGGCAAGGCCGGATCCAGGAAAAAAGCTCTGTTTGTTCTCGCTGCAGCAACACAAATGCAGCTTCCTTCAGAGTGCTCTGTGTCCCTAGGAAAGCCCTGCCACCAAATCTCCCGGCCTCAGAAGCTATCCCGCACCCTCAGCAGCTATCCTTGTAAGCAGGGTGTAGCACATAAAATGTTGCAGCCATGCAACTCCTATTTCTCCCTCCAGACTGCGAGCTAAAACACCTCATTTTCTCCAGGGATGGCGAGACAAAACAACTCCTCCCCCCCCTCCCACATATTCATAGCAGGGAAGGTTCCTTCCCATTTGGCCCAGGGTGACTTACAACATATAAATCGAGGTCTTATTATGTCACATCTCAAAACACCAGGGAGTTGCATGGCACCGTTGTTTCTAATGGTGCCTGGGTGACTTCCGGTTCACTGAGGAGTGTCTAAAGTCCCCCACAGAGGTCTCCAAGAGCTGTGGGTTTAAACTGAGGGAGAAATCCCGCTTGTTTAAAAAGACCCTAAATGGTCTTCTTTCTTCTCTCTCTTTTTTGAAATTTAAATCCATTAAGATTATTGTCAGACTCTTAGCAAAGGCTTCTTATTTACAAGGGTGCTGAGCAAATGTAGCTTCCATTTTGATTCAAGTGGAGTTTTGTTGGTGTTCAACACTGCTATATATTAAGTCCACCCAGTACAGGGGCTTGCTATTGAGAGATGCTGAGTGCACTGTGGGTATTGGGTAGATTTAACTACCAATAAAGTCCACACAAGCTGAAGATACGATGTCCTAGTGCTGAAACAAATAGTAATTTCTGTTTTTGCGAAACATATTTGCATTTTTGATAGCATTCCAAATATTTGAATGCATATTTGCTCCTAGAGGGCTATTCAAATATTTGTTTATCTGGGCTTTGGGGCCATTGGCTCCAATCCCAAATGGGATCCATGTGGGATCTACACAGGTCCCGCATGGGATCCATGCAGCACAATGCAATCCCCATGGAGATGCATACAGTTTGCATGTTGTGCACGAGTACAGGATATGAGCAAAATGCGCAGGGCATGGGATTCCACCCCCTTCCCCCCAATTTTCGTTTGGATAGTCAATCATTCAACCAAACACTCACTTTGTACTCACTTCGTTGAACGTGAATTTAAGTGGGCAAATTTGACAAATATGCTTGTTGCAGAATGGGGTCTCTGAGGAGGTAAATGCTGTCAGGATCCAACCTCCAAAGATCCAGGTCCACAAGGGAATTAGATTGAAGTGCCTTTATTCATAGTTTTCATCACAAACATATATAGACCATTGCCAGACTTCTCCCTCTGGCTTTCCAGGTTCCTTATTTACAATTCAGCAGAGATTCACAATCAGTTCCTGCCTCTCCAGTTCTCCCCTGACTGAGTCCAGCTCAGCCTTCTTAGGCCACATTCACACCTGACGCAGCAACAAAAGGGTGGAAGGGGTGCTTAGGGAGGAAAAGGACATTGCGGAGAAGCTGAATGAATTATTTGCTTTGGTCTTCACTGCAGAGGACGTTGGGGAGATCCCCACGCCGGAACCTTACTTTGTAGGTGATGAATTGGAAGAGCTGTCACAAATCAACATGACTCTGGAGAAGGTTCTAGAGCAAATTGACAAATCACCAGGACCAGATGGAATTCACCCCAGAGTTCTAAAAGAACTCAAATATGAAATTGCAGACCTACTGTTAGTAATTTGTAACCTATCACTTAAATTTGCCACTGTACGGTAGGACTAGAGGGTGGCAAATGTAACCCCAATATTTAAGAAAGGATCCAGAGGTGATCCTGGAAACTACAGGTGGGTAAGCTTGACATCTGTGCTGGGCAAAATTGTGGAAACTATCATTAAGAACAGAATCACTGGGCATGTTGATAAACATGGCTTAATGCGGAAGAATCAACATGGATTTAGCAAAAGGTAAGTCATGCCTCACTAATCAGTTGGAATTCTCTGAGGGTGTAAATAAGTATGTGGAAAAGGGAGACCCAATAGATATAGTTTACCTGGATTTACAGAAAGCATTTGATAAGGTCCCACATAAAAGACTCTTGAGAAAATTAAAACATCATGGAATCGGAGGTAGCATCTTACTATGGATCAGTAACTTGTTAAAGGATAGGAAGCAAAGAGTAGGACTAAATGGTCAGTTTTCACAATGGAAAGATGTAAAAAGTGGTGTGCCCCAGGGATCTGTATTGGGACCGGTGCTGTTTAATGTAATCATTTATGATCTGGAAAAGGGCGTTAAGAGTGAGGTGATGAAATTTGCAGATGACACCAGGTTATTCAAGGTAGTTAAAACATGAGCAGACTGTGCAGAACTACAACAGGATCTTATGAGACTGGTAGGGATGTGCAAACACGATTCGGAAGTTCGGTGTTCGGACCCAACTCGGTCTGTTCGGATGACCGAATCTGAACCCAAACTGACTGAACCAGAACTCAGTCTGAACTCTGAAACGACCGAACAGTTCGGCCGTGTTTGGATCAAGTTCAGATGAGTTCGGGCAGGGAAAACGTGACTTCCTGGCACAGACAGGCACAGGAAGGGGGGTCAGCTGAGGAGCAGACTTCTAGGCACCAGAGGTGAAGAGGCTTGGAGTAGCAGCCAGCCTGCCTAATCATCATTACTTTTCTCCTCAGACCACTGGCTTGGCAGTCTGCGATTAGACATGGGGGATGGGGGGCAGGGACTAGGCTGCATGGAGCCAATGGGGCTTGTGGTAACTTGGGCACAGCAAGTAACAAAAGTCATTGCCCTCCCCCTGTCTGGCCTCAAGTCTGTTGGCTTTCCGCAAAGCCTGTAAGACTTGGCTGTTCTCCCACGACTTCGTAGGAGGGGAAGGGTGGGTGGGTTAATACTGGGGGAGGGAGGTGGGTTTGTTGGTGTTTTTTAGATGTTTTAAAATTGTTGTGTTGATGTTTTAAAATTGTTTTTATTGGTATTCTAAGCCGCCCCGAGATGCCATGGGAATGAGGGAGAGGCAAATAAATGTAATAAAAAAAAATCAAAAAAAAATCCAACACCTTCTGAGCTAGCCACTGTTCCTGACAGCAAACATTTTCAGAAGGCTTCCTCTGCCAGCAGTTTATGTTCCTACCTATTCTTAATCCATTGTCATCCTCCTCCTATTTCACCCATCCCACACATTTACTTCCCGAACTTCATTTATTTAGATTAGATTAGAAAGATTTAGGAGTTATTTTTATTTGTTATCCCTCCCTGTGTTCTTCCTCCCCCCTTCATTGAATCCTTTCCCTCTCCCTCTATATATTCCATCCCTGATTCCCTTCCTCTGTTTTCTGATTTATTTAGAGTAGGATTAGATTGATTTAGGTTTCATTTCAGTTTTGCACCCCTCCCAGTGTTCTTTGTGCCCCCCTCATCCCATATATATATAGATAGATAGATATTAGATAGCTACTATAGATAGATAGTTGTAGGAGTTAG
>QEPC01000412.1:23695091-23714153 GCA_003113815.1 Sphenodon punctatus | reverse complement strand
CTGGCCAATCCAAATGTGCCCACACAATTGTGCTGCTGCTGTCGGCTGCTGTCTGCGAGCTCTTCCCTTGCAAATCCTACCATCCTGGCTACATGGGTGCTGCGCACAGGCATATCCTGCCAATGCCGTCTCTGCTGTGCCACGGGTTCTGTGCCCAGGCAATCCAATGTCTGCTTCTGCTACCAATGCTGCCTCTGGGCAATCCAATGTCTGCTGCTGCTGCCAATGCTGCCTCTGCTGTGCCACTTCATCCAGAATCTGCCACTTTATCTCCAGGACCCACCATCAGGGTTCTTGGGTCCATGATTACACTCATAGAGTGCTGTCATTCTACCGTCTACAGAAGCAGCCACTCCAACCCCAGGACCCACCATTAAGGTTCTGGGGCCTACGTTACTAGCAGGGAGGGCCGTCCAATATCTAGAAGCTGCCACTCTAGCCACTCTTGCCCCAGGAACCACCCTCAGGGTTCTCTGGGGCCATGTCATTCCACTCACGGGGAGTTGTCATTCCACCTTTTCTTTACGGGTTAGCAACCTGATGTTCATGGAGAGAGCTGTCCATGAAACTACTTGGTTAACAGCCATTAATGGACCTACTCTCCAAGAACTTATCCAGGCCTTTTTTAAACACAGTTTTACTACTGGCCTTGACAACGCCCTCTGGCAACAAATTCCATAAGATTATGGGATGAACTTCTTACTGTTGGGAGCTGGGAGTGAAGAACGCGGAGTGGATTGCCCATTGTGACAGTTGGTTCTTCTCCCATGCAATCGATATTGGCCACCATCGGAGGATAGGATGCTGGGCTTGATGGACCATTGGTCTGAATCAGTACGACACTACTTATGTTCTTATGAGGCAAAGACGTGGCAGTGGGGAGGACCCAATTCTGGAAGTAGTGTCGGTGCAAACGGGGTTCTGCCGTGGCTTTGCTTGCAAATGACAGCACCGTATCGTTGCCTTGCGACTTTTTGCCACCTCTGTGTCAGGTGTGGTCTTAGGCTTTGGGCTGGCCTAGTCCCACCTTAGGACAGCTGACCCCACTTAGCCCTCAGCTTCTAGGTGTCTACAGGCTCTCAGCTGTTACCCTTAAAAAACAGGCACCCAAGCAGCCTGCTTTCTGCTACAAAGAGGTTTGCTACAGATATTCATTTTAGCTCACGTTTATACCTCACATGTTACCAAAACCTGAATTTGGAGCCATCGGGATTGAATAAAATACCTCAACATTATTGTATTTTAAAAGAAAGGACCTGTGTGTTTTAACATTCTTTGTCTGAGGAAGACTTGTTTTCTTATAAAATCAACATAAGATGAAGCAAAGCTGTCCAACTAAAGAGAACCACTTAAACAAATTTATTTATGTTTAAATGGTGTAATTACAATAAGGATCACAGCGAACACAATGATTCCTCAGTATCCAAGGGAATCCGTCAGCAACAATTAAGGGGCTCATCAGTGTGTTAAAATGGTGTTATTGACCTTTATGTGCAACAAACAGGTTCCTTATTAGGCTGTGAAGGCTGTCAGAAGTTTTTTATTTTGTTTTTAAAATTTATTTATTATCAGCAAAAGCAAAGCCCAGTTTAGAAGTATGAAGAAGTCTGTGGGAGGCCTAAGAAAACAGATGTTCTATCAGGAAATACTTAACAGGCATATCAAACATGGGCACTTTTATGTTTGCGTTCAGTATTTGATGTCCTCATAAAAAAAGTAACATCAGAAATGTACAGAAAGAGAAGGGGATGCCTGGGGCGGTGTGTGTGTTTGTGTATGTGTGTTTGTGTGTGTGAAACATATCGAAAAAATGGTGAGTACTGTACCTTATTTTCAGTAGCAAAAGATATGCAAAGGCTCAGGACCATGTGGATGCTAGGAAAGGAAAAGACACCACAAATAGAGACCTAATATTCAGCAAAAGTGAGAGAATGATAGACACAGTCTAGATTCAATGTGTTTAGTACAAACATGGAGAGCTTCATTTTGTGCATAAATTTTGTGACTACTAAGAGTCTTTATGTTTAAGACTACTAAGAGCAGGACAGATTCCCCCCCTCCCCCTTGAAAGAGGCCCCCTGAAAACCTATAAAAATTGTTTTTTGAATTAAAGTATGGCATATACTGAGTCCCCTCCCAACCTGGGGAAGGTCTGCAAGCTTGTACATGTATAATAAAGTACTAGTCTCTACAGAAATTGGTTTAGCCATTCACTAGTGATGTTGAGTTGGACGAATGGGAGCTAGGTGGTCTCCAGTTCCCAGGATGTTCCAAGCCCCAATATCTCTAAGTTACCCCAGCATCTCAAATCTTTTCATGGAAATACCAAGTAGTAATACAAAGACATTCTCTTTCCCCTTATTCCATCACATGCTTTTCTTTCTAAATGAAGGTCACCATTTCCAAGTTGACCAAGACAAACTGACACCACATGCAATGAAAAGAGTCCCCCACTACCACCACACATACATGCACAGGCAAGAGAATAATAGTCAGCACATGTGTGCGAGAGCTGTTCCCAGACCAGTGACACTGAGAAATTCTGGGTGTTTGCAGCTCCTTGGGCACAGGGGCCATCTTGAGCCTTTTGGAAACAGAACTGATGGCTCCATATTGTCCTTGGAATATCTCAATCCACCAGCCCCACCATCTGGAATCCTTTAAGAGTGACCTGAAAAACTCAGGCCTCCCTGAAGAGGCCAGCATCATGCACAAGTTGTTCAACTTGTCAAATCAGCTGGCTAGCCTGATTTTATGTAGTTGTGGATAAACTCATAAAAATCATAGAGTGCGAAGGACTATGAGGGTCATTGAAACCAGCCCCCTAACTTGGTTTAGAATTTGCCATACCTAAATCATCTCAGACATATGCTCACCCAACCTCTCCTTACAAACTCCTAATGATGGAGAATCCAAAACGTCTCTGGGCAGTCTGTTCCATTGCCTGACTGCCTCTACAGCTAGGAATTATTGTCTGATGTTCAATCTAAATCTCCCCTTGCTACAGTTTGTACCTATTGCCTCTTGTCCAGCCCTCCATAGCAAGCGAAAACAATCGATCTCCAGTCTCCCTCTTCTTTAGAGAGCCTTTCTGCTATAGATTTATACCTTAGACATATTACTGATGTGCTCATTTTGTTGTAAATGGTGCTTTGTGAGTGTAATTATTTTCACCACAGTACACAGAGGGTACTTTCAGACATGACGCTAACCACCCTTTAACCACCCTTGGTGGTTATTTATGCATGTTGCAGGGCTGCATAGGGCACCAATACAGCCCTGCAACATGCATAAATAACCACCAAGGGTGGTTAAAGGGTGGTTAGCGTCATGTCTGAAAGTACCCAGAGTTATGGCACCTAGATACATATTATGTATAAAACAATTCAGCTATTCAGTTTGGGCCTAAATTTCCTTTGGTTGGTGGTTCAATTTCAAGGGAAAAAAAATCTCCCTCTCACATCTTCACAGCAAAGCTTGACTCAAATATTCAGCTTTCCCTCCCTGGCAGCATCTCCCAGAGAGATCAGCGGTGACTTCAACACATAGAGTAAGAACAGCATGGAGAGATCTGCACCGCAGGACTGAGAGAACAATTTTGTCCTTAATATTAAACTGACATCAAAGGGCAACTCGTTGGATCAATGGGTTTGGAAGCACTTTCAACATTTGGATCTAGTTACTCATTTAAATGTATTCTTCCCTCTTGACTACAGCTTGGCTAAAGAAAAAGTACATTTTAAATACAGGGAAGCCTTGCTTACTTCTTGTACAATTCTTGTGGGATTATTGTGAGAGATGTGTGGGATGTGCCCTCACAAAGTTAGGGGAGTGGGAGATGAGAATAGCTCCATCCTTCACTAAATTTTCTGAATATTTTGGCTGCCTGGCCAAGCTGCCTTCTGCCAGGGAAGTGGAAGATCCGAGGTAGCAGCAGTAGCAATAGTGCAGAGGAGCTTCCCGCCTCCCCTATTCAAGTAGCACCAGAGGCAACAGGCAGATCAGACTATTTTTATTTATTTTATTTTTATTTATAATACTTCTTCTATACCACCCCCAAAACACCATGTATAAAAACGCCTAAATACCACAATAAAAACACATTAAAACCAACAATAATAGAGACCTGAAGAACAAACCCGATTACCCTTAAAATTAAACCAAACTCCCCCATATTACCTGTCCACCTCACTGAATCCCTGGCAAAACAGCAGTCTTGGAACAACCAGTCTTGCATCACTTACAGAAGGAGGGGAGATCCGGAGACAGGCAAATCATTCGATCAGAGACATGTGATGACTCCAGAGGGTGGGGTGGAAGTAGAGATCTGGCATCTGCTCTAGCATTCCCAGCTGTCTATGCTCTGTCTCTGACTGGGAGGCTAAACGTCTGGTGTGCTGCCCCCATGCCTCTGGTGGAGAACCCTCAGCCATCATTCCCCTGCTGTCAGGCCCCTGTACAAGGGCCTGAGGGTTGGCAGGTGGAGAACGCTGGGGACCCACATGAGCTCATGCTTCCGGGGTCCTGCCAAGGATCTTCGTTTCCACCGGCACCAGACCCTCCGCCCAATCCTTTGCCAGTTAGTGGATCTGGGGGAGGGGGAACCCTGACAGCCAGTTAGCCCGCCCCCTACACTCCCAGCTGGGGACAGTGGAGCACGATCCCTCTGGAAGGGCCAGGTCGGCCTGGATGCACAGTAGCCGCCACGTGTGACCACGCCCCCCTCATCACAACTATGGCGCTAAGAGCACCTGCACCAGTGTTCCGTGCCTATTGCAGGGAATAAAAGCAAACCTGCTGCTCCTAGCCACTGCTGATGATCGGTGCTGCTGCCTGTGAGACTGGCCCCATCCTTACCTGTAGTTTCGTATTGCAGTGAGTTGTGTCTGGTTCTTGTGGAGTGTGGAAAGTGTGTGTGTGTGTGTGTGTGTGTGTGTGTGCATGCTTGAGTGAGTGCACTGGTGTCTCAGGTGTCTCAGGTGTCTGTAAGGTAGTGTCCTGTGTCTAGAGTGTTGTTCCCTTCCCCCCAGCCTTCACCTCCCGGCTCCCTCCTGGTGTATATCTCCTGCCCTGGGGCCCCTCTTGGGGGTCACACCCCCTGTTCCCACCTGCATTCCCCATGGGGTTTGGGTCCCGGGTCCTGTGTGTCTGCTTGGTGGCTTATCTTGGCACCACGCTCCCTGCATCCCTGTGATGATCTATGGCTGGGGGTTTATGCCCTAAAGGCTCTTAAAGATCCTTGAGGGACTATCTTCTACCGCCCCATGGGCCAAGGGAGCAAGGTTATATGTGTGTGCGTGCTCCATCCCTTCCCCTCCTCCTCCAAATAACTCTCCCAACTCTCACAGTATACCCAGCAACAATACCCTGTTGTCATGGAGCAGATGTTGGCAGAAGTCATGGATCTGACTCAAACGATCCAGTCCCTTGCTATGGAGGTTAAGGACCTTAAGGAAAAGCCGGGTAACAGGGGAAACCCTCCACCTACACCTCTGCTCATAGCGCCTGCTGTAGCAGGAGCTCAGGGAGCCTGAGAACCCAAAGGGCTGGTAATTGCAATTTTTTTCAGGGAATAGACGCCTGTTCCAGAGTTTCTTGGCGCTTTGCGAACTAACCTTTAAGGTGCAAGCAAAGACGTATCCTAGTGACGAGCTATCATAGGTCTCTTGGAAGGATTGGCCTTATCATGGGCTATGCTCCTGCTCAAGAGCAATAGTCTGCTTTTTTTGTCTGATTACCCAGGGTTCTTGTGGGAATTCAAATTTCTGTTCTACTATCCTCATTGGGTAAAAGATGCAGAAAACAGTATTACCATATTACGACAAGGAAAGGGACCCTTACTGGACTATGTTACTAAGTTTCAGCAGTTGGCAGTTGATCTGGGCTGGTCATATAATGTACTGAAAGTCATATTTTGAAGAGGGCTCAATGAGTAATTGAAAGACCAGCTGTCATACACTACGATGCCAGCCACCTGAGGAGAACTGGATACGTTTGTTTTATAGATAGACGAACGGTTGAGCGAACGAAGACAGGAACACTGTCAGGACCTTCTGCACCCTGTGCCCACAAGAAACCCCTTTTCTGTACCCTGCAAAACAGAAACCAAGACAGAAGACCCATGCAACTCGGAGCCTCCAGAGGACTCCTAACAACAGCAGAGTGGGAGCAATGAGGAGCTGAACGACTATGCTTCTACTGCTGGGAACCATCACACTTCACTCATAACTGCCCTTTTCTCCCAAGGTTTTGACGGGAGACGGGAAACGCCTGACCCGGGTGTGCAAAGAGGTCCCCTATTCCCACCTCTGGTGATCTCGACTGTTACACGGAAGTCACTTCAACACATGAGAATTTCACTCACTTTGGCGGTCCATCCAGCATGGAGTATAAAAGAGAGGGTATTAATTGACTCAGGAGCCTCTAGCAACTTTATGGACCTCAAATTATGCCAACGCCATGCAATTCCAAGCACCCCCAGAAGTCCACCAGAAGATGTTCATTCCATTGATGGGTCACCTTTGATATCGGGACCCATCACAAGGTGGACCCAACCATTGCAAGCTACCATAGGAGAACATACTGAGCTAATACAATTCGCCATCATTTGTATTCCCATGTTTCCCCTCGTCTTAGGACTACCTTGGTTGCAACAACACAAACCTACAATAAATTGGCGGGACAAAATGGTGTCCTTCCCTTCAGAGTATTGTACAACCTATTGCAGCAAGAGACAATCAACATGCTTAATGTCTACCATAGGGCTGGACGCAAAAACCCTGGTACCACCGATGTACCTTCAGTTTATGGATGTCTTAGATCAAAATGTAGCCACAACCCTACCACCCCACCGGCCATATGATTGTCCTATAGATTTGATCCTGGGGACAGAGCCCCCCATGGGTGCATTTACGCCTTGTTCAGCCCTGAATTGGCTACGTTGAAGGATTACATAGATGACTGCTTGTGGAACACTCTTCATCTCCTGCTGGGGCGCCACTTTTTTTTGTCCTGAGAATGATGGGGGGTTACATCCTTGCATCAATTACTGAGACCTCAACGCCATAACTATTAAAAACCGGTACCCCCTTCGTCTTAGCCCAGAACTTCTCAACTGACTAGAATGAGCCCGGATTTTCACCAAACTAGATCCTTATTATGCAGCAGTTCAGGTGACAAATGGAAAATCACCTTCAGGACACGATATGGGCATTTTGAGTACCTAGTAATGCTATTCGTGTTGGCCAATGCCACACAACCTTTCAACATCTTATCAATGACATCTTTCGAGATATATTGGACATCTATGTTATTGCCTATCTTGATGACATTTTGGTGTTCTCTGAAAATGAAGTACAACATGTCCAACATGTTAGTACCATTTTGAAATGATTACAACATAATCAACTTTTCTGTAAATTGGAAAAATGCACTTTCCATGTCGCCACTATAGAATTCCTGGGATTTGTTATTTCTCCTTTTGGGGTAGAGACAGACAAGAAGAAAACAGATTCCATCTTAACATGGGTGGACCTCTCCTTGGTGAAGGCGCTCCAACGATTCCTAGGCACCACAGATTACTATTGGCAGTATATCCCTAATTATTCAAGTTTAACCGAACTTCTCACATGCTTACTTAGAACGGGAATCTTGTACATATGGATGGAACAACATCACACAGCTTTTGAAACGTTAAAGAGGATGTTCACCCAGGCCCCATAATACAGTATCCCGATTTTGAACAATCTTTTACTGTGGCGGATGCATCCAGCACAGCACTGGGAGCGGTGTTGTTACAGACTGCACTACCTGGAGACCGCTTGTTACCCTGTGCCTTCTATTCACAATAATTGACAAGCGCCAAGAAGAACTATACCCTACTTGATTGAGAGTTACTAGCCATAAAGGCCACATTTGAGACATGGCATCACTATCTGGAGGGCGCAAAGTTTCCAGTCACTGTGATCACTGACCACAAGAACTTCACGTATCTTCAGTCCACTCACATATCCAATGCATGACATGGTAGATGGGCATTTTTCTTCGCACGGCTCAATTTCAAGATTCAATATCAGCCATGGTGACAAAACCTCCTCGCGAATGCCCTGTCTCGTTGTATGGAGGCTGGGGTGCCACCCAGGAAAAGAGGTGATTTCCTTTTGGACCCTAAAACCTTTGCTGCCACTTGTCTTTCCTTACCCCAACTCCAGACATATTCTAGTCAGGACTCCACTTTGGCACAAAGTACTTCCTATCACAAGACATGAGGATTATACCTCTATAAAGGAAAAGTAGAAGTACCTCTAAAAGCACGACAACAAATACTTTGGATCCATCACAATGCACCCTTGGCTGGACACCCAGGTGCAAAATGAACCTTCAATTTTCTACAAAGGCATTTTTGGTGGCCATCTATGAAAAGACACAGCCAAAAGTATGTACACACCTGCAGAAGATGTGCACAAACCAAGGTGCCGTGACAATGACCACAAGGGTTGCTACAGCTTTCTCCATTACCACATGGGCCTTGGGAGCAAATTGTGATAGACTATATTATAGAACTACCATCCTTGCGACAGTATAATACCATCCTGGTCATTGTGGATCAGTTCACAAAGTTGGCACATTTTATTGCGTGTCAAGGTCCCCCTTCGGCAGTTCAGACTGCACACTTGCTCATGCACCAGATAATCAGATTACATGGAGTACCTCTAGAGATAGTCTCCAACCGAGGAACACAATTTATGTTCAAACTATGGAAAACGCTGCTCTCTGCCTTACAAATGAAGGTCAACCTCACTACAGCATATCCTCCCCAGGTAAATGGCCAAGTTGAGTGAATCAACCAAACGTTAGAACAGTACCTTCACTGTAAAGTAGACTACCTCCAAGATGATTGGTACAACTTAGTACCTATCACAGAATTTGTGTATGACAACATGTTAAATGTTTCCATCAGTTCCTCCCCTTTTTTGTAATGTACAGTTTTCACCCTCGTATCTGTATGCCAGATCTATCACCTCTCTCTGACCCTGTAGCCAGAGCATTGATCAAGCATACACAGCACATGCCCATGCTAAAAAATTGTTCACCCTTGCTCGACTTCAGTATAAACATCTAGCAGAATGCCATCGACAACCAGTGCTACAATATAACCAGGAAGACTTAGTCTGGATCGATCGGCGTCATTACCCATCTTCACGACCATCATCAAAGCTGGATTACAGGTACATGGGGCCGTTCCCCAGAAAATGACAGATAAATGAGGTCACCTCTATTGTAGATTTACCCTTGCACTACCTAAAACATGCCACTTCATTTCCCCTTTTGGCTGACAGCGCCATGGGGCCACCTCCAGTACTGAATACATCTGAGTATGAAGTAAGCAACATTCTCAACTCCCGCTTCTGGCATGGGCAGTTGTTCTACCTCATCGACTGGAAGGTGTATGACCTGTCTGAATGATCCTGGGAAAAGGCCTCCGATGTCCACACCCCTCACTTAGTCCACCGCTTCCATCACCTGCACCCTACCCGACCAGTGTCCCTCTCCTGGCAACAGCCTCAGTGGGGTTTGTGTGTGCTGTCAGGCCCCTGTACAAGGGCCTGAGTTTTGGCAGGTGGAGAATGCTGGGGCCTGTATGAACTCACACTTCCAGGGTCCCGCCGGGGAACCCCGCTGTGACCCCGAGATCACTATGCCTCCACCGCCACAATTCTTTTATCCACCGGCATCAGACACTCTGCCCAATCCTTTCCTGGCAAGGGAGGGCTCGGGGGGGGGAACCCTGACAGTCAATTAGCCCACCCCCTACAGCCCCAGCTCGAGAGGGTGGAGCACGATCCCTCTGGAAGCATCCAGGTTGGCCTGGATGCACAGTGGCCGCCTGGTGTGACCACGCCCCCCTCATCACAACCACAGCACTCAGAGCGCCTGTGCCAGTGTTCCTTGCCTATTTCAGGGAATAAAAGCAAACCTGTGGCTCCTAGCCACTGCCGATGATCACTGCTGCTGCCTGTGAGACTGGCCCCATGCTTACCTGTAGTTTTGTATCACAGTGAGTTGTGTCTGGTTTGTGTGGAGTGTGGAAGTGTGTGTGTGTATGTGTGTGTGTGTGTGTGTGCGTGCTTGAGTGGGTGCATTGGTGTCTCAGGTGTCTGTAAGGTAGTGTCCTGTGTCTAGAGTGTTGTTCCCTTCCACCCAGCCTTCACCTCCCGGCTCCCTCCTGGTGTGTATCTCCTGCCCTGGGCCCCCCCTTGGGGGTCACTTCCCCTGTTCCCACCTGTATTCCCCATGGGGTTTGGGTCCTGGGTCCTGTGTGTCTGCTTGGCCGCTTATCTTGTCATCATGCTCCCTGCATCCCTGTGATGATCTATGGCTGGGGGGTTTATGCCCTAAAGGGCCTTAAAAATCCTGAAGGACTATCTCCTACCGCCCCACGGGTCAAGGAAGCAAGGGTGTGTGTGTGTGTGCGTGCTCCATCGCTTCCCCTCCTCCTCCTGATAACTCTCCCAACCCTCACACCTGCTATGTTGCATAAGTCAGGGGAGCTTGTCCCCTGCTCTCCTCCCACTGGTATTTCACCAATGTACCCGCCTGCTGTTCCCAGTATCCCCCCCAAAGTTTGGAAGAATGTTATTTGTTTGTTTGTTTGTTTCAGTTTTTATCCTGCCCTATCCCCTAAGGCTCAGGGCGGTTAACATCATAAAAAATATAAAATATAGAATAAACTACATTATAGTACACCCCCCTCCCAGATCTACCTTTGTCCATTAAATGCCTAGCTGAATAATTACATCTTACACTCCAACTACCCCCAGGGGAAGAGAGTTCCAAAGCTGGGGAGTGGCCACTGAGAATGTCTCTCTGCGTGCCTGGGTCGTACAGACCTGGGCCAATGATGAGACTTGCAAGAGGATACTCTCTCTTTATGCCTCCATTCATGTGGCAGCAGAAGAAAATTGTCGATAAACAGAGAAAGGTAAGCAACCTTTGAAATAAGACACCATCCTTGCAGGTTAAAAAAGAGTAACAAAAGCATGGAGCAGTGAGAGATTACCTCTTCCTCATGACAGTCAAGAGATCCGGTCGATATTCTTGTACCTGGCAGGCTAGTTCTGTTACGTTTGGAAAGAAACCAAAAATATATATTTGTGCCTTAATTTCCCCATGTGTGAAATACATAAAACATCTCCCTCACAACAGTACTGTTGGGTTAATCGTTAAAACACTTTGGCCCTTTTCACACGGACACTCTAACACTGATAAAATGGATGTTAAATTTTATTATACACATTGCAGGGGTGCTCTTTGGGTGCCCTACAACATGAATAATAAAATGTAACACCCATTTTATCAGTGTAAGAGTGTCTGTGTGGAAAGGGCCTTTATTATCCCTTCCATGGAAGGCATTAGAAAACGAATGGGTGGTTTTAATTTTCCCTTGATCATTATTATTAACAACATACTTTGGTGCAGAAAACAATTTGCTGTAAAATTCTTGAGTTTCCAGCAGAATCTTACTATTTAGATTTTACTAATTTTTTAATTGGCATATTTAGAATACTGGTGATTCTAATCTGCTTAATTAGTATAACTCATGTGTCTTTTACATGTCCTGCAAATCCAAGAAGTTTAACTGGGAATTCCTCCTTCATGGCGGCAGACCACTAGCAACACAAACTGAATTGATAGAGTGAGAGGAAGGTTGGATAGGCCCCCAGACATCATTCACATTTTCACATCAATTGTATTCTTTGCAGGTGGAAATGCTATTTATTTATTTTAATGGACAGGAAAGGTGTAAATATACTGGTCTTGTAGTCTGCGTTGCACTAATAGTACCGATAATTTTATATTTGGATGCTTTTCTTTCTCTCTCTTTCCCCAATCTAAATATTTTAACTTTTTCTGAAGGCAGTATGAGGTCCACAGGAGGAAGTCTATAGCTTTCATCTTGATTTATAGAGATGATGATAAAAATTTAGTCTCACAGCTTGTTGTCCATTTCTCTGCTAGATGGCTGCCTACAGCATATGTTCAAAGACAGGTTACCCATAGCTGAATGTAGCTTTATCTCAGTAAACATAGCCTACAGTAGAAACATATTGAATTTAGGCAAAAGTTATACTGAGGATGGAGGAAAAAACCCACAATGTACGTTATTGTGCTGCAATTAACGTCCTGCTCAACATCTAGGGCTCTCTGTGACTAGGCTAGAGGGGGCAAGGGGCACTGAGAGTTCCTTCCAGAACATCTGCTCAGGAGACAACCATGATTTGTGGTTAGGTCACTGGACTGTGTTTCAGGAAGTTAGAATGCTGGCTCTGCCACAGAGAGTCTGCGAGATCATGGGCAAAAATTCCCTTCTGTGTCTTAGTTTTCATTAAAACATCCCTATTTCAAAGGGATTATGTTTATTATTCATTTATTTATATTGTTAATTTCTTTTTAATTTTATTTTATTTTCAAAATTATATGCCTCCCTTCCCACAAGTCTCAGGGCGGCTCACAATCCATAAAAAAACCAACCCANGTATAACTCATGTGTCTTTTACATGTCCTGCAAATCCAAGAAGTTTAACTGGGAATTCCTCCTTCATGGCGGCAGACCACTAGCAACACAAACTGAATTGATAGAGTGAGAGGAAGGTTGGATAGGCCCCCAGACATCATTCACATTTTCACATCAATTGTATTCTTTGCAGGTGGAAATGCTATTTATTTATTTTAATGGACAGGAAAGGTGTAAATATACTGGTCTTGTAGTCTGCGTTGCACTAATAGTACCGATAATTTTATATTTGGATGCTTTTCTTTCTCTCTCTTTCCCCAATCTAAATATTTTAACTTTTTCTGAAGGCAGTATGAGGTCCACAGGAGGAAGTCTATAGCTTTCATCTTGATTTATAGAGATGATGATAAAAATTTAGTCTCACAGCTTGTTGTCCATTTCTCTGCTAGATGGCTGCCTACAGCATATGTTCAAAGACAGGTTACCCATAGCTGAATGTAGCTTTATCTCAGTAAACATAGCCTACAGTAGAAACATATTGAATTTAGGCAAAAGTTATACTGAGGATGGAGGAAAAAACCCACAATGTACGTTATTGTGCTGCAATTAACGTCCTGCTCAACATCTAGGGCTCTCTGTGACTAGGCTAGAGGGGGCAAGGGGCACTGAGAGTTCCTTCCAGAACATCTGCTCAGGAGACAACCATGATTTGTGGTTAGGTCACTGGACTGTGTTTCAGGAAGTTAGAATGCTGGCTCTGCCACAGAGAGTCTGCGAGATCATGGGCAAAAATTCCCTTCTGTGTCTTAGTTTTCATTAAAACATCCCTATTTCAAAGGGATTATGTTTATTATTCATTTATTTATATTGTTAATTTCTTTTTAATTTTATTTTATTTTCAAAATTATATGCCTCCCTTCCCACAAGTCTCAGGGCGGCTCACAATCCATAAAAAAACCAACCCACCCACCCCAAAACCACCCCAGTATAATTCAAAATAAAAACACACATCCCTCCCTCAAACTCTCTCCCTCCCCTACAACCCTACCCCAAACCCATCCAAGCCCTATTCATCCCTGTCTGCCAAATGATCTTTCAAATAAAAAAGTTTTGCACCATCTCCAGAAGATGCCGAGACTCAGGCTCAAATGAACCTGTTGGGGAAGGAAATTCCACAAAAGGGGGCAACAACCGAGAACACCCCTGCCCCATGGACAAGGGTAACATATGGAACTTGCAGGAGGGCACCCCCAGTCAACTGTAAAGGCTGCAAAGGGGCTGTAGGATAGTACATCTAAGCAGTGTATTCAAGGTCAGTACTCCAGCCACACTTAGGTAACTTTGGTCAAAAAGGCTGTGGGACTATATTCAGATATATGGACAATATATTTTTTCACTCATATTCACTTCATTTCTTTATACTACTTATGTAGCTCACTGTCATCACAACCCTGTGAGGAAGGGCATTCTTATTTCCATTTTACAGATAGGGAACTGAGGCTGAGAAACCACCCAAGGCCACCTAGTGTGTTATTGACTAAGGCAAGATTTGAAGACTTGTCTTCCTCGTACAAGACCAATACTTTCTCAAGTAGACTGCACTGGATGCTATAAAGGAAATGTCGCTGTTGTCTGTTGAGATGTTAAGATGCTGCCATGATATCCTCTACATAGTGCTGAGGACATCAAGGAAAGGACACTGGAGTCCTGAACTCACGGGGATCTCCCAAAAATTACAGGGGGTGGGGGGATGTAAGGTTTGTACTAGGGTTGAAATGAGAATCCTGCGTGGATGTAATGGATTCTCACAGCCCCCAGGAAGATCTCGTAACATCTCACTGAGATTTTTTTGAGAATCTTATGAGAATCTTGAAAATCTCAGATGCTCTCTGCACATGCACAAAATAGCTGCTGAGGCCATTCTGTGCATGTGCGGCCCACCAGCAACCACTCCATGCATGCGCAGAGCATTTTTTGAGGGTTATGAGACTCTCATGAGATTCTCAAAACCCTAAACTCCATTCTGAGTATGCGCGAATGGACACCGGGGCTGCACATGTGCAGAATGGCTGCATCGGCCATTTTGCGCACGCACCGTGCCGGTTTTCAGCCACATGAGTTTCATGCAATAATGGGTCAAGAATCGGCTGATTTTCAATCTGTTCTTGTTCTCGCAAATCTTGACAAAAAGCTGATTCTAGAAGAGATTTGTGAACCATTGGTTGGGGACACCAGCTAATATGTTTATTATTATTTATTGTTATTTATATCGCACCCGCATTGTTCCTGGCACTAAAGCATCATGATAAGGGACAAATCCCTGCCTTAAGGTGCTTACGGTCTAGAATGGACAAGGGGAGGGGTGACAGAGGGTTTTTTCAGACGTTACAAGATCACGCTTAACCACAGTCAATACCCTGTGGTGGGGAATGGCCTCGTAACGTCTGTTAGGGAACCGGAAGTTCCCCCCCAGATGTTAACCACGCTCAATCGCGGCGGAGAATCACATTCACCATGCTCTCGGCGGAACTGGCGGGGCTGGTGCCGATTGCGTGGTGAATGTGATTCCCCATCGTGATGAAGGGGCCCATCTCGTCTGGACAGCAACCACGGCCCGGAATCCCCGACAGGATTCTGGGCTGTGGTCAATTTGGGCACGGCACCCGCCCGTTTCCCCAGAGGGCGGGCGGCATGGGAGCATGGGGAGGGGCATGCGGCTGCACATTGTGCCGCGTGGCCCCCTCCCCGATTCCCCACCAGGATCAGCCGGCACGTCTGTTGGACGTGACGGGCTAATTCTGGAGGGGAATCAGAGGGGTGATTCTGGGACGGGGCGAATGCCGCCCCATCTCATCTCAAATCACCTAATGACATGGGACACATAGGGAGAGACAGGGATACATTCATGATGTTGATAAGTTGTAGGTGCATGTGCTTAGCTTAGTCACAGTTCCTTTCTTTACTACTGGAAGTGCAATGGACAATTCCCCTGCCCACCAGTCTGCACAATTAGGCAGACACCTTAAGGACATGGGGGCTTTGTGCGGCCATCCCCCCATCAGTGGGAGAATGAGGACTCACACTGCTGGGGAGCCACTGGGGAGCTGGGGAGCCACTGCTGGGGAGCCACTAGTGGCGCGGTTGCTATGGCAACCACGTCCAGCATTTGCGCAGTGGCAGCCTAGCATCGCAAAATCTGCCTGGCGTCATTTTAGGTTCACCGCCCAAGCCTCAGGCGGCTCAGGCGGCAGGGAGAAGCGGAGCACCCGCCCGCCCACCCGCCTGCCCACTCACCTGCCCAGAAGTGTGTCACTGTGGGCATAAGCTGGTCACTTTTACGAGGGCCAGGAAGGAATTTTTTGCTATCAATTCAGATTGGTTCCAGATTTGGTTGTTTTTTCGCCTTCCCCATAGTGCATTCAGTTGTAGCAGCATTAAGATTGCTGTCAAAGTTAATTGTTATGTTTGTCACTCTCTTAAGCAGGGGTCTAAGTAAGGGTAGGATAGGAAGTTTATTAGATTAATTAAATGGAGCCATCTCCTAAAATAGATGAGACTGCGGAAGGAAGCAAGTGCAGGTGCGGCCAGGTTCCTTCCAAGGCCCAGGGGAAAGGAATGAGCCATACGCTTGAGGACAAGGGGATCCTGAGGGGGCCGTTGCCTTCCCTCCTGCTCTAGGTCACTCCAAGGCTATGATGCCTTCACAAACAGTTGCACAGCTGAGGGGGAGAGTGACCTAGGATAGTTAATTGTAGCATTTAAGGAGGCCACACTGAGGAAACATCAGGCCACCTGCACAAGTTCAGGTTATAATAGATAATTTTGGACCCTAAGGGAATTAGCCTTCCTCCTCCTCTTCCTCCTCCTCCTCCTTTCTAATTCATTGAATAAAGAGTGTGATGTTTAATATCCAACTAATTGTGTGTGTGTCTTTCTTCAGGGGTGCTGGGTAAAGAGAGGTACACAGGCGGGTAGGTAGAAAGGACACAAGTGCCTTTATTAAACATGGCACAACTAAACGGAGTATTAAGGTCAGTACTCCAGACTACACTAAGGTCACTTTGGTCGAAAATGCTGTGGAACTTTTTCAGTGGGGACTATTTCAGTCGAGAGTCAGCACAGGGATTTTTTTTTTGGGAGACATTTCTCCTGCAGCTTAAAAATCCACTTTGGGGAAATGGAAACAGCGGCACTGAAAACTTCCAGAAGTTTTGAGACATGGGCTTGTAAGTCCTCGGCTATTGGGGGCTTACCTAGTCTGCGTTGCAAAACTTCTGGGAGTCGCCCAGTGCCACTATTCCCAATGGTGCCCAGGTACCTTTCAGTTCAGTGAGGAATGTCTAAATTTTCCATCAAGCCAAATTTCTAAACTGTGGGAGAAATATCTCCTGTCTAAAAATGCCCATAGTCTGGTGGATAAGGTGTTGTATTTAGATCAGGGTTCAAATCCAGTCATAGCCATCAACCCACTGAGTAGCTTTGGACAAGCTGCTATCTCCCTACCGCAGTTCCCCACCTGTAAAATGGGAATAATAATGACCTACCTACATCACAGGGCTGTTGTGAGGAGGATTTAGATAAAGATTGTAAAGCACTTTGAAAATGGGATGTGTTACACAAATGAAACTAATTTATTCAATTGTTAGTTGCTATTGTGTAATTATGTTTTAATAGAAGGGTTTTTTATTGATTTGTTTTATGTTTTTGTTTGCTTATGTGGATTTTATTAAATAAAAAAAGTGAAACTAATACTATATAGAGTTATGTAACGGAATAAATGTGTTGAGCCAGAGTCCTTAGACGGGGAGAGGCTGCAGATCCTTGAGCCGTAGTTTGTCCCCTGCAGGAATGAAGGACAATACAGTTGCATGCAGAACTGGAAGCTCTCTCACACTATGAAGCAACTCCTGTTCCAGCTGGGAACAGACTGTGGCACTTGGAGTTACAAGCAGCTGCTCCCCCAAATAAAATCGCTCCCCACAATTTCAAGTGGTTTGGGACAATGCCCCCAAAGGTATTCCAGTTCCACAGGTTTCTCCTGTACCATCCCAACTATATCATGGAGTCTTCCATGATCCTCTGTTGCCTAGCTTTATACTCAGGCTGTCATTGATTAATGGTCCTAAGGACGTTTCCAAGGCTACTTAGCGGTGGTGGCTCATTATGATCCAAATCCCGGCTTTTGCTGGTTATCGCTCTTTCTTTTAGACTACTGGACACCGTTGCTTTCCCATCAGAAAGTGCAGATTGATCTACCCTCAATATTCCCATGGATGCTGCCGTTGCCGATTAAGATTCTATTTTTGGTGCCTAATTTTTAAATTAGTGGTTTCCATCGAAACGTGTTTACTGCTGTCACAGAAGAACAAGCAGGGATGTGCACAGCCTCATTGAGTGACATGTAATTATAGAAATCCGAAGATGTGCAGTTATGCTTGCTAAATGAGATGATGGCAGCTCCCTCCTCTGAATATGCTGATGATCTCCTTGCTTGTGTATGGCTTATTTGTCACATCCTTTAATAGTTAAAAATATGGTCTTTTTCCAAGCACAGTCTATCCATCAGTCAAAAGGCGGGAAAGGGGGGATGATGTTTTATAACACCCATTAAACTTGCCTTCTTGTGGCCTATATTTTGGATCCAGATCACACAAAGGTTTGTGGCTGTACTTTATTTTATTCACAGGAGTAGTTTCACTGAAGTTAATTAACCTGTTCCCGTGCATAGTTATGTACACCTGTGTGTTGGTCCAAGTTCCAGGCTACAGTAATTAGGATTTCTTTCCTTTATAGAAAAAAATAAACTCAACTACATGCAGGATCTGAAAAAAAAAAAATTGTTTGTAGGCTTCCCATTCCTGCTGAGGAAATGACAGCGCAGTTCAAGGATGCTTCTCAAAATCAAGCAAAACACTGCAATGGAGAGATGATGAGTGGTACATGGCTTATTCTTGGAATTAACCACACGGTGTTGGGTTTCTTATAAAAATAAATAAGAGAAAGGTTTTCTGGGGCAGAATCTGAATTTCCTGAAATGACCACCACTAGGTATTTTATTTTTATTTATTTATTTATTTTTTGAATTTGTATCCTGTATTGACGTCAATGAACAAAAAAGGAAGCTATGTCTCTAGTTACGTTCTTATTTAAGTTAGGCCTTGTTTGGCATTTAAGCCGTAAAACAAACAAACAAACAAGGGCTAAGAATTTCTTTTGTCATGAGAGAGAAAATCTGTGCCTGTTAGATAAGTTCAGGGCTTAATTTGGCAGGGGGGGGGGCATGGCTTGCCAGGACTCAGCCCCAGTAATTAAATCGGGGGCTGGGTGGGCTGGGAAATGTTCCCAGCACGAACGTGGACTCCAAAATGTGAAAGTCCAGAAACAGCTGATATTGGTCATTTCAGGTTGGGAAATGCATGACAGAAAAACCCTGGATGGTTTATTTGGTTTTCATTATCTGTCCCCCCTTGCCCCCTCCCCTTCTCTGGTCATCCCAAGAACTCTGTATCCTACAGAGAGGCAGGATAGTCTAGTGGCTGGGGTGTTAA
>QEPC01000412.1:23673348-23687814 GCA_003113815.1 Sphenodon punctatus | reverse complement strand
GTTCGTGTTCAGATTTGGGTTCGGGTTCGGTCGTCCGAACAGGCTGAGTCCAGACTGAACTCCGAACTTCCGAACTGCATTCACCCATCCCTATTCAGTAATTTTCTACTAGATGTCTCTGGTAACCCTAGATCATAGGATAAATTTAAGATAAGACTTTAATGGTTCCAACAGACCAGCTCAGGAAAGTTGAAAAGAATAGGTGGGGAGAGACATCCAAGAAAAAAGTATAAAATCAACGGTAGAAGAAGTTAACCAGCAGGGTAATGAGGCTAAAATTATTGGTGAATCAGAGTGAGTGAAGTGCAGTTAGGAAAATGACTAAATAAGATAAGGAGAAAGCAGAGTTATGTAGAGCCTTGAAGGCAATGACAAAAAGACTGAATTTTAAATTAAACCATTGCTTTCCAAGGGAAATTTATTTTTTTATTTTAAAAATCTATCTTTCTTAATCAATGGGAGCCTGAGCTAAGAAAGTTAGTTTGTATGCACATCTGTATGAATGTCTGAATGTAAGCCATTTGTGGGGGGAATTGGGATTGCACTCTTTGGGGCTGATCCCAAGCCCCATGGATCCCTGTGGCACTATGTGCTGGCAATGGTGATTCCACACGACTACATGACGGATCCGTGGGACTTGGGATTGACGCCATTGTCTTTTAAGCGACGTAGCTTAGACTAAGATGTGAGGTTCATGTTTCCTGCCAAAATAAGGATAAAAATTTGGTTTAATACAACGGTGGTAACTTTCTATTTGCCTTATACACAGGATCAGAAGCAGTGGAACCACAAAGATTGATGATGATGATGATGATGATTTATATATCAACAACAATACACCTAATGCTTTAAGTAATCAATTATAGACAGGTTCCTGCCCCAGTGAGCTTACAATCTAAGAGAGACAAGGGAGGAGAGACAAAGGGCAAGGGAAGAGAGCACTTTTCCAGAACATCTGGAAGCATCTTCTAAAGTAAACCTGTTTTCATTCTCTCGCTCTCTCTAACTCTCTCTCTCTTAAGCCATGACCCCCTCCTCCTATTAGTTTAAAACCAACAGACTTAGGACGGGGTGTCTCCTTTACCAGTCCCACAAATGATATTAGAGGCAGGGACAGGAATACAACAAGAAGTTGTGAAGTTGCAGGAGCACATGCTTAGCTAAGTTACATGGGAGAAGGGGACCTTGAGAAAATAAGGAACAGGACTAAGGGTATTTTTAAACGGGATGGCCCACGCAAGGCCTGCCTGTCCCTGCATAGGGCCTGTCTCATCTGAATATTGGTGTGTGCATGTGCGTGTGTGCATGTGCGTGTGCACACTCCCATGCCCACCAAGCCCCATGCATATCCACCGCACACACACACACACACACACACACGTCGTCCCATGCGCAACGTTTTCAGGATAAAGCCAGCATGCCTCTGAATGGACAGGGTGGGCTGTGTGTGGGCAGGGCAGTTGTGTGTGGAGCCACTTATACGACGTGCCCACCATGTCCGCACACATATACCCTCCCCCACACCAATTACATCCCCCCCTGCCCAACCATCTCATCATCACATCTATATCTGCATGCACACCTGCATGCAATCCGTGTGTGCGGGGATTTGGGATTGCCCCCATTGATAAGAATGAACGGATTCAGAGAGGCAGTTCCAGGCATGGGCAGTGGGGGGAAACAAGGGAGAAAAGGCAGATATATTTTGAGAGGTGAGAAAGTGATGAGCATGCAAGGCTAGTGGCAGAGTAGGAATGGGAGTGCCAAATAGAAGAGTAAAGGGGAATAAACACAGAAAGAAGAAGTGTGTGTGTGGGGGGGGGTCTTGAAGGTAAGAAGGAATTTGGCTTCTGGAGAGTCAAATTTGAAATTTCTCTTCTGAAATTCAAATTGTTTAAAGTGGATGTTTGACTCCAAATTTCTTCAATAACATACCATTTTAGCATCTAGAGGTAAACCTCTGGTTATAATATAATACATGGGTGTACCAGGGATGTGTAGAAGGCACAACATTCATTTTCAAAACTCTACCATTTTCTCCTCCCCTCCCCTGCATCTTATTTTATTAAAACTATTTTTTGAAAAAAAACACTCCCTAGGTACAAAATGGTCACCGTGGCGGTTCTGTGCATGCATGGCCATTTTTCAACCATTTTGTGTATGCACGGAGATTTTATTTTGATTTTTTAAAATATCTTTAATAAATTAAACAAAAAATAAAAACACGAATAAAATCAAACAAATGTTGTTTGCCTATTCATTCATTTTCATTACCTTAGTTACAGAAACGAATGATGCTCCACTTGTTTTCTTAACTAATTAAAATGATGCAAATAACACATGCCTAACGTGTGCCGTGTTCTTCCCAGATGGACTGCACATTCATGAGACTTCATCCACTTGTACACATTCTGCCGCACAAATTCTCCTCCAGTGACACACACATTTGGACTCTTACTCATTTTTTGAACTTCTCTGTATAATGTATTCATACCATGCTGGATTTCTGTGTCTGTTACATGGTGTTGTGTTGTGTTTTTAAATGGCAGGTTGAGGAATTTTTAAGGAGGTGAACATAAAAGTTGAAGAACTAAGCCAGGGCCTTCACAGCCTCTGGAGAAAAGAGGTGAGGTGTGCTAAATCCGAGCAGGAACAGCAAAAAAAAAGATTGAAGGGCTGTTCATCTTTTCTCTCTCTCTGAGGAAAAGCAAGGCACGTATTTCTTTGAAAACTATGGTTACAAAGAGGTTTAAAAACAATACATCTCTAATCAAATCTTTTGGCAAATAAACACCAAGGTACAGCAGCGAGTATTGTGCGTGTAGATGCAGATTAACAATGACCAAAATAGTTTGAAATAATTCCAGTCAAGATAAGGAATTGTTGTTTTTGTCAGTTTCTATGTAACCTTTAATTTGATTCTGTTCCCCAACCCCTTCCCATCTTCACTACACATAAATGCACAAATTTAACTTCTCTTTTTTAAGTATGCCCCCTATAGGGCATTTTAAAAAAATAAAATAAAATACCTTTGAAGCCTCTAGTTGATTTTGCCTTGTTTTAATCCCAGTCTAAAGGAACTAGAGGCCTTTATTTATATACAAGGGAAATTGCTGGGGATTCTGCCTCTGGGTTTCAGACAGAAACTTTAGGGTTTGACGCAAGAGGCTTCAGAAGAAGCCTTTATTTCTCCATGTCAACCATTGGCGTTGCCAGTAGCCCTTATTTACAAGGGCAAAGGGTGAGGCCGCCCCTACCTCCCAGTGGGCCCCCTGGTGGCCCCATCTGAGTGAGTGACCTTGAGGGAACAGGGCCATGTGGAAGGGAGTAGGGTCACCAGAGGCCCTAACATGTTATCCTCACCCTGGACCCATGGGAACTCACCTGCCTCCTTTCAGCCATGCCCCTGCCATGCCCCTGCCCTCATGACATCATAATACCTCAAAAGAGATGGGGTTACATAAAAAAAGAGACATGAAAGCCCCTTTGCCCTATCCTGAAGTCGTGGCCCTGCCACCTTAAAGCAAAATCGGGGGGGAGGGGGGGAGGAGGAGGTAACCCTATAATTTACACATACAATGTTGTGGGTGTAAATGACTGTATATTAATTATGGGTTTTTTCCCCTTATATAGGTGCCTGTGTCATGTTCTTGTTTACACTTTCATATGAAAGTCACCTTTTAGCAGAAGGCAAGGCCAGGCTTATCCATCAATTAAATTCCTCTGAAATGTTCAACAAGGAGAATCTGTGGGACTTAGTATTGGATAGACTTTGGGTGAAAACAGACATGACCCAGGCCTGCTATGGCCCTTTGGGACCTGAGACTCACAGAAGGTGTCGTCCCACCCCACCAGATATTGCCCTAGGACTGCCCCAGAGAGGATAGGTGACTAACCAAGAATGGATCCTGGACCGGATCCCAGGATCGCATTCCAGGCCAAGGGATACCCACAAGGGTCACAGCAGGCCAGCACATCTCTTCCACACCACCATCCCCGCCATGGGGCAGGAGCACCATGGCTGGTCATCAGGCAGCCCATCATGGTAAGGGGAAGGGTTGGGCTTCTCTCCTGACCATTTGTTGCCGACTCCCCTCATGCAGGCGGTGGAACGGCTGGCCTGGCAGCCAGCCGGCCCCAATTTCTCTATGTTCAGTACTTTTTACATGCTTGCATTTGTCTCCTGTCTCACATGCTATTCTCTGGATGATATTCCTTCGTGCAACAGGACAGGAATGACTAGTCTTTGGGTAACCCTTAGTTCAGTGAGAGAGTCCATTGTGTTGAATGAGAACAAAAAGGCACCCATATTATATGCTACTGGACAGCAGCAGTTAGGTTCAGCATGTTTTCATTATGAGCGCATCTCTCTGACCTACATGGATTATCCACTCATCATTATTTCACTGACTCTGAAACCAGCCACTTTTCCACTTCATTACTATTTTGAAACATCTCCAGCAAGGGACATCATTCACACAATACTTAATTAGAAAACAGTTTGAAAGTTGGAGAGACTTCTAATTTAAATCAATTAAAGGGAAAGTTGTCAGTTCCAGTTTCAGCTTGCTCCCAGCACCTTTGCCATAACAGGGAAGAGATCTGTCTCATTCAATCCAACATCTTCTTGAGAAGAAACAAGTCCACAGTGTAAACCGCCATGATGTCAGGATGGCAATTAGGAGTAGATAGGTTCTGCAATGAACAGAGGGAATAGCTGAAGTGCAAATGTGGTTCATAAGCTAAGATCATTACTAAATAGCCCCTTTCGTGATTTAAAATTAAGAGTGCTAGTTCTTTCGGAATGGTAGGTAACATCCACTAGAGGCAAGCATAGAACAAAGTGTAGCGTGTTTTCTGTTACCCCTTTTTGATTTTAACAATATTCTCTTCAATGTTCCTTTAACAATAGAAGCTGATTAACTATTTTCTGTTGTACTTGGTATCCATGCCAAATGATAAGCATTAAACTCCTCTTTTTTCTCCCTCGAGTAGATAATTAATATCATCTTGCCTTTGCTTGTTCCCCAAGTAAATATCCCAGACAGCAATTATCTACATGTATCCAATAGCAATTTTTATATGCATCTTTTTTTACCATGATCTTCAAAACACTTACTCTGAATGGAGCAACTCTGGAGTAATTGGTTTGTGGGTCATGACTGGAGCTGAAATGAATACTTGCAAAACTGGGTAAACAAGTCACATTTGCATTATTTGTTTTGAACTGAATGGTACTTTGTGGTACCCAAAGCGGGATTTGATCGGGTACCTGAATTCATCTCAATTTTTCAACTTCTGGTCCTGGAATGTTGACCCCGAGTCCCAGATTTTGTGAAAAATATCTGGATATTTATTTATTTTGTTCATTTGTGGGTAATTTAAGATACTCAAAAACTGAATATCAGTTTCTAGGGTATTTGAACAGTATTGGTACTGATTTGTAGGGGTGGGACTACCGGATCTTCTGGTATCCGATACTGCCGGTATTTGGTGTACCATCAGTATTGGATTAAACCCGGTAATCCAGGTAATTTACCGGGTTCCCCCGTACCAGATTTTTTACATTGCGGCCATACAAATTAATGGCTGCAATGTAAAAAAAACCACAAACCCCCCCCACTTTCCCTCCCCAGTCCAGGCTGTGCGGTTGGAAGGGGGGACACCCCTGACCCACCCTGCCCAGTCTGACTTTAAAAAAAATAATTTCCCCCCTGAAGTCTCTGTTAGTGTGGGCTCCGGGCCGCCGCCGGTGACCCAGAGCCCGCACCAGCAGGTAGGTAATATGCGTAGGTTCGGTTGTACTAGGGTGATCCCTGGGGTGAAGGGTGGTTTAACACACCACCCCAGGGATCACCTACCTCCCCATCCAGGGATCGCCTACCTTGCGCTCCGGGTGGTGGCGGCGGCGGTGGTCTGACTCCGGCGGCTTCAGCGCTGGCTGTGGCTGCTGGCTTCAGTGCTACTAGGCCTTCCAGTGAACTTCCGGGTTTCCCCAGAAGGTCTAGTAGCACTGAAGCTTGCAGCCACAGCCAGCGTTGAAGCCGCAGGAGTTGGACCACCGCCGCCACCGCCACCACTGCCGCCGCCACCAAGAGTGCAAGGTAGGCAATCCCTGGGTGGGGAGGTAATTTTTTTTTTTTAAATCCAGGCTGGGCAGGGTGGGTGGGGGTTGCCCCCTTCCACCTGCACAGTCTGGGAGGGGGAGGGGGGAGTGTTTTTTTTTATTTCATTGATTTCAATGGGGACAGTTCCGCATTGAAATCAATGGAACAAATCCGGTACCAGTAAACCGGTACAAATCCGGCAATCTGTTGTTTTTTTGGGAATCCGGTAACTGGTAAATCTGGTAGCTGGTAATTGCCCTGATGTCCCACCCCTACTGATTTGGATACTCAAAAAAATAATGCTGGTATTCCTAAAAAATGCTGGTATTCCCCTGTAACATATTCTCTGACCATAGAAATATAGATTGCTTGGATAGAGCCAGCAAGAAGTCAGGAACTGCCTAAAGTCCTGCAAGAGACACCTGATTAGGTTGCAGAGAGCTAATCAAGCTGCAAGCCTAATTGGGACTAGGTGGCTAATGAGGAAGCAGCTAGCTAGCCAGGAAGGCAAACCAGCTCCAGCCAATCCCAGGAGAAGGGACGAGCTATAAAAGGCCAGCCTGGTCAGTTGGACTAGGGGGAACTGAAGCAGGAAGGTTGCTGGTTTGGTTCCTAAGCCATGTTACCAAACCTAATGAGAAGGAGTAATTCTCTAACCCCCCGGACAAAGGGAACAAGCAATCCAAGAAACCTGTGATGGAGACAAGCTTCAAAGTAGGCAATCCTCTACCCCCCTGGACCAAGACAGCATGGGAGACCAAGGTGAAACCCTTTTATAATTGAGTGACTCATGAGAGAGCAGGAACTTTGTGTTTACTTGCAAGGCTCAGAGAGGAGTTAATGCTGTCATGATAACAGTGCCAGGAAGTACCCAGAACATGGGTCCTGGGTTAAGGACTTGGAAGGCCTATGAGTCCATAAAAAAGACTATATTTAATCAAGAAGGGAAGAACTTTAAGTTGACTGTATTTATGTTTGGGGACCCACTTATTTGGAGGAGCCCTGTAAACCTGGTGGCATGGGCCCAGCTATTAGAGGGAGAAGTGGAGGGCCTTGTATGGGGTGTTAGACTTGGAGCAAAAAGTAATCAATACATTGTGGCTATTCTGACAGTCCAGTCAAGGACTCTGGTTAATAGTAGCATGAGGCATCACTGTTGAGACTCCTAATTGTGTGAATGTGGTGCCCTTAGAGCGGCTATTTGATGTGGACTGGGGTTGAGCTAATTCCCACTTAGCTCCATATGTGCAGGGTATGTGTGACCTGTCTGCATACCCACCGGTACCAAATTGGGTGTGCGTTTCAGCTCTGGTCATACTTATTCTTTGCTCCTTTAAGTCCACTAATTGTTTTTTGTTTGTTTTGTTTTGTTTTTCGGTTGGTTGGTTTTGTGTGGAGGGGGCGGTGAGGGGTGGCTAGACTTAAGTTACATGTAGCTAAGGTAAGATGGACGTCATTACAAAAAAACCCTTTATATATGTACAAGCTCCAATATGGACTTTAAAATAATGAGTGCCGTCATCTGCTCTTTTAATAATACACACATCAGGGGATCAGGAAGTGGTAGGGCACAGTGTGATCCAGGGGATAGTGTGCTGGTCTTGGGGGTGAGAATCTTAATTTCAGATATGAGCCCCAAGCAAGTAATTATCTCCCATCTGTACAATTTAGCCACCTAAATAGCCAGTTAAGTTCTAATCCCTTCCCCCACATTACACTCAAACAATTCTAAGAAACAATTTGACCATAGCTAGATTTTCTTTAAAAAAGTCTTTTTAAAAAAAAGAAAAATACTCATGTTTTCTTTGGAGGATACTTTTTTCTTATTATCCAAAGAGGAAGCAGGTTAAATTTATTCAAGGTAATTTATTGCATACTTTTTGGTCAACCTCAGCCAATAATACAGCAGGAGAAATTTTCAACATGATGAAAATCTCCATAGCACAGATTATGTGTGTGTTTTTATAGTCACTTGTCTATATCCCAGACATAATACTAAGTTGGTGCTTGAGGGATCCAAACACCTGTACAGATCAACCAGAAGTTTAATGGACTAAAGTTGAGGGTTGAAAATGATTTTTTTTTAACTTAAATACTGTTTCCCACAAGGTCCATTTTGTTTTAGTTTGAGCGAACCAGAGAAAGAGGTGCCATTTGTTTCAGTCCTTACTTCCATGACCAAATGTTAATTTCTTATATTTCATTCTGGTTACTTTGGTATTTCTATCACTTTGGTATTTCATTTCTGATCTTTTTGTTCCGTTTTTTTTTTTAGTAGAATGTTCAATAAGATGGGGCAGAATTGTGCTGTTTAGAGATAAACATGTTCTATCCATGGGTTATAACCACAATTTTGAGTGCCATGTCAGGTGACCTACCCAACAAGCTACTCAAGTTCTGATCTGGCATCCAATAGATCCAAATGTACACCCAACATACTCCCAAATACTGAGCATTTCTGTTATTGCATTACCCTTGTACTTGTCGGTGCTGATGGCTAAAATGGTAAATTGGCACAGGAATCATAATGGAAAGCTGGGAATTTTAATATGAGATTTGTTGTTGGAAACAAATCCACATCTTTGATTTGTGAATTGGAAATTCCAAGTCATTGTAGCCCTAATTAAACTTAATGAACCTTTTCTAGTTTATGTCATTTATCCCAAGTGATATTTATGCTCCATTCACTTATTGATAAGCAGGCAGTTCTTTCTCACAGGTTGTACTGAATATACTGTAGAAGGATGTTGGGAAGAAACATGGTATATCGAGCATGGCTGAAGAATCTTTTCCTCCTAGAGTCTACTTTGAAAATTTGTATATGCTTAAAGAGCCATATATATGTTGGGAGTAAGGGTACATAAGGGGTGTTCTCAGAAAGAGGAGGGTCCAGATTGTGGATCTGTCACCTATTCTTGTGTGCATGTCTTCATCTACCCTCAGCTCAGTCTTTCCATGCTTGGGGGTAGAAACTCATTCTGGGGCCCAGATTCAGGAACTGGAAAAGGGCCAATCAAAAACTAGCCACGGGCCTCATTTGCCCCATTTTTCTCTGACCCAGCAGGAAGTTCCCCACCCCTGATTTGTATTTCCTTTGAGAATTGTTACATTGCCAATGTTTTTAATATATTCCCTTTGTCGTTCCAAGTGCATAACGATAATGGGTAAAAAAACAACAAAGCACAGATGTACAGGTGGTGCAGCAGTTCCGTGACCCATCCCGGGGTGGGAAACAGCGGTCACCTCTCCCTGGGTTGAGGAGGGGCACCAAACTAATGTTCCCGCAGCCAAATAGCTGTCCCACCCCCCGCAGACTCTGGATAGGATGAGGAGCTCAACAAACATCCCAACACCCCACCATGATGGACATCGATGGCAACCCCTGCTCCAAGGTGACGATGGCAGAGCTGAACAAGTGTGGTAGCCCACGTGAGTGGCCCTTGGCCCGGGCTGTTTCCTCAGATATTTTCCGAGGGCACAGGCCAGTCTAGTCATCTACCCACCCTGGGGCAGTCCTGGGCCAACATTTGGTGGTGTGGGTCCACATGCGTGTGTGAGTCCTAGGCCACAGTGAGCTAACGTGAGTCCGCATCGTGCTTGTTTTTGCCCAAAGACATAATGCCTTGTTTCAGTGCCTGGCAGTTCTTTCACAATCCATACATGTGACAAAGATTAATAGAAAGTGGCATTTTGGTCTCCACAGTAAGGGGGGGGGATGAGTGTTTGAGAAAAAATTAGTCATATGCAGAGGGACCTATTAAAGTTGCCTCACCAATCAAGCCTTTGTTCTGAGCATGTGTGACTGGAAATGCAAAGTGAGCCTGTCAGAATTTGTTTAGCTAATGATTCTAACTTGTTAAAATTTTAACCATAGCTCCTTTTGCCATGCTTCAAAGGATTCATAATTTTCTTTTTATTAATTTGTCTCCAGCTCTTGAAAAGATTTTAAAAAAATATTGTATATTTAATTGTTAGACATTGATATGACATTGTTATGGCAGGTGCTGTTTACAAGCCCTTTTTCCCTTTTGGATTCAAATTGGTTTTCTGTGGGAATAGAAAATAAAATACAAAGGTTCTTGGCAGTACAGAAGGGTTTCTTTCTTTCTTTCTTTCTTTCTTTCTTTCTTTCTTTCTTTCTTTCTTTTTGTCACTCGGTTCTTGGTTTAGACACAAAACATGGGAAAGAAGAGGAATGCTCAATTGTATGCCCACAATGTGAAAATTGATATTGTGAAAGGAATAGGCATTTTTAAAGTCCTGTATAATACTATAGAGCAAAACTACAAAGCACGCTTGACAACAAAACTTTTGGAACATGCTTATTAGGGAAGAAATATATATTGCCTTAATCATACAAGTCCTTTGTGTAAAGACCACAAATGAAAAACTTTGGCAAATTCCTGTTTGTCAATTTACAATAATGGCCTGTTGTACTTAACTGGGCTTCTTTGTTCAGCCAGTCACAAAAAGCCTTTTGGCATCAAGCTTTTGGGCACTCAATTGGCTAGAGGAATGGATATGTGACACTCTTCAAGGTATGTAAGAAATTGTATTCAACAGAAGTTTTTTAGCATGGTGACAACTCCACCTCATTGTCTTGCCCCATGGTGGACATTTTCTTCCGTGGACCAGTGGTCTTCAAACTTTTTAGACCCTGTTCCACCTTTCTTCTTAAGTCCAAGAGCCTGGGCTCTTTTGATACCTGATTCAACATGACCCAAATGTAGACTGCACCTTGAGAAGTGTAGTAGTAGTAGTAGTAGTAGTAGTAGCTGAAAACAACTGCTTGAGTCATCTGCACCTGCATTTGTACAATTTGTACTTTTCTGCCCAATGTTTATCAGATCACTCATTAACTTTCCATACCAGCATTTTTTTCTCTCTTGGGTCTTGAGGGTTCAGAATTCCACTCCCGACCCTCTCTCAACTGCTTGTGATTTTGCCATGGCAATTGCAGTCCAGCATATGGCGGTAACAGCTGTTTGGGCATCAAATGTGGCAGCATCAGAATGAGTTACCTCAACTGACTAAACGAAAAATGCATGATCATTGCTAAATGGCCATGTAAAGTCTTCTAGTTGTTTAGAATGTGTCTAGTTGTCTCGGCAAAATCAAGGGAATTCTTAATTCTCTGCCCAGATTGGAAATTCACACTCAAGTATGTGGTCTGCCTAAGATGTTCATATGCTATTGCATATTTTTGGAAATGGTTTTGATTAATACCATGCTTCATTGCACCCATCTGTCTGTGTTCTAAGCCTGAGTTTCAAAAGATGGTACGTGATGTACATCAATTGATACAGAAGGCAAAGTTTGGAGGATTTTATTTTATCATCAACCTTGGAATTTTATCATATCACCAACTTACAGTGATAGAAATGCGATTTTTATTTCTTTAAAAAAAGATTGCTGATATGCAGTGAATTTCCCTCAGTCAAATTTAATTCAATTTCTCTACTTTTACAGAACAGCTCCCAACTTTCTTGTTCCTAGAAAAGCTCAAAATACGGATATATATTTTTGCCATATTGGGTATTAACAGACTTAACAGGAGCCCAGTTCAGCCTGCTTTGGCCAGGCTTGGCCAGTGTCATGGCATTATGTTTTTTGGGGGGGTCTGCCAGATGTGGGTCCAGTTCAAACAATAGAGACATGGGGTGTTTTTACACACACATTTCTCCTGGATGTTTGCTGTCACATTCTGAACTTTCTGTGTGTCTAAACCACTCACCCAGATCTTAAACATCTGGATCTTTGAACTTCTGCGTAGAACTTCTCCCAGAACTTTTGTGTGTAAAAGGTTCTCCTGGTAAACTGCTTTGCTCCAGGCAGCTGTGGTCACTTGGTTTCCATGGCAGCCCCTCACGTCTACAGCTGTGGCTAATTTAGGCTGCCTCAAGACAGTGTTTGTGTGAATAATGCATCCAGGAACTGCCTCAGGGCAGTGTATGTGTGAAGAATGCATCTGGAACTTACTTGTGGACTTGTAAACCCAGAAGATTGAAAGACCAGAACTTTAAGGTGTGTGTAAAACTGCCCATGGTCTCTATGGGGGATGGGTATGATTGGAGAGAGGGGTCCATTGTTTAGTTCCAGTCCCCCTCTCCGTCCCCCTTGTAGATGGTGAGAAGGGTGAGGATCAGGGGATCGCTGGCTTGGAGTTTGAGCTGTTGAATGCGAGATCAGTTGTGAATAAAACATCTGCCATCCAGAAGGCAATCGTGGATTGGACAGCTGACCTTGTGTGCATTATGGAGACCTGGATGGACACTGAGTCAGGGCCTTTATTGGCTGACCTTGTTGCACCTGGGTACTCTGTACATCACCAGTCGTGGCTGGAGAGATGGGGAGTGGGGCACGGGCATGTAGCCATTATTTTTAAGGAGGTGTGGTCAGTGAGGAGGTATTCGGTGCAGCAGTGAGGAGGTATCCGGTGCAGGTACCACCAGGTATGGAATGCCTCTACCTGGTGTTTGATTTGGACGGAGACAGATTAGGTATGCTGCTGGTTTACCAGGCACCCACCTGCCCAGTGGGTTCCCTACATGTTCTTGCAGATCTGGTGTCAGAGGTGATCTTGAGGTTCCCCAGGCTGGTTGTCCTGAGGGACTTCACTATTCATGCCAATGCTGATCTAAGAAAAGTAGAGCGTGAATTCATGGTCTCTGTGACAACCATGGGCCTGTCCCAGGTCATCCATGGTCCCACACATGAGGTGGGTGGGCATACTCTGGATTTGATGTTCTGTACTGGCCTTGAGTCAGGTCGCCCGATGGTTGGAGGTGTGTGTGTGGGGGGTTTACCTTTATCACAGTCAGACCATTACCTCCTGAAAGCTCGTATACTGATGTACATCAGCCCCCCACAGGGTGCAGGATCTATTTGGATGATCCACCCTCAGAGACTTATGCAACCACAACTGTTCGAGAATGCTCTGGGGGATCTTCCCCCTGACCTCACCGACCACTCAGTCAATGATCTTGTGGCCTTGTGGAATAGGCTTTTTGTGAAGGCCATTGACTCAGTGGCTTCTAGGTGTCCACTTCCATTCTTTTGGAACTGCAGCCCCCCACGGTTTACAGCTGACCTGTGGAAGCTGAAGTAGGAGGGAAGGCAGTTGGAGCGACGGTGGCGCCATACTCGCAATGAGCACAATCAACTGCTACATAGGAACAGTTTGAGGAGCTATGCTGTGGCTGTTCAGGCAGCAAAGAAGGGGTTCTTTTCTGCTTTTTTAGTGTCTGCCAAGTCTCATCCAGAGGAACGTTTCTGGGTGGTGAGAGGTCTGGTCAATCCAGCCTGTCTCCAACTGGACCTGGAATATTCCAGTGTCCGCTGTGACAAGTTTATACAGTACTTTGTGGACAAGATCACTTGAATTCACCATGATATTAGCACGATAGTTGATGGAGAGCCAGAGTCAGTGGATGCCCTGCCTGGTCCAGTTTTGTGCGATCAGTTTCAGATGGTGGACCCAACTGATGCTGGCATGTGCTGGGGGCTGTTAGGGCCACCACGTCTGAATTAAATCCATGCCTGTCCTGGCTGGTGAAAGTCAGCCAGGAGACGCTGTGACCATTGCTGGCTAGGGTTGTCAATGCCTCCCTTAGGGAAGCCAGGGTGTCTGAGTGTTTAAAGGAGGCCATGGTCTGGCCCCATCCATCATTGGATGCTGACTCCCTAGCCAGCTATCGCCCAGTCTCTAATCTTTCCTTTTTAAGAAAGATTATTGAATGGGAGGTGGCTTGGCAATTTCAGATGCATCTGGACAGTATCGGGTTTTTGGATCCCTTGTAGTCTGGCTTTCATCCGGGGTATGGCACTGAGACCGTGCTTGTGACCTTCGTCGACGACCTTCACCAGGCTATGCAGCAGGGTTAGCGGATCCTGCTGATCCTATTAGATCTTTCTGCTGCCTTTGATATGGTTGAGCATGAGGTGTTGGTGAGTCACCTGCAGGATCGTGCTGGGGTGGGAGGAACCATTTTAGATTGGTTCCATTCCTACCTGGCCGGGAGAACTCACCAGGTGGTCCTGGGGAATTGTACATCTTCCCCCAGAGACCTCACATGTGGAGTCCTGCAGGGTTCCATCTTGTCGCCCCTCCTGTTCAATATATGCAGCCCCTGGGGAGGTCGTGAGAGGGTTTGAGGGAGTGCAGTGTCATCAATATGCTGATGACACCCAACTCTACTTCTTATTTTCATCAGACCCAGACCTGATGGTCTAAATGCTCACCCAGTGTCTGGAAGCTGTGGGGGAATGCATGAGGATAAGCCATCTGAAGTTGAATCCTGACAAGAGGGAGGTGATGTTGGTGGGTAGGGGTCCGGGTGACCTGTGTGTGATGGAGTCC
>QEPC01000412.1:23643822-23669518 GCA_003113815.1 Sphenodon punctatus | reverse complement strand
AGATAGAGTTGGGTGTCATCAGCATAGAGATGATATTGGAATCCGTGGGAGACAATAAGTTTGCCAAGGGACAGGGTGTAAATAGAGAAGAGGAGAGGGCCGAGGACATGGAGGCAAGTCACCATACACTTCCTCTGACATAGACCATGGGGGACGTGGAAGTGCACTGGGCTGACCTTTGCCATTGACATGTCCTTGACATGAGTGTTGGGGAACCCAGACTCCCCATCACTCCTGGCCAGTTCTTGTGACTTGCAAAGGCCATGTTCCCCAGTCATAGTGTCTATGAGTGGTGGACCAGTCTGCTGGCATAGCTGGCTGCCCAAGTTCATACAGGCAGGGACTCCGTGGCCACCCATTGCCACAGAACTATTTGGCTTGTCCCACATTGGGCACTCTGGATTTCCTGGCAGTGGTCCATGCATGGCCATGAGTGGGTGCTACAGGGTTCATAGGAGCATACATTGCCCCACCCCACTTTCAGATGGGTGGTGGGCTCCGTGGCTCCTGGGTGTCCATGTGGGGTAGCATATTGTCTTTAATCACCCGTAGTCATGTCATTCAGCTTTAAAAACTGAGCTACTTCCCATTCCCCACATCTCCATGGCCATTTGAAGCCACAAGGTGCACAACCAATTAGATTAGAAATTGCCAGGGAAAATGCAGAAAAATTTACCTCTGTCCAAGTTAAGTCATTCAGTTTAGCAATCTCCAAACCCAGTAACAAATAGAAAAGAATTAAATTGCTTCACACAACTCCACTCACTTGCAGAATACCTGCCATCCTGTTGATAGGTTAAAAAAATAATCTATTTGCAGCTTTAAGGTTGGAGAATGCAGTGAATTTAGTAAACTCAAGCTTCACTGCACTTGTCTTTCATGCTACCAAATGTGTCCTTTTAAGATATTATACAGTTTCACACCTGATTGAATAAAGAATTTAAGAAGATATCTTCTCATGGTATATCTATTCTTAAGTCTCTTATCATTTCCTAATGTTGAAACATATACGTGTCAATATCCATGGACCAGTTTGAAAATGTTTATTCTTTTAAAAAAAAAAAAAAAATGTCATAGCTTATATTTTAAAAACTTGACTTGAATTTCTAAAGGAACACTGGGATTTTACCCTTTGCTATGGAAACAAGGCTAGATAGCTTACCTCGGATGAGCTCATTAGACACATATTTATGTGTCATTAGAAAATAGGAATCAATATTGTATATCTCACTATGCTCCTTAAAGAGCACTTTAATGACATGAAAATGATCAGCAAATTATATTTGTTGAAATCCAAAGACAACCAACTGAAAATGATGATGATTTGGCTCAGTGAATGAGAACAACTTCTCTCAAAGAAGAGGTTAGCA
The DNA here is from genome assembly GCA_003113815.1 of Sphenodon punctatus. NCBI lineage: Eukaryota > Metazoa > Chordata > Lepidosauria > Sphenodontia > Sphenodontidae > Sphenodon > Sphenodon punctatus. Next base: position 23,668,148 of record QEPC01000412.1, on the reverse strand, counting down.
TTTAGCGTCTGACATATTTAACAAGTGCTGTTCGGTGACAACTAAAGAAAATTTACTGTAGACTGCATAAAGATTACAATAAAGAATAACCTTATCTTTCTAAATTGTAAAATTTCAAAGGCAGCGTGTAAGGTTGAGATAACGCTGATGAGACCCAACTCTATCTTTCTACCCCCTCTCTCTCTTCTTCTGTCCACTCACGACTCGTCAACTGCCTCTCTGATATCGCTGCCTGGATGTCCTGACGTCAACTCAAGCTCAACTCCTCAAGATCGAACTCCTCATTTTTCCTCCCTCCTCTTCCTCTCCCTCTATCCTGCCCATCTGCATCGATGGAGTCACCATCCATCCTGTTCTCCAAGTCCATAGCTTGGGCTTCATCTTTGACATGCACCTCTCTTTTAAACCTAACATTGACTGCCTTACATGCTGGGCCTGTGATGGCCTGTGATGGGAGGGGAAGGACCTGATGGATGTAATTTCTGGCCAATGAGCAGTGAATACAAAAATAATTAAAATATTTTGCTCTTAGGCCACTTTTACACATGACAAAAATGGTTTCTTATAAGGTTGAGATAATACCAGATGTTATAAATGCTGGAATTTTGTAATGTGTGAATGCACTATTTCCGTTTTATGCAGCGAGATCTCGCAGCTTTGTAAGAGTCACATTTGGTGGCTCTTAGAAGGCTGCAAGATTTCACTGCATAAAAGGGGAATAGTACATTCACACATTAGAAAACGCCAGCATTTATAACACCCAGTGTTATCTCAAGCACTTATAAATATGAGTGTGCACTTCGTTTTCATTATATTGATAGCAATAACAAAATTCTTCATTTTGTTATTGTTATAGCAATAATGCTAACAAAGATAAATAATAACAAAGTAAATAATGATAACAAAAGTCATTATTGATTCCGTTATTTCCTGGCAGGTATTTTTTGGAGGGAAATGTGGAGGGGGGGAGGGAGCAGACATCTCAGAGCCAGAAATAGGGCTGATGTGGCAGCAGCTGTTACCGCGCTGCGATTCCATTCCACCATGTCGTAATTGCCCACGTCACACCGTGGCTTTTCTGCTGACATTCCGCTAATTCTACAGGCATTCTGCAAATTCGGAAACTATCGGAAAATTTGCAGAATTTTTGGAAACTGTCGGAAAACCGCTGTTCCACTATTTTGTGGCACTGGCGGATTGCCGGAAGTAGTGGAAATATCATGTTTCCACTATTTTGCGAAGCCTGTGGACGTAGCAGAATGAAATTAGCAGAACTGCGGAAGTAGCGGAATGAAACTAGCGGAAAGAAAGCCTCTGCCACGCCATACCACTAATTGCGGAAACACTGTTTCCAGTGGAAATAGCTACCACTGTGACATTCGCTACAGCCCTAGCCAGAAACAGTGTTAAACTCTTGGACTGGGCCTGTGATGGTAGGGGAAGGACCTGATGGATGTAATTTCTGACCAATGAGCAGGCAGGTTCCAGGCAGTTGAATGGCACCCTGTGATTGCTCAATGCCTCCTGCCTCCCAAAACCAATCATGGGGGCTCTGGAAAGGACACTGCAACCTTTTATGTTGCAGGACCAAGCTGTTTGACTCTTGTTCTGTATTAGCTCTTACTGTGTCAAGTTGTGGTTACAGAACTCTGGTGGTTACACTGACCATTTCCCCCAGCCTTCAGTGTTATACCTTACCTTTCCTTATACCCTTTATTTTACCTTTTCCCTTCCCCTGTCTGTCTCCCCCTGTACTAGACAGGCAGACAGACAGACAGACAGACAGACAGACAGACAGACAGGCAGGGCTTTTTATTATATATATTAGTATTATAGGATTGGAATAGGATAGACAGATACTTAGAACACATAGCAGATACANATCCTGTTGATAGGTTAAAAAAATAATCTATTTGCAGCTTTAAGGTTGGAGAATGCAGTGAATTTAGTAAACTCAAGCTTCACTGCACTTGTCTTTCATGCTACCAAATGTGTCCTTTTAAGATATTATACAGTTTCACACCTGATTGAATAAAGAATTTAAGAAGATATCTTCTCATGGTATATCTATTCTTAAGTCTCTTATCATTTCCTAATGTTGAAACATATACGTGTCAATATCCATGGACCAGTTTGAAAATGTTTATTCTTTTAAAAAAAAAAAAAAAATGTCATAGCTTATATTTTAAAAACTTGACTTGAATTTCTAAAGGAACACTGGGATTTTACCCTTTGCTATGGAAACAAGGCTAGATAGCTTACCTCGGATGAGCTCATTAGACACATATTTATGTGTCATTAGAAAATAGGAATCAATATTGTATATCTCACTATGCTCCTTAAAGAGCACTTTAATGACATGAAAATGATCAGCAAATTATATTTGTTGAAATCCAAAGACAACCAACTGAAAATGATGATGATTTGGCTCAGTGAATGAGAACAACTTCTCTCAAAGAAGAGGTTAGCATTTAGCGTCTGACATATTTAACAAGTGCTGTTCGGTGACAACTAAAGAAAATTTACTGTAGACTGCATAAAGATTACAATAAAGAATAACCTTATCTTTCTAAATTGTAAAATTTCAAAGGCAGCGTGTAAGGTTGAGATAACGCTGATGAGACCCAACTCTATCTTTCTACCCCCTCTCTCTCTTCTTCTGTCCACTCACGACTCGTCAACTGCCTCTCTGATATCGCTGCCTGGATGTCCTGACGTCAACTCAAGCTCAACTCCTCAAGATCGAACTCCTCATTTTTCCTCCCTCCTCTTCCTCTCCCTCTATCCTGCCCATCTGCATCGATGGAGTCACCATCCATCCTGTTCTCCAAGTCCGTAGCTTGGGCTTCATCTTTGACATGCACCTCTCTTTTAAACCTAACATTGACTGCCTTACATGCTGGGCCTGTGATGGCCTGTGATGGGAGGGGAAGGACCTGATGGATGTAATTTCTGGCCAATGAGCAGTGAATACAAAAATAATTAAAATATTTTGCTCTTAGGCCACTTTTACACATGACAAAAATGGTTTCTTATAAGGTTGAGATAATACCAGATGTTATAAATGCTGGAATTTTGTAATGTGTGAATGCACTATTCCCGTTTTATGCAGCGAGATCTCGCAGCTTTGTAAGAGTCACATTTGGTGGCTCTTAGAAGGCTGCAAGATTTCACTGCATAAAAGGGGAATAGTACATTCACACATTAGAAAACGCCAGCATTTATAACACCCAGTGTTATCTCAAGCACTTATAAATATGAGTGTGCACTTCGTTTTCATTATATTGATAGCAATAACAAAATTCTTCATTTTGTTATTGTTATAGCAATAATGCTAACAAAGATAAATAATAACAAAGTAAATAATGATAACAAAAGTCATTATTGATTCCGTTATTTCCTGGCAGGTATTTTTTGGAGGGAAATGTGGAGGGGGGGAGGGAGCAGACATCTCAGAGCCAGAAATAGGGCTGATGTGGCAGCAGCTGTTACCGCGCTGCGATTCCATTCCACCATGTCGTAATTGCCCACGTCACACCGTGGCTTTTCTGCTGACATTCCGCTAATTCTACAGGCATTCTGCAAATTCAGAAACTATCGGAAAATTTGCAGAATTTTTGGAAACTGTCGGAAAACCGCTGTTCCACTATATTGTGGCACTGGCGGATTGCCGGAAGTAGTGGAAATATCATGTTTCCACTATTTTGCGAAGCCTGTGGACGTAGCAGAATGAAATTAGCAGAACTGCGGAAGTAGCGGAATGAAACTAGCGGAAAGAAAGCCTCTGCCACGCCATACCACTAATTGCGGAAACACTGTTTCCAGTGGAAATAGCTACCACTGTGACATTCGCTACAGCCCTAGCCAGAAACAGTGTTAAACTCTTGGACTGGGCCTGTGATGGTAGGGGAAGGACCTGATGGATGTAATTTCTGACCAATGAGCAGGCAGGTTCCAGGCAGTTGAATGGCACCCTGTGATTGCTCAATGCCTCCTGCCTCCCAAAACCAATCATGGGGGCTCTGGAAAGGACACTGCAACCTTTTATGTTGCAGGACCAAGCTGTTTGACTCTTGTTCTGTATTAGCTCTTACTGTGTCAAGTTGTGGTTACAGAACTCTGGTGGTTACACTGACCATTTCCCCCAGCCTTCAGTGTTATACCTTACCTTTCCTTATACCCTTTATTTTACCTTTTCCCTTCCCCTGTCTGTCTCCCCCTGTACTAGACAGGCAGACAGACAGACAGACAGACAGACAGACAGACAGACAGGCAGGGCTTTTTATTATATATATTAGTATTATAGGATTGGAATAGGATAGACAGATACTTAGAACACATAGCAGATACAAATTTATTGATATGGCTATATAAGAAAGAATATATTGCATATACTATAGGTTATTAGGTGTAGGTTAGACATACATATTAGTAATTTTTTCATGTTGTCATTGTGCACTTATTACTGCTGCATTATAATGAGAAAGGTTAAAAGAAGTTCAACTTCTGAGAAGTTTGGGACAGGTGTCTGTTGACACTTCTGCCACAATGGAAACGATACCAAAAACAAAATCTTTGTTATTATTATTATTATTATTAACAAACATTTATATAGCGCCAGCTGTGTACCTGGCACTTTACAAAGTAATAAAATAGACACGGTCCCTGCCCCTAGGGCTTACAATCTGAGAGACAGGAGCTGGGGGAGAGACTTAGGAAGGGGAACAGAGGGAGAGACAAGGGGTCTAACATTCATGAAGATGCGAGGTCTCAAGTGCACGTACTTGGCTTGGTTACGATGAGAATGACAGCAGGCAGGTCCATGTTGCAAGGATAAGGGTAAACCGATCGTAGGTATAGGAATAGTGGCTCAGCAGGATAAAGAGTCAGACAGAGCAGAGCGAAAGAGGTGAGTTTTAAGGAGAGATTTGAAGGTATGAAGGGAGGGGGCAAGGCGGATGTGGACAGGGAGGGAGTTCCAGGCATGGGGGGCAGCAAGTGAGAAGGGACGAAGGCGCTTAGGGGAGCAGGGAAGGCGTGGAAGGGTGAGAGAAGGGACAGAGGAGGAGCGAAGTGCACGGGCTGGAGTATGGAGGGCGATAAGTGCAGAGAGGTAGGGGGGAGCAAGGTTGTGAAGAGCTTTATAGGTGAAGACTAGGAGCTTGTGCAGGATTCGTTCAGGAAGGGGAAGCCAGTGAAGCGAAGAGAGGAGGGGCTGCACATGGTCGAAGCGACTGGCGAGGTAGATGACCCTGGCAGCAGAGTTTTGGACAGAGATGAGGGGAGAAAGGTGAGACCGGGGAAGGCCAGTGAGAAAGATTAAATCACTCCTATTTTATGTCCAGCAGTAGAGAGACAGGTTAATCCAGTGGTTGGGTTGCTTGCTGGAGAATAGAATTCATCTCAGTGCTCTGGGTGTTTTTTAGACAAACTCATCTGGAGAGGGGTCCGTACCCATGGATGTTAATGCAATTCTTTGAGACGGATAATACCGTTGTCATGAGAGCAGAATTTGTTGTTGCTCGAAACCGATACCGATAACAACGTCAATAACAAAAAAAAAACTAAATGTCATTAATAATTATAATGAAAATGACCATTTTTAATAATGAAAAAAGAAAACAAAAAATGGCATGGATCCCTGGGCACATCCCTACTTATAAGAACCCATTTTGTCATGTGTAAAAGCGGCCTTAAATTGCATCTTCCAGTCTAAGAGAGACAAAAGTACTTCAGAAACTTATAGGGATGGGCGAACAGAATGCGGTTCGGATGTTCAGTCGTTTGGTCGTTTGGTTCGAAACCCAAGTTCGGGTTTGATGGTTCAGTTCAGCTGAGTTCGGTTTGGCCGAATTTGATGAACATTCAAAAATAGCAAAACCAAAATCAAAACTGAAACAAAATTGAAACCGAAACCTAATCTTTGGCCCTGGAAAGACGTTATTCCTGCCCCCGAACTCATCCAAACATGACCAAACTGTTCGGTCGTTTGAGAGTTCGGTTCAGACGTTCAGTTCGGACGTCCGAACAGACCGAGTTCGGTCCAAACTCCAAACAGCCAAACCGCGTTCGCCCATCCCTAGAAACTTACAAAACTGAGGTATACGACCAGGCCTCCATTCATGTACATAAAGTGTGCATCCATGTAATGCTTTAACCTGCATGTTGCCATTGCAAACACTGGGAATGTATGATACCTAATACTCGTTAGTTTAGCATCTATAAAAGTATGGTGCTACCACACCACATTGAATAAGGCAAGCACACCATGAATGAAATTTGAGGCTGAAATTCTCTATTAGATTCTTAACATTCACTCTAACATGTCCAGTAACTACAGTGCACACAGAGACATGCAGCTCCTTTGGGATCCCCCACAAGCAGTGATCCTTAAAGGCCAATTCCTCCATCTCCAGGAAACCCCACCATCCTCCCACTCTGTTGGATCTCTCCAAACTACGTACCAGGGTAAGACCAAGGCTTAATTTGTGCAATGACTTTCCAGGGCTTAAACCTAGCAATTAAATTCAGGGGGGTGGGGGGTGGGCTGAACCCTGGAAAATGTTTCCAATAGGAGTGTGCACGTCAAATTGTGAAAGACCAGGGAAATGCCAGTATGGGGGGGGGAGGGGCAGCCAGAAAAAATCTGGATGATTTATTTGACTTTCATTAGTGACTTTCTTATGCCATCCGCTGCACTTGGCCATCATATTGATTAAATCACTCCTATTTTATGTCCAGCAGTAGAGAGACAGGTTAATCCAGTAGTTGGGTTGCTTGCTGGAGAATAGAATTCATCTCAGTGCTCTAGGTGTTTTTTAGACAAACTCATCTGGAGAGGGGTCCGTACCCATGGATGTTAATGCAATTCTTTGAGACGGATAATACCGTTATCATGAGAGCAGAATTTGACCCAGGAAACTTGCAGACCCACTGTGGCTATTTTGAGCTGGCTCCTGATACACCTTCTGCATTAATAATACTGGGGAAATCTTAAGTGCATTTCTCTTTCCTTCTGTGCTAAACAATTAAAGAAAGTTCTCTTTGAATGTAACACTTTCACCATGCTGGATAAAGCTGGCTGAATAGAACAGAGAAGATTGACTCTTAGATGGATAAAGCCCCTTGACCTTTCTACCGCTGGGACTGTAATTCAGGTTCAAACTGACACCTGCTTTCCGGAACAGGGCTTTTTGTTGAAGGAATATCAAAACAATCTGTTGAGTCTGCTGGCACAGATAGCCTGTGGATAAACAGGGGGCATTTGTTTTCTTTGCTGCCAATTCTATAATCTTTGCAAGCAGCAACATTGAGGTTGCAATTCTGTTTTAAAAGTGTGTGTGTGTGTATGGAGAGGGGGGGGGGGACTTTACTTTGAATTAAGAATTGATATTACTGACAGAACCCATCACAGATAATCAGTGCTGAATTGACTTTACATCTTCCTTGACAATTTTTCTGTCACTGAAATTAAAGAAATTTAGGACACTTTCAAACAAAGCTGTGTCTAATTCACTCAAAGTGTGCTTATCTGCCTTGAGGGACCTTCAGAAATGTCTATTTATGATAAACTACTTCAAGCATAAAGTTTTCAGACATGCCAGGGGGTTAGCAACAAGAAAGGAAAACTATGTCTTAATAATTCAGCTCACATTCCCATTTTTAGAAAATAAATAACAGTTCCAATCTTTAGGGGTAAAATAAAAGTTATTGTAATGAGACAAACAAAGGGAAGAGATTCCCAAGGTTTCTTTTCACCAACAAAAACTCTGCCATCTTCTGGCCGACAAGCTAACATTTCCAAATGTCATTACTTTAGATTTTTCACAGTAGTGTTATTATTAATACTTTCCTTGCATGCCAGTTGGGGGGGCGGGGGGGAGTGTACTTGTCCCCTGTCCAAGGATGGCCTTAATCAGCCCCGTGGTTGGAGGGCCTCTGCGGGGAGGTCAGGCTTGCTAGCCTCAGTGCTCCTGAGACCTCAGTATGGACTATTTCTGTGGGGCCCTTTCCTTGCCCAGGAGTTTCAGTCCCCAGTGGGGATGATTCCTGTGCTAGTGGGGTGGGGGAACAATATATTTCCAAATGTGAAAGGGGTGGGTCCATGGAGGCCGCACAAATTCTAAGACCAACCCTGATCCGCCTCCTTGATTTTGCCTGCAACCCAACCCGCTGGGGGTCATGTGACATCATAACACTTCATAAGGAATGGAGTCATGCCAAAACGGAGGTGGGCAGGGAAGGGCAAAGGGATTCTACTGCCCCTTTCCTAAGTAGTTGAAGCATTGAGACATCAGGATTCCTTTCACGGGGAGGGACAATATCAGAAAAAGTATGGAAGAGCCTCTTCATTCCGCCCCCACGCTGCCAGCAAATTTCTGGTTGTGTTCCAATTCCTTCCATGATGAGTCCAAATTCTGGACGAGCACCTCATCTTTTATAAACTGGTTTGGCTCTAATGAAATCAGGAAACTAGCGTTTGGTAGAAATACATGTGACTGTGGCATGGTGAGACAGCTCCACATAGCCCTCAAAGGGAAACCACTAGGGAAGTGAGAACAGAACCAGGTTTGGATGTTTGGCCATTCGGTGGTTCGGGTCGAAGGTTGAGTTCAGATTCGGTATTCAGTTCGGTCGGGCTCAGTTCGGTCTTTAGTTTGGTGCAATCAGGAACTGAAAATGACATTTGGTTTTTGAAATAGAGGGGGAAACTGAAAAACATATTTCCAGCTATAACGTTTTCTTTTCTTATTCAATTTTGATGAAATATGGAAAGATAGTACCCCCAATGGAGGGCACTATGTGCACTAAATTTCGAAATGATTAGATAAAGGAAACCAATTTCAGAAACACCTGAATGTTGTTATTTTAAGAAAAGCTCCATACACATTCATGGCTACAACTTCTTTAACTTGCATCCAATGTTCATGAAACTTGTGCATATTAAGTCCCTCCATATGCTTAATACATATGCCAATTTTCAGAAAGAGTGGATAAAGGGTCCCAAGGGTATACCCTGAACCTTAACCTGACATTAACCTGAAAATACATTTCCAGCTATAACATTTTGATATTCCATTCTGTTTACAGGATATTTGGCAAAAATGTATCAAATACCTTTCCTGCCATTTCAGCAAATGTACAGGAGATTTTGATAAAGGACACCAATTATATAAGCAATTGATGTTGTCCCCGTGAAGATCATTATTCAGATGAATATCAGCATATTCAGTGCCAGTCAGAGGCAGGAACCCTGCATGTCAGGGGGAGAGAGACTGTAGAAGGAAGGATGTGGAACAACCCCAAAGACTGACAGACACATTCAATGGCCAAATACATTACTGCAAGCTTCTAGCTTTACAGGACCAATTGGTAGTGGCTTCGAGGTGGGCATAGGGGGCGGCCCTGAGGCGGGCATAAGCAACATAACTGGGACTTCTGAGATAGCATCCCAGCAGTCAGGAGACATAGTTTAAACACATCCAGACTGGCCAATTATCATCACAATCACATCCTGCAGCACTTAGACAGAGGAAAAAAGAGAATCTCTATTGACTCTTTCCTAAACAGATGATTCTGACTTCACAGAAACAAGTGGGGGAGATATATTGGGATGGTCCCAGCACAGAATGAGGATATTTGGTTGACATTTCTGTTGGCCAATTCACATCACAAATCGATCTTATACCACAGTGACATCACAGAATCCCAGGCATAGGCCCCTTCTCTACATATGTTATACAGGCATATGGCAGAGATGATCATGAAAGTGTGATATATAGCCCTGCCAAATTTCATGTACACTGGTTGGACTAAATAGAAAAGATGTTATAGTCAGACATACATTTATAAGTTAATTGCTTATACCACCAAGACCCTTTTCCCAATACTTCTGAAATTTGGCAAAGATAGTAAATATGGGAAGGGGTATAAACTAGGCAAGTTCCACCTACATTAGGTATGAGGCAAAGAAGTTACAGCTAAGAATGTATATATAGAATATTGCAAAATACAATAATTCAACTGATTCTAAAATCTGATTCCTTTATCCAATCGTTTTAAAATTTGGTACACATACTGCTTTCTATTGGAGGTATAGACACCCCAATAGTCAGCCACATAGCATAAAAAAAAACGTTTCTGCTGATAATGTGTTTTCCATTGAAACCAATGGAAATTCAATTCCGAACTCACCGAATGCATCAGAACTGAACTTTTGAATTCAAGTTCGCTTTGCACGTTCGGTTCGGTTGACCGAACTATTCGAGTTCGGTCCGAACTCCGAACTTCCGAACCGTGTTCGCCCATCCCTAGAAACCACAGAAGACCCAGTCCAGTCCAAGTCGTGCTGATGAACAAACGTGCCTGTGTCTAGGGTACCAGGGAAAATGGTGAGAACCATGAATGTGTGGCTAACCAGCCCAGTGCCCTTCCCCCCTCTGTGACATTTTAGCATTTTAGTCTGGAAACAGATGAGAGAGCTCACTTTGGCCTGGGCAGGTGGACCTTAGCCCGGGTTGTGACCTCAGAGGTTTTCCAAGGTCACAGCCTGGGCTATCCACTGATATGGCCCAGGGAATTCCCAGGCCAACATCTGGATGTGCCTGCACACAAGTGCAGATGAGGTCCAGGACAAAGTGGGGCACAGCAGGGTGCTGTCACATCTGTTTTTACCCATCGATGCATATTACTTAAGGATCCTGCCATTAATGCAGCATCGGTCAATTATCCTCCCTCTGCAACTGGTCAGGCAGGAAACTCCAGTGTTTATGTTGCGTATCCTGAATACAGATCTCTCTGTGGGCCAAAACATCAGGTCTTGTTTTCTCTTTAAAAGCAGGATAAACTCTCAGAAGGTCTCCTAAAACACATAAACATTGCTTTCTTAAAACTGAATAGGGTAGCCAGTATCATCAGGTACAAAACACCTGATGAGTTACTGCATTGCAGAGTTACAGAATTACCAAGTTATCATCACTATGTAACCTGTTTACAATTTACGTATTTTTCTTCATTTTTATAATTCTAGCAATTTCCATTTTCATGTTTACCTCCTAACACAACTTGCAAATGTATGTATTTATCTATGTAGATAAGGCATTAGTCTATGGCAAAGGGCATACTTTATTTGCTTGTATTTATTCTGGTTAGGCAGACATCAGAAGTTACAATAGCAATGGGATTCATTTATATATTGGGTCATCCTTCAAACCTTGAGTGGGTAAAATAATTCAATTTTCATTGTTTGGTTTTTTGTTTTGTTTTCGTTTTTACCAGAGAGTCAAGATTCCTAACCTACACCCAATGAGTGAAAATTGCCCTGCACCAGACCTCTGCTAAGATGACATTTCTGTCTGGTGCCCCAGTTCTCAAACTCAGCCTTGACCTCAATTCTACTAAGGGTTGCTACTAAGCAACTGTACATTTAGCTACTGCTTGAGCATCATTAATGAACTTTATATAAGTAGATGTTATGTACTACATATGCTTCTCATACTTGACATGCCCCTAAGCCAAATAATGAAGGAAGGAAGTTCAAGGCACATCAGTTATCACTGTTCCAACTAGGGATGTGCGAATGCGTTTCAGATTTTTGGAGTTTGGACCGAACTTGGTCTGTTTGGATGTCCGAACCAAACGTCCAAACCAAACTAGAAAATGACCAAAAAGTTCAGTCATATTCAGGTGAGATCAGATGAGTTCAGGAGCAGGAAAAACCTGACTTCAGATAGGAAAAATGTGACTGGAAGGGGGAGGCAGGTGAGAAGCAGACTTCCTGGCACCAGGGTTGGAGACCAGGGGTTCTTTGAGGGCCAAATGATAATGATAAAAAAAATATTCTTAGAATTAGGTATCGATAGTGCTATTTTCGAACATTAGGCCAAGTTCGGCAGAATTGAACTCTGACGAAACATACAACTGAACAAGAACTCGGGTTTTGAATCCAACGACAGAACGTCTGAACATCTGAACCGCATTCTGTTTGCACAATCCTAGTTCCAACAAAAGAACTTTCCTTATGCAACAGTAATCCATATATGTGAAAGACCATCTCCTCCTTTTTGTCGCATCAGGGTCCCTGAGGACAGCCAGGAACGTCTTCATCAGCACATCAAGTCTACACAGGAAAGATTTCAGAGAGGTGTTCTCTGTCAGGGCCAGCCTCAGAATTTGCAAGACCCAGGCTGAAGATAAACTGCAGGTCCCCAGTTGCCCCCCCCCCCAATAGCCCTGTCTCCTTGATGACACCTTCCACAAGGCCTGAAAGGTGAATATGTTTGGGCTGCAATGAGAGGCTGTAGGGGTTCCATAGGGGCCTTTGTGAAAACAGGGGCCACTGTTGGGCCCCTAAAAGACTGGGGACAAGGGTCATCCCAGGGCACCCTGTGGTTAGGTAAGAATGTCGCTTTCTCAATGACGTCTCCATAGTTGTGGAATTTCCATCCCCCAGATGTTTGCAAAAGCCCAAATCTAAACATTTTTCAGAGGCAATGGCCACAATCCCAAGCAGGATCTGCATGGCACAATGTGCTCTCAATGGACATGCGCCCAATTTGCGTGCACGTGCGCACGCACACGGGGCATATGATTGGCACAGATAAACTACAAAGAGAGGGGATAACGAAGGGATGCCTGCCAGAATTATAAAAGCAATAATTATTTATTGATATAGACAGGTGGAGACCAAGGACTATTATATAATAATAACATAAACCAACATGGTATACAACAGAGGCACTGCTGTATATTTATCGCCTCATATACAATACACCATTAAGGGAGTGAAAACAAAAACTCCCTTATACAAACATATAATATATATATATAAGATAGATTAGATAGATATAACCCCAATGGGAGAGGTAACAGTCTCTCCCTGTGTTGTACACAGCCGTCTTTCCAAACCAGATATGCTGGCCTTCTTCAGCAACACTTGTATAGGATTTACAATTCTTAGAAGGGCTATCCAACGATGGCTTCTTATACACATCTAGATGTGTATAAGAGACAGCATATATACTTTAATATGTATTAGATTAGATACATATAACCCCAATGGGAGAGGTAACAGTCTCTCCCTGTGTTGTACACAGCCGTATTTCCAAACCAGATATACTGGCCTTCTTCAGCAACACTTGTATAGGATTTACAATTCTTAGAGGGGCTATCCAATGATGCCTTGGGGTCTAAAGTATCTGAAAAATACATATATAGGTATATTTTATACACATCTAGATGTGTATAAGAGACAGGCATATGGGTCATAACCCCCCTAAACCCAACTCCAAGCATTACCCATCTCCCCCACCAAAAGCCCAGAGCAACAACCAGGTTTTACATTAACACCTGAAGGAGGGAAGATCTGGGGCCTACCGGGCCTCTGCCGGGAGGGAGTTACACAAACGAGGTGCAGCGATCGAGAACTCCCTCTCCAATGTGTCCCTCCGCCAAACAAGAGGGACCTCCAAAAGGGTGCTCCTGGCTGACCATGAAGGCTGCTCCAGAACCTGGGGGTGAGGTGGTCTGGGCTTTGGCCCAGACTGTGTAGGGATTTTTTTTAAAAATTCAATAATAATAATAATAATAATAATAATAATAATAATGAATAAATTTTTTAAAATTATTATTATTATTATTATTATTATTATTATTATTATCATCTTTGGTGGGTGAAGTAACCATAGGACTGCTTGCAAGTTTAAAGGTAAGCATATGCTTAAATGATTTGCTCCACTGAAGCCAGACCATTTAGCTGCTTAAAACTGACTCCATGGATCCTGGCAGGGCTTGAATGTGTTGCCGATCCTTGCAGGGCTTGTACTACAATTGGGAATGATGATGGACTCTGTACTGATTATTTTATCTGTGCCTCTTGCAACTGAGTGCTGATTGCTACAGGCATTCTGTATACAGGAATAAACATCCCCAAACGGAGAGGGAAAAAATATTGAAATAAGGAGTATAGAAAGGTGGACGTGCTAGACCTGGGAAGATGTTTGCATTGTACTGGAGCCCTGCTGAAACAGCATGAGGACACAGATGTAGGTGTTTTGTTGTTTTCCCCGAGGCAGAGACAAAAGAGAGGTTTAGCAGCTATTTGTTGTTCGAGGGATCAAATCTGATTTGTGTGGAGTAGTGGCAGATAAGTGCTAAACAGATGAATCCTCCGTCTTTAGGCACTGTCTTGGCATGTGATGTGCACTAAAATTAAATGAAGTAGAAGACTCTCAAAATCTGTGGTTTTAAGGATAATAATGCACTACACTCATACCATGGTTCCAGATGTTTAACGGCATCTCTGGGTTAAGTATATTTAATCAATTAAAGCATAAAGGTAAAACTCATTAAAGTAAAATCTTTAACTAGATAGATGAAGATCTGGAAATAAGGTAAATTGCACCAAAAAGCACTTAAACGTATACACGTGGCATACAAAGCATACAGCAATTATCATATGAATGTGTACCATTAGAACAGAAAATGCAGTATTTAACATGGTTGGGCTTAAAAGTATTCAGACTGCCTTTCGCCAAAGAACAAGAAAGAAACAAGAAAGCACTTAATGTCCAACAATACTTGTTCAACATGCCCTAATTTTTCACCTCTACTTTCAATGCTACGCTATTCTTAATGTAAATATCACTTCTCAATAAAAGCATGTGCAAAACCTGGTCTAGATCTGGCTTTGTACTCTTCTTACTATTGGTCCCCAGTAACATTTCACTTTTCACATGCCAAACTTATATCTCATGAATAAGACAACAAGCTCATTGATCCTTGTTTATGGGATCTCAGCTCTCAATCTCAACCTTCCTAAGTACCTTGGGGACTAGCTCACTGTTTCCTGACCCTGAGATATGGGGTAATTGCAGACATTACGCCACCATGGTCAACCATGGTGAATCCCGCTATGGGGACCATGGTGGTGTAACGTCTGTTGGGCATGATTCCCGCCAGATGTTCACCCCCGGCGGGAATCACTTTTGACCACGCTTTCGAAGGTCTAGGAACCCAAAGCTCTGAAAGCATGGTCAAAGTGATTCCCGCTGGGGGTGAACACTCGGCGGGAATCACTTTTTGGTCCAACAGATGTGACATTACCACGGTCAACCAAGGCGGGATTCACCATGGTTGACCATGGTAATGTCACGTCTGCTCCCTGACAATGGCCCAGAATCGGTGGCTGTGCCTGCCGCCGATTCCGGGCCATGGACAATACCCCTGGGGGTGGGTGGGCACTGTGGCCACATTGGCCGCTGCGCCTGCCCATCTCCCAGAGGACAGAATGCCTCAGGAGCGTGGGGGTGTGTGTGAGGCCGTGTGGCCACATGTTGCGCCATGAAGCCTCACCTCCTCCCCCGCTCCCGCTCCGGAATCAGCCGGCACGCCTGTTGATGGGCCATTCTGATTCGGGAGAGGAATCAAATGGTGATTCCGTGCCGAGGCCAATGGGAGCCCCGGCACATCTGAAATCACCCATGGTCTCAGGACATCTAGGAATCTTCAAGGAGAACTTCACTGTTTCCTATCCCTGATATTTCCAATCTCAGTCAGCAGATTAGGTACAGGATTTGGATCTGGAAGACCAAGGTCCAAATCTTGTTTTTGTTTTGAACTGAGTTGGTGGCCTTGAGCAAGTCATCATCACTCAGCCTCAATTACCCATGTATAAAATGGAACAACTGTGGGATCAATCCCAAACCCCACGCGCTGTCCAAATAATGCACTCACATCTTATATGCAACCCTCCACATGGACTGTGTGCACATCCGGGCGATTGAGACTATGGCACTTGCACAAACCACATGCAAGCTACATGCACAGGGGGTTGGGATTGAACTCACTGACCTCTCTTACAAAGTTGCAGTGAGGGTGAGTTAGATAAGGATTGAGTTGCATGACGAACATGAAAAGTGCTATAGAAATTATTAATAATAATTCTAGGCACCCTAGAAGACCGCCCCAGTGTTTGGAATATTGCTTCTGGTCTTCTTCAGATAGGCTCATGTAAATCTTGCAAGTTCTCATGAAATAAGATTTTATAAATATTGCATACGTCCACAGTTGTTGGTGTTGTGGATCTTCTATAATGCCAGAGCTTGGTAAAGTGTACTTATTTATTCTCCCTTTACTTGGAACATGTTCAAAATGTGATATCAGTAAATGATGCATGTCTAATTGGTGAGCCGAGTTAACCATAATTGTTAGCACAATGTGAGCCATTGCACCTACTTATAAACCAGAAGTTCAAAGAGCCAGATATTTAAGATCTGGGTGAGTGATTTAGACACACAGAAAGTTCAGCATGTAACAGCAAACATGCAGGAGAAATGTGTGTGTATGTAAAAACAACCATTGCTGTTGCCACTGCTGTTGCTTGGTCCATCCTGTGCCATCCTCTGTGTGGGTCCCACATGATTCGCAAGCTGCATTCCCTCCGCTTCTGCCCAACTCAGTTTCTGCCCAGTCATGCTGCAACAAGACAGGAGTTGGGCCCTGGGACAATGTGTGGGCCCTGGGACAATGTTCTTGCTCCCAGTTGATCTCAAAAGTCATGATAGGACGTGAGGGAAGAGGTGGTCTTTTAGATACTTTCTGGCACAATTCAAGCAGCACCTTGAATTGTGCGAGAAATATATTGGCAGTCAATGAAGACACTGAAGCACTGCTGTAATGTATTCCCAGTAGCCTGCACCTGACAGAAGATGGGCCTACGTGTTCTGCACCAACTGCAGCTTCCAGACAGTCAACAATGGTAGTCCCACATAGAGAGCATTGCAGTAGTCTAGCACTGGCAACAGTGGCCAAATCAGAATGTGATTTTAAAATAGTTGCAGCCTTCTTACCAGATGAAGTTGGTTAAAAGTGATCCTGACCACGACCGCAATCTGGTGATACAGATACAGCAATGGATCCAAGAGCACCCCAAGACTTCGAACTTGACTGACCAACAGAGGCCCCATCAGTAAGAAGGATCCCTACACTTATTCACATGTATATGGGGTAAAATTTTCTTAAATAAATAAATATGGTTTAAACATATATAAATTTGTATATATATGATGTAGCTGAGGCCATAATTTTTTGCCTTGATGAACAAGTACCTCTTCCGTGAATCAGCTGAAAATTTGCTTCCCATGACTGTAAGTTTCCATTTCCTTTCCAGGATAATCTGTGACAATAAATCTAATTTCTCCTTTTCAGGAAAATTTAAAAAAAAAGAAGACAGATATGTGATGACAGCTGACACAGCTGGGATATCCTTGGGCTATGAGGAAAAATGTAGTGTCACTGGTTTATTACACTTTTTTTTTTGTCTTGATCAAGCAATACGATATTTCCATAAGGTTTTAGAATAAGTATCACATAATGGCTGTGAGTGGATCAACAGTTTAGTTCAGGCTTACTGCGATCAACCACCAAAGCATATTTGCACTCCCTCTCTCCCCCCATTTCAGCTGCCTTTCCCAAAGTTAAAACTGTGAAAGATGTATTGAAGCAATTTTCTCTTCAATGAGTTATTCATTGTTCCTTGATAGCCTGAAATTCAACAACTTATTACTTATGTGAACTTCCTACTGCTACAACAAAAACACTTTCACATGAGATGGTTTCTCCCACAATGTTCTTGTTCCTGCGGTCTTAAAATTGTAAAAAATATTTTCTGAGCACCCTTCTCATGGAACGAGGCTCCTGAAATTTTTTTCTTTGCGTGTTTTACATTGACATCACTAATAATGGGATCTACCATACTCATGAGTGCAAATTTCGCACATTTTTTTGTCCTCCCTCTTCTTCTTGGCAGCTGCTTCCCAATCAACTTCACAGTGGGGTTGAATTCCACAAGCTGACAGCAGATTAAAATTAATAAACCAGCATCAGAGTGGGGGAAAATTAACAAACCTGCAGAATGGCAAGGTGAAATTAACAAGCTGGCTGCAAACTACTGCTCCATCCTAATGGTTTGCTGGTTTCTGTGTCTGCTGCCCTGGAATTGTAATACCCACAAATATTCGCACATTCCCAATTTTGAACAACCATAACACTCGGCACTATAAAAGTAGGACTTTAGAGCCCAGGTACTGAGCGAGCACTCAAGGCATAACTTTAACTTGACTGAGTGGCAGAAAGCTATGAAAAGTTTTGTCCCCCCCCCTGCCCCCCGCCCCCCCCAAGTAGTCTTCCTTGGGACACACACTAGGAGCTTTATAAATTGATTTTAATCATTATTTGATATAGAATTGAGTAGTGATAAAATAAAATTGTTATTTTGTATATTTAGGGTGCAATCCTACACCCTATGATAAAATGCGCCTACGCCAGGCACAGATAACCCATGCTGGCACACATGTGTGCATGCGCACCCCTGCGCAGCAAGCTGATGGGTGTAACAGGGTGCCCCTGCTGATGCGCACCCCCCCCCCAGCCCTCATACCCTGAAGCCCAGGGTATGGAGCAGGAGCCGTGTGCACATGTGCACCCTCCACCTGGCTGGGTGGTGTTCCAGCAGACCAAATACGCGGCCTGTTAGATTGCACCCTTAACCTTTGAGGAAAGTGACAAGAGTGATAGCCCTGTCTTTTGAAATTCTCTGTTTGTCTATACAGAAAGTCAATGACTTTGCATAGACAGTGATTCAAATGTTTCCCCAGTGCCTCATTAACATGACTTAGCTGTAGCCTAAGGTTGGAGAGAAAAGATAGTTTAGTCTCAGTGACCAATAAATCCTTAAACTTTCTATTGATATTGTCCAGATGGGGGCCAATTAGTGCCACGTATGGTTGAGGTACTGTGATCTGGACATTTGCCCTCTACAAAAAAAAAAAAAAAAAGATTAAGACTTACAGGTTACCCCCACCCCCCCATCCATGAGGGCATATATAATGTGGAAATACTTTAGCTATTACCAAAACAAATAGGACACATGCACAACAGTGGGTGATTTCAGTCGTGATGGGACGGCTTTGACCCCATCACGGAATCACCCTTTTGATTCCCTGCCAGAATCGTACCGTCATGGCCAGCAAACTTGCTGGCCAATCCCGGCAGGGAATCTGGGGGGGGGGGCTGCACAGCTCAACTTGCGGCTGCACAGCCCCGCCCCCCCATGCCCCTGAGGCTTCCCGCCCTCTGGGAGATGGACGGGCGTAGTGACCAACCCGGCCACAGTGTCTTCCCACCCTCCAGGGTATTGACCATGGCCCGGAATCGGTGGCGAGCATGGCCGTCAATTCTGGGCCGTGGTCAGTGGCCAGATGAGACCTTACCACGCTCAACCACGGTGAATCCCCCCATGGTTGAGCATGGTAACATCACGTCTGTTTGGGGCAAAAAGTGATTCCCGCTGGGTTTTCACCCCTGGCGGGAATCACTTTGACCACGCTTTCGAAGATGGTCCCCAGACCATCCTCGAAAGTGTGGTTATTTTGATTCCCACCGAAGGTTCACTGTGGTGAAAATCTGGCGGGCATCAAACAGATGTTACGGGACCATTCCCCACCTCAGGGGATTGTCTGTGGTTGAGCGTGATCTCGTAACGTCTGAAAATCACCAGTGATATAGAATTAAATATACTACATACCAATACACCAGTTCTGTTACAGATGGTGCAAAAAGGCTGTTCCATTTTCACAAAATATTTTGCAAAACTGGAATAGATATTGTTGTTTATGATCAGAATTCTGATCATAAACATTTACAATCAGAATTCCGATTGGTGGTGAAAAAGGCTGTTCTAAGCATGTTCAAAATGTCACAAGATGGTGCCGCCATTATTTTGAGTAAGAACAGTGCATTTTGTTCATGTAGAAACAGCCTTTATAAAAAAATAATTGTTTGTTCCAATCAGAATCAGAATGGGCTCTCATTCACTCCAGTGTCTGATCAGAACAAGAAAATGTCTGATTCTGATCAGAAACTGGAAAGGGGCAAAATTCCACCTTAAGCCCTAAAATCTGTCAATCAAATCCAGTTCCTAGAGGTTACAGTGGACACAGATATCTGCGAGGATAACACTATCCAATGGATTCAAGATATCAGCGTAGAAATCTTGGGACTGGAGATACAGTGGTGGTGGTGGGGATTAAAGAGAGGTGCCATGGGTGAGGAGAACCACAAGAAGTAGAGTGGACATGTGCAGGGCAATCTTAGCATATGGTGATGTGTGTGGCAGCAGGCAGTGGCATCAGGTCTCCCAGGTGCCAGCCAGGTCTATTGTGGCCCACACCAGCCACACAGGATGCATATGTCAACCTCAAAGGGTGTGTTGGCTCCTGGAAATGAACTAGAAGTTTGTATTGATGGCTCCCAGTTTACTTCCAGGGAACCTGTGCAAATGTGCCCTGTGCTGTTTCAATAGAGAACCAGAACTCTTTGAGACAAAGTGAGTGGAGGGAGTATGTGCCCAGGGTTGGCCCCCAGGGTGCCTGATGTACTGGATCCCCATTAGGGCTGAAACAAAAATATTTTTTTTCTTGCGAAAATATCGCAAGAATCAAGAATGGTCACTGAGATCTCGATGCAATCTGCATAACAGATCAAGATCTCGATTGAGAATTTTTTCTTGAAATACCGATTACCTTAATTTACCATTTACTGTACACTAGCTAACACAATTTACAGTTTACTATATACCTTTTACCGCAGTTTAGCATTTACTGTATACTGTTTTACTGTGTACAACTTACAGTGTACCGCATTTATCCTGGTAATGCACTTGTACAAAATGCAATATGCCATTTTGTGCATGCATGTGCATTACTGGGATTAAGCTGGTACATAGTAAGTGCTACATGGTAAATCAGTATTCAGTAAACGGTAAATCAGTATACAGGAAAGGATGAACTACAATAACCGGTATATAGTAAATGGTAAATTGCGGTAATTGGTAAATGGTATTTCGAGAAAAAATTCTTGAATGTGAAACGACGAGAATCAGTATTTTTCTCAACTATCGTTTCTCAACTAAAATGAGTCAAGACCTGTGATTCTTGACGATAACCGAGAGAAATTCGAGAATGAGTTTCAGCCATACTCCCCATCCACTTCCGCATACAGTTCAAACTTCAAACTTCAAGAAAGATATATTAGAACTAGAAAAGGTTCAGAGAAGGGCAATGAGGATGACTGAAAGGATGGATTGAATTCCATATGAGGAGAGGATCAAAAGTTGGGCCTGTTTTTTAGCTTTGAGACAAGGTGATTAAGGGGGGATATGATCGAAGTTTATAAACTCACGAGTGGCATGGAGAAAGTAAATAGGAAACTCTTGTTTCCCCTTTCTCACAGTAAGGGAACAAGAGGACACTCTCTGAAGTTAAATGGCATAAACATTTGAAATATGCTGCCATTTAACTTCCTCTTGTTCCCTTATTGTGAGAAAAGGCAAACAACAGTTCCCTATTTACTTTCTCGATGCCACTGATGATTTTATACTGATTTTTTATTTTTTACTAATCAGTGCAGCCCTAGTTTTTCAATGCTTGGTGGCCAGAATTGGATCTGGAGATCTCATCCAGGAACTGGAGAGGAGTCACATAAAAACTTGCTGGGGGGGGGGCATATTTGGTCCTTGGGCCTGAGGTTTCCTACCTCTGGTGTAACCAAACATAAACCTTCATTATTAACTGCTATCATATGGGGGAGAGAAAAAAAAAACTTCCTCAGGTCCCTATTGAATTGCTTAACCAATATTATTCATGGCATTGACTATTACCAGAAAATATTTTGAATCTCTCATTCAACATGCAGCTAGGTGACCTAGTCTAAGAACAAATGGAACTGGAGACTTTTTCCAAAACCCAAAGCAATTTTAACCAGTTAGGTTAACTTGTTTGCTTTTCTCATTTTTCACACAACTCCGTGCTTTCTGGTTGCATCTGGGCCCTTCTGGCACTATTTTCAACTTGATTAGAAAGCAAGATGTTCAATACATGCCTCATGAAAGCCCATTCTTGGGAGTTTAACAGCTGATGTTTGGGAGAGAAGCCGTTTAATTTAGCTCCCAAAATGTGTGTGGGACCAGCACTGTCTTGATGATCGAGGATACCATAAGTTCTAATCCTTTTCACTACTAAGACTTTTCACACTTACACCGTGGGCTATTACAATAACTGGAGATATTGGGTGTTTTTACACACACATTTCTCCTGCATGTTTGCTGTTACATCCTGAACTTTCTGTGTGTCTAAATCACTCACCCAGATCTTAAACATCTGGCTCTTTGAACTTCTGCGTAGAACTTCTCCCAGAACTTTTATGTGTAAAAGGTTCTCGTAAACTGCTTTGCTCTAGGCAGCTGTGGTCACTTGGTTTCCATGGAAGCCCCTCACGTCTACAGCTGCCGCTACTTTATGCTGCCTCAGGGCAGTGTTTATGTGAAGAATGCATCAAGGAACTGCCTCAGGGTAGCATGTGTGTGAAAAATGAATCCGGAACTTACTTGTGGACTTGTAAACCCAGAAGATTGAAAGACAGCACTTTAAGGTGTGTGTAAAAATGCCCGTTGGGTACTATAATTCTGCATTTTTTGTAATGTGTGAATGCACTATTTCCCTCCTTCCATGCTACAAGATTTGGGTAATTGCAAGAGCCACCAAATGTGGCTTTTACAATCAGGGCAGACCTTAGGATTTGTGGGGCCCAGGGTGGTGGAGAAATGTGGGGTGGTATTTTCCCGCTGGCGGCTTTGCCGCCGGCAACTCACAATCCTAAGCACAGTCCCTGGCTCATGGTGTCCTCCCCAGCTCAGTCTGGTGGTACTACCTGGGCCTTGGCTTGGGGACGGGTGGAGAGGCACTCCCCTGTGCCCCATCCCCAAGCCCAGCCATTTTGGGGCACTTACCCCATCCGTCGCTGTCACCGTCGCCATCCTGGGCCCTGCACCGGGACGGCTCCCTGCATCCATGCATCGGGCTCAGGTGGGCCCAGCCGTGGCAGATTAAATCTGCTACCATTCCGCCCCCCCACCACCACCCTGTCACCAGAAGTTGCTAGGGAGTGTGGGAGAGGAGGGGCCTCTGCCTCTCCCTACCTCCTGCTGGCCACCTCCGCTGCCTGTCAGTCTCGGCCAGGGAGAGTGTGAGAGAGACAGAGGCCCCCGAGAGCTGGGGGCCCTGAGCGCGGGGGCCCCCAGGAACGGGACCCAGGGCGATCACCCCGAGTTGCCCGGTAGTAAGGCCAATCCTGTTTACATTGATTGGAGATCTTGCAGCATAAAAGGGGAATAGTGCATTCACACATTACAAAAATTGCAGAATTATAGTACCTATTATCTCCAGTTATTGTAATAGTCAATTGTGTAATGTGTGAATTCAGTCTAAATCACTGGAACATGCCACTTTATTTCACTGTATCACTTTCCCTGTCTGGGAAATTGGGGATGTTAACACTTAGCATGGGTCCTCCCAACTTAAAACACCATGTATTCCTTGGCAACTTAAACATACGAAAATTCACCACAAACTGCCTCTTTGAGCCAGTTTGGCATAGGACATAATATATTCAACATGGAAGACCAGGGTTCAAATCTCATTTTAGCCATTAACTACTTGCATGGCCTTCGGTAAGTCTCTTGGGCCAATCCTAAAACTTCATAAGCTACATGCAGTTTGCAAGCACACAACGTTCCCTACACAAGGGATGCACATGGGTTGCTCGCAATCATGCATGCACCCATTTGCGCAGTGCACAGGTTTTAGGATCGGACCCATAGTCTCACAGCCTCAGTTCCCCATGGAAATAATAATGACCTACCTCACACAGTTGTTGAGAGGATGAACTACATAAGGGTTGTAAAGCACTATGAAAACTGAAAGGACTATATAAACATGCTTATTGTTGTTGTTGTTGTTGTTGTTTATTTATTTATTTAGCAATAGCCTATAAACAAGAGAAATGTAGTCAACATCAAGAGGCAAATTGCTACAAAGCACTGCATTTGTAAGTTCATTATGAGTCATGACTAGGTCTGAAATGAGATACCGCACAACTGGGAATTCCCATCAAAACCATGGTTCCCGATACCATCTCAGTCTAATTGAGGAAGTATCGGTACTCATCAAAGTTTTGCTTGACATTTCATGTCTTGATAGGGACCGCCTCGCCTTTCGCGCTCCAGGACGGCTCCTGCGGTCTGCCGGGGGTGCCCTCTTAGAGGTCCCCCGTGTTAAGCGGGGGGCCACGATGGAGAGGGCATTCTCGGTGGTGGGGCCGCGGCTGTGGAACTCCCTTCCGGAGGAAGCTCGCCTGGCCCCAAGCCTTTTAACGTTTCGGCGGAACTGTAAGACCTGGCTGTTTGCCCAGGCCTTTGGGGGAGGGTAGGGAGG
>QEPC01000412.1:23600689-23643722 GCA_003113815.1 Sphenodon punctatus | reverse complement strand
CGGGGGGCCACGATGGAGAGGGCATTCTCGGTGGTGGGGCCGCGGCTGTGGAACTCCCTTCCGGAGGAAGCTCGCCTGGCCCCAAGCCTTTTAACGTTTCGGCGGAACTGTAAGACCTGGCTGTTTGCCCAGGCCTTTGGGGGAGGGTAGGGAGGGTTTCTTTTAATCCCCTACCCTTTTTTTTGTCTAAGCCCTGTTAATATTTATATGGAATATTTGATTGTTTTATTGAATTTTAATGGATTTTTATTGTTTTAATTGTTTTATGTTGTAAGCCGCCCCGGGCTGCGTTGCAGGAGGGGCGGGATATAAATGTGTTGAAATAAATAAAATAAAATAAATATATTGATTTACCAATAATGGGCTTATCAGAATTCCATTTACTGCTTTGCCGTTTACAACTTTGCTGTCAATTTCATTGCCCAAGGGGTAATCGGGCTGAAACTAAATTTCGCCTTTCTCACTAGAATAACAGTTCTTGACTCATTCAAGAAGATGAGAATGAGCTGAGAATCATCTGGCTTCTCAGTGAGAAATGCAAGAAACTCACCAGCCCTCCCCCTGCCTAAACACACTACCTAACCGCCAGACACCCTGCCCCCAAGTGTTTCCTGGAATCCTGCTCTCAGTTGTTCTCCTCTGCACCCTGTTTCCTGCGGAAAAAAAAACCAAGATGGTCAAAACCGCACTCCTAGCTTGCAAAACTCTCCCTCTCACGGCTTCGCAAAATCCTAGAAGTGACTTTCTTGGAGAGGAGAACACTGGGTAGCCAGACCCTAAACAAACAAGCAACAGGATTCTTCTCCCAGATTTTTTTTTGTAATTAGCCTCCAAAAATCTAGAAGTGTGCAGACCGGATCTCAAACTGTATGGGGAGGAGTACATGCACCCATAGTGAATTCGACCACAGGGGATGAAAGGGGGCACTTCCCCAGCCTGCCCGCCCCCCTCCAAATTACCAGCCGTATCCTTAGAAAGGAGAAAAAGATGAAGAAATGCCCTTTTGGGAAAGGAATTTGCCATGCTACTTATCTAGTAACTGCTTTAGTTGTTTCTTGTGAGCTCCTGGATTGGCCACATCTCTCTACTCCTCCCACACAGGCTCTGTAGGGATGTGCGAACACGGTTTGGAAGTTTGGAGTTCAGCCCAAACTCGGTCAGTTCGGATGACTGAACCCGAACCGACCAAACCAAACTTGATTCCAAACTCCGAAATGACCGAACAGTTTGGTCAGTTCAGACTGAGTTCGGATCAGTTCAGATGGCAAAAACGTGTCACTGGAAGACAAAACGTGACAGGGAGGGGGAGTCAGCTGAAGAGCAGACTTCCAGGCACCAGGGGTGGAGAGGCTGGGAGTAGCAGCCAGCCTGCCCAATCACCATCCCTTTTCTCCTCAGACCACTGGCTTCTCAGTCTGTGATTGGCCACGGGCTAGGCTGCATGGAGACAATGGGACTTGCGGTGAGGTGGGCACAGCAAGTAGCAAAACTCATTGGCCTCCCCCCTTCCCAACACCATCTGAGCTAGTCATTGCTCCTGACAGCAGGCATTTCAGAAGGCTCCCACTCCCAGCAGTTCCCAGCTCCCCAATCCATTGCATTCCTCCTCTTATTTCACCCATCCAACCCATTTACCTCCATATTATCATTTATTTAGATTATATTAGTCAGATTTAGGTGTTATTTTTTGTTTTTACCCCTCCCTGTGATCCCTGTGTTCAATCTTCCTCCTCCTTCCCCCCTCCATTGAATCCTTTCCTTCTCCCTCTTATTCCATCCCTGATTATTCCCTTCCCCTGTTGTAAGTTTTGGATTTATTTAGAGGAGGATTATTATTAGATTGATTTTCATTTCCATTTTGTATCCCTCTCTGTGTTCTTTGTGTTTCCCCTGTGTAATAATGTATATAGATAGATAGATATTAGATATATAGTTACTAGATAGATATACATAGTAATTAGCCTAGTTATAGAGATAGATAGAGATACAATGTGTTTGTAGGACAAGGCCTTTGTAGTTATTAGGATATTACATATAGTGCAATAGGTTTTAGAATAGTTAATAGAAGTTAGATTTAGTGTAGAGATAGATATAATATTAGATTAAAAATGTGAGTAAAAGAAATGATAAAATCTTTGTGTGTGTATGAGTTGGAAGACATGGAGAAGGGAAGTAGGAGAGGCCAGTCTGCTGCCCGTAAGACAGGCAATGGGGCACGTTGGAGAGGTGGTAGGGGCCGTGCCCATGGAGTGGCAACAAGCAGCAGCAGCAGACCAAACACATCACCATGCCCCAAACTCCGCAGGTCTGCTTTAGGGCAACAGGCTTCAGCGGCTCAGCATCGCTTCCTGGCAGTGCCCTCCACTGCCATGCAGGCCACTGGAAGGCCTGCCATACATGAGGCTGCGGCTGTCTCTGCTGCGGCTGCAGGAGCAGGTGCTGCTACTTCCGATGTTCCTCCAGGGCCACCAATGTCCCCCACTGTCGAGGTGATCCCCAGAAGTCCAGAGCTGGTGGATCCCACCCCGGCTGCTAGAGGCAGGGCCCGATCTCCAGGAAATGGAAGTAGGGAGAGGAGTAGTAGCAGCAGCAGCAGTAGCAGCTATAGAGGGGGCCACAGGGAGAGTGCCCGCAGCATGGCTAGCCTCAGGGACCCAGTACTCCCCTTCACGGGAGATCACCGTGATCACGAACAGTGAGTCAGAGGCAGACACTAGTGCCACAGAGAAGGTGTCTGTAGCTGAGGTGATGGCTGAGCCTCCTCCCAGAGCTGTATCACCAGTGACACCAAGTTCTGCCCCTCCCAGCAGCTCTGGCAGCAGTGCATCACCCGGGGCGGGCGAGAAGGCAAGGAGGGGTATCCACTCTATGGAAAATTTGAAGCTGGTTCAGGCAGATGATCCCAGAGAGGTGCAGTGCACTTTGTGCAATAAGCTGGTGAAGCATGGGCAGATGCTCGCCATCCTTGGGACAACTGCATTGGCGAGGCACCTGAAGTCATGTCACAGTGCTTTGCTGCTAAGAGGGAAGGCAGGGGAAGTGGATACCAGCAGTTTCCTGACTGCAGCAGCCAGTCACCCACCTCCTTCAGTGGGCAAGAGTCCTGCACCAACTGCTGCCTCTACCAGCAGGAGCAGTATGGGGGAAGAACAGCAGCAGGAGCCTCGCCAGCAGTGTCAATCAACCATGCAGGATCTGGTGTGGGGGCAGCTGCCAAGGCCATCGGCAGCAGGGCGGCATGGCTTTCAAGAGAAAGCTAAGCACCTGTTCGCTGAAATGTTTGCGCTGGATGGGCAGCCTTTCTCAACTGTAGAAGACAAGGACTTCCAGCAACTGACTGTATTCCTTGCCCCCCAGTTTAAGCTACCATCCTACATCATCCTCAGTTGGACTGCGGTGCCAGACCTTTACAGGGCTTTGAAAGAGCGGATGAGGGAGCAGCAGGCAGGGGTTGGGGGGGCCATGGTCCACTTCACCACAGACATGTGGTCCAGCAGGAACACCCAACCAGTGTACCTGGTGGTAATGGTGTGCTGGTGGCAGGACCCGGAGGCAGCTTTGGGGAGTGGCAGGAGGGGTCCTGAAGCAGGATATAGGTGGGCCCTGCTTCAGGCACAAGTTATGGACAGCCCCCACACTGCCAGGAAAATCGAGGCAGGCCTGTCCACCATGGTGAGGGAGTGAGTTACACCAGGTGCAGCCTTCACCGTGTGGTGATGACCAATGCTGCAAATGTACTAAAGGAAGTCCATGATGGGTGCTTCACCAGCATCCCTTTTGCCGCACACACCCTTCACCTGGTGGTCAGGGACAGTCTGGGCTTGTGGGAAAAGGGGATTGGGGAAGGCACCCTTAGCTCCCTGATCGACTGGGGGAGGAAGCTGGCGGGGTTCTTCAACCGGAGCGTGAAGGGCAGCGAGCTCCTCCGGGAGAAGCAGGCCAAGCAAGGCTCCCCAGGGCACCAGCTGGTCCAGGATGTGACCACACAGTGGAATTCCACATTCCTGCTGCTCAAGCGGCTTCTTGAGCAGAAAGTAGCCTTGCATCACGTGCAACTGGAGATGGACTGCGGGGCACCGGAAGGGTTTAATTTGGCAGAATGGGAGCTCCTAGCTAAAATAGGTCTTCATCCTGAGACCGTTACTCACCATGACGGAGACCATGAGCAGTTCCACCGCCACCCTAAGCCAGGTGACCCTTCTTGTCCGGAGTCTCCACAGGAAGCTGGATGAGA
Organism: Sphenodon punctatus; assembly: GCA_003113815.1. Lineage (NCBI taxonomy): Eukaryota > Metazoa > Chordata > Lepidosauria > Sphenodontia > Sphenodontidae > Sphenodon > Sphenodon punctatus. The sequence continues at coordinate 23,639,488 of QEPC01000412.1, read as the reverse complement.
TTCTCGGGGGGTGGGATTGTGGCCCTGCAGGCAGGAAGTTGGCAGATGAGGTGCTTGACCTGGTGCGGAAGCTGACGTCAGGGCTGGAGGTATGTTTTGACATGCTTCTGCAGCGGGAGCAAGGCGTCCTGGAAAGAATGCTGAACCCCAGGGTCAAGGGCAGCATAGCACACCAGACAGTGCTCTATGCCCTCTGGAAGGATGTACTGGTGGAGAGGGTCTGACAGGCAGAGCAGGTTATGCAGCAGGAAACCCCTGGGGATGGTGGGGAGTGGGAGCAGCCACCCCTCTCAGCCAGGCGGGTCTATCCCTGCCTCCAGCCCTAGCGGTAGCAGCAGCGCCAGCAGCAGCAACACCCCTGTTGCCAGCAGAAGCAGCTCGGCCTAATGGCAGGCCACTCTGGGGAGCATGGGTTTTCCCACAACAATAGGGCAAGCAGCGTGGCTGAGGGCAGTGGTGGAGGTGGTTCCCAGGCAGAGCTATGAGAGGGAGTACTACAGCGCCTCAGCAGCCGTGGAGACCTACCTGGCGGAGGAGCCATGCCTTGATCCCAGCAGTGATCCCTTGGCCTACTGGGCATCCAAGGCCAACATGTGGCTGGCACTGTTGAAATTGGCCAAGGGTCTCTTGTTCTGCCCANGCCGTGCCCATGGAGTGGCAACAAGCAGCAGCAGCAGACCAAACACATCACCATGCCCCAAACTCCGCAGGTCTGCTTTAGGGCAACAGGCTTCCTCCAGGGCCACCAATGTCCCCCACTGTCGAGGTGATCCCCAGAAGTCCAGAGCTGGTGGATCCCACCCCGGCTGCTAGAGGCAGGGCCCGATCTCCAGGAAATGGAAGTAGGGAGAGGAGTAGTAGCAGCAGCAGCAGTAGCAGCTATAGAGGGGGCCACAGGGAGAGTGCCCGCAGCATGGCTAGCCTCAGGGACCCAGTACTCCCCTTCACGGGAGATCACCGTGATCACGAACAGTGAGTCAGAGGCAGACACTAGTGCCACAGAGAAGGTGTCTGTAGCTGAGGTGATGGCTGAGCCTCCTCCCAGAGCTGTATCACCAGTGACACCAAGTTCTGCCCCTCCCAGCAGCTCTGGCAGCAGTGCATCACCCGGGGCGGGCGAGAAGGCAAGGAGGGGTATCCACTCTATGGAAAATTTGAAGCTGGTTCAGGCAGATGATCCCAGAGAGGTGCAGTGCACTTTGTGCAATAAGCTGGTGAAGCATGGGCAGATGCTCGCCATCCTTGGGACAACTGCATTGGCGAGGCACCTGAAGTCATGTCACAGTGCTTTGCTGCTAAGAGGGAAGGCAGGGGAAGTGGATACCAGCAGTTTCCTGACTGCAGCAGCCAGTCACCCACCTCCTTCAGTGGGCAAGAGTCCTGCACCAACTGCTGCCTCTACCAGCAGGAGCAGTATGGGGGAAGAACAGCAGCAGGAGCCTCGCCAGCAGTGTCAATCAACCATGCAGGATCTGGTGTGGGGGCAGCTGCCAAGGCCATCGGCAGCAGGGCGGCATGGCTTTCAAGAGAAAGCTAAGCACCTGTTCGCTGAAATGTTTGCGCTGGATGGGCAGCCTTTCTCAACTGTAGAAGACAAGGACTTCCAGCAACTGACTGTATTCCTTGCCCCCCAGTTTAAGCTACCATCCTACATCATCCTCAGTTGGACTGCGGTGCCAGACCTTTACAGGGCTTTGAAAGAGCGGATGAGGGAGCAGCAGGCAGGGGTTGGGGGGGCCATGGTCCACTTCACCACAGACATGTGGTCCAGCAGGAACACCCAACCAGTGTACCTGGTGGTAATGGTGTGCTGGTGGCAGGACCCGGAGGCAGCTTTGGGGAGTGGCAGGAGGGGTCCTGAAGCAGGATATAGGTGGGCCCTGCTTCAGGCACAAGTTATGGACAGCCCCCACACTGCCAGGAAAATCGAGGCAGGCCTGTCCACCATGGTGAGGGAGTGAGTTACACCAGGTGCAGCCTTCACCGTGTGGTGATGACCAATGCTGCAAATGTACTAAAGGAAGTCCATGATGGGTGCTTCACCAGCATCCCTTTTGCCGCACACACCCTTCACCTGGTGGTCAGGGACAGTCTGGGCTTGTGGGAAAAGGGGATTGGGGAAGGCACCCTTAGCTCCCTGATCGACTGGGGGAGGAAGCTGGCGGGGTTCTTCAACCGGAGCGTGAAGGGCAGCGAGCTCCTCCGGGAGAAGCAGGCCAAGCAAGGCTCCCCAGGGCACCAGCTGGTCCAGGATGTGACCACACAGTGGAATTCCACATTCCTGCTGCTCAAGCGGCTTCTTGAGCAGAAAGTAGCCTTGCATCACGTGCAACTGGAGATGGACTGCGGGGCACCGGAAGGGTTTAATTTGGCAGAATGGGAGCTCCTAGCTAAAATAGGTCTTCATCCTGAGACCGTTACTCACCATGACGGAGACCATGAGCAGTTCCACCGCCACCCTAAGCCAGGTGACCCTTCTTGTCCGGAGTCTCCACAGGAAGCTGGATGAGATTCTCGGGGGGTGGGATTGTGGCCCTGCAGGCAGGAAGTTGGCAGATGAGGTGCTTGACCTGGTGCGGAAGCTGACGTCAGGGCTGGAGGTATGTTTTGACATGCTTCTGCAGCGGGAGCAAGGCGTCCTGTAAAGAATGCTGAACCCCAGGGTCAAGGGCAGCATAGCACACCAGACAGTGCTCTATGCCCTCTGGAAGGATGTACTGGTGGAGAGGGTCTGACAGGCAGAGCAGGTTATGCAGCAGGAAACCCCTGGGGATGGTGGGGAGTGGGAGCAGCCACCCCTCTCAGCCAGGCGGGTCTATCCCTGCCTCCAGCCCTAGCGGTAGCAGCAGCGCCAGCAGCAGCAACACCCCTGTTGCCAGCAGAAGCAGCTCGGCCTAATGGCAGGCCACTCTGGGGAGCATGGGTTTTCCCACAACAATAGGGCAAGCAGCGTGGCTGAGGGCAGTGGTGGAGGTGGTTCCCAGGCAGAGCTATGAGAGGGAGTACTACAGCGCCTCAGCAGCCGTGGAGACCTACCTGGCGGAGGAGCCATGCCTTGATCCCAGCAGTGATCCCTTGGCCTACTGGGCATCCAAGGCCAACATGTGGCTGGCACTGTTGAAATTGGCCAAGGGTCTCTTGTTCTGCCCACCAACCAGTGTCCCAGTGAATAGGTGTTCTTGAAGGTGGGGGACATTTGCTCCACGCACAGCCTGAGACTGGGGGCCAAGTTGGTGGAGTAGTTGTTGTTCATTACGGTGAACCTTCCCCTGCTGGGATTCACCAAGCTGCCCCTGGACCTGGATTGATGGTGCAGTGGCACACGCCATCCCATCCCAGGAGTAGTCATGGAAATGGGCTCCTCCTTCCTCAATCTAGGCTAGGGCTACAGCTGCTGTGCTGCTGAGGTGCTGTCCATCCCTCCCAATGCCTGGCGCCTGCCTCCCACCCCTCATACTAGACAACCTCGGCCACCTTATCGGACCAACCTCATGACGCAGGGTGGAATTGGGAAACTGTAAGCCTGCCAGCTGGCCTATGGCTGCACGATCTCGGCCCACCAATGTGACACTGACTGGATCTCACTTTCTTGCACTGCACAGTCTTTGATAGCCTATCTGAGTGCCCTGCTGCCAATGTCCCAGCCTGCCTGCCCTACTGCCTCTCATGCCACTCTTCCTGTCTGCCCACCCAGCTTGTTGCCAAGCTCAAAGCATGCCTCAGTCCACTTCCTGCCTCCCATGCCAAGGTGCCTGTCTGCCCACCCAAGTTGCCTGGCTCAAAGCCTGCCCAACCTGACTGCCCTACTGCCTCTTATGCAATACTGCCTGCCTGCCCACCCACACAGGTTGAAAAGCTCAAAACCTGCCTCAGTCTGCCTGCCTGCCGCTCATGCCACGCTGCCTGCCTACCCCAGCAACCAATGTCTGCTGCTGCTAGTGCCAATGGGCCCCAGGCTTGTATGCTGTCTGTGCCAAGGGTTCTGTACCCTGGCAACCCACTGTCTTCTTCTGACAATGGCCACCAGGCCTATATGCTGTCTGTGCCAAGGGTTCTGTACCCTGGTAACCAATGTCTGCTGCTGCTAGTGTCAATGGCCCCCAGGCCTATATGCTGTCTGTAACAAGGTTTCTGTACCCTGGCAACCCACTGTCTGCTGCTGTCAATGGCTCCCAGGTCTATATGCTCTCTGTGCCAGGGTTCTGTACCATGACAACCAATGTCTGCTGCTGCCAACAGCCCCCAGGCCTATATGCTGTCTGTGCCAAGGGTTCTGTACCTTGTCCACCCACTGTCTGCTTCTGCCAATTTCCCCCACCCTATATGCTGTATGTGCCAAGGGTTCTGTACCTTGTCCACCCACTGTCTGCTTCTGCCAATTTCCCCCACCCTATATGCTGTATGTGCCAAGGGTTCTGTACCCTGGCAACCCATTGTCTTCTGCTGCTAGTGCCAATGGCCCCTACGCCTATATGCTGTCTGTGCCAAGGGTTCTGTACCCTGGCAAACAATGTCTGCTGCTGCTAGTGCCAATGACCCCGAGGGTTACATATTGTCCGTGTCAAGGGTTCTGTTCCCTGGCAACTCACTGTCTGCTGCTGCTAATGGCCCCCAGGCCTATATGCTCTCTGTGCCAAGGGTTCTGTACACTGGCAACCAATGTCAACTGCTGGTAGTGCCAATGACCCCCAGGCCTATATGCTGTCTGTGCCAAGGGTTCTGTACCCCAGGTTGCCGCCAAGCTCAAAATCTGCCTCAGCCCGCCTTCCTGCCTCTCATGCCAAGGTGCCTGTCTGCCCACCCAGGTTGCTGCAGAGAGAGAGAGAGAGAGAGAGAGAGAGAGAGGGAGAGAAGGTCTCCTCACTGCTAGAAGGAGAGACAGACACGATCCCACCCATGCTGTCACCTGCACTATATGGCCAGAGAGAGAGGGAGAGAGGCTCCCCACTAGAACGAGAGAGATGGGGTGGAGGGTAGGCCATCTCAAGATTCCAACTGCCAGAACCAGGAAGAACTCCCATCTGTGCCCGATGCCCACATGCAGCAGCAGCAAACCTATCAGAATGATATGGAATATGACAAAACGTGGAACATATTATGTGCCTGTCTGTGTGCGTTTCTATACCTACCTATCGCACAATTGAATGAAGTGTGCCCAATCATGCACTAATTCTAGGGACATCATTCAACTCCCATAGGCTGTTATTCCACTGTACCTGAAGCAGCCAGTCATTCCGGCTCATCCCAGGAGCCATCAATGAGATTCTGGGCCCTGTTTTAATAATTTAATATATGATTGTTTTTATTGATAGTTTTAAATTGTTTTTTACGTATTGTATTTTTTACTGTTGGAAGTCGCCCCGAGCTGTTTGCAGGAGGGGCGGGGTAAAAATTTATTAAATAAATAAAAATAAATAAATAAATTATTCCAGTCACTGGGAACTGTCACTCCATTCCACTGCATCCAGAAGCCCGGTGCCCGGCCTGCACGCCAGCCTGCCCCCCTCCCCCCAGGCTACTCCTGAGCACCCACCTGTGGATGCCTGCTGAAGCTGCTGAAAAAAAGTCCCTCTGACCACCAGCAGCCACCGCCGACTGGCCGCTGCCAAGGAGCCTGTCTCTTTTTCTTTCTGGTACACACACACACACACACACACACACACACACACACACACACACACACACACACAAGTCCTGCCCCTCCTGGGGGGCTGTCTGCAAGTCGAGACCCTACTGCTGGCACATCTTTGGGGGTAATGCCTTACCTATGCTACATGCGGAGGTGCCATTCAGGTGCTACTGGTAGGTATCAACTGGCTGTATGAAATTCTGCCACCTCCCAGAACTTCAGCACACAGGGATAAAAGATATGGGTCGGTCAAAGAAAGCTTGTAACAACAGATATAACCTTTATAAACAATTTAAAAAGAACAATAACATCAACAGTATAAAACCAAAACCAGACATATATACAAAGAAAAGCAAAGGGTCTAGCCTACCTGTCTTTGGGCCTGTCCCCCGTAACTTGGGGAAAAGGCAAAAGGAGTGCAGGACAGGACTGAGGGGTAGACACACTGTGCTCCAGGCATATCGTAGCCATGCGCCAAGGTGAAATCCACGGCCCCTGCCACGGCTGCATAGCATCTGGAGACCGACTGGTGGTACAGTTCCAGGCATTCCATCTTGGCGGAGACATACTGGGCATACACCTCCACCTTTTTTTTCTCCACCTCAAGTGCCTGGAACTGTTCCACCAGGCAGTTCTCCATGGTGGCTGCTGTTTGCTGCTGGCCAGCCATGAAGTCCCAGGTGGGCCTCTCCACCTTGGCCCAAAAGGCCCTTGGCATTGCCGAAACCCAGGGCCTGGGGAACTACATATCAGAGCTGGAGGAGGGGGAAGGGCTTACATGGCGTTGCTTCTGCCGTGCCTCTCCCCCCCCTCTTCTGGCGATGAGGATGCTCCATGAGCACGACGCCAGAGTCCTGCTGCTGCTGCCTCACCATCAGCCTGTGAAGCTTTTCACTGTAGGCTATCACCTACAGGTCCCCTCGCCCTGCCTCTGGAACTTTTTATGGCAGACCAAAAGAACATGAAAAGATAGGAACATAAGAAGTTCCATACTGCATCAGACCAATGGTCTGTCAAGCCCTGTCTGCATTCTGTCTCCACAAGAGGATGGGTGGCCAATCTCTCTCTGCAGGGGACTTCCTAACAGGTCATAGGGCAATCCATTACCTGTTGTTCCAGCCACCGTGCCTTACCTTGCATTCTGCAGGGCCATCCTCATGCTTCATGTACCACCGCTAGACATCAGACCTTATCCACCCAGTGTCTGGGGGTGGCACTGGCGACCTCTGCCTTGGTGTCCTGCACCTGTCCCTGGCACTGGCATTTGAGGATTCCAAGTCCTCACCCCCCCTGAAACAGGAACCCATTAACAACACCTAAGTATATCATGCATTAATGATGATTCCTCTAGTCCTCCCTCCCTGGGTTGCTAGGAATGGCAACCAGAGACAGTGACCCGGGCTGGTTGTCACATGCAAATAATCCTGCCCTTCTTTGGGTGCTGGGGAGGGATGGCAATGGGGAGACCCTGGCTTGCTGGCACGTGCAAATCCTGCCCTTATTTGGGTGCTGGGAGGATGGCAACTGGAAAGACCCTGACTGGCACGTGCAATTAATCCTGCCCTTCTTTGGGTGCTGGGGAGGGATGGCAATGGAGAGACCCTTGCTGGCACATGCAAATCCTGCCCTCTTTGTGGTGCTAGTAGGGGATGCTAGGGATGGTAAATGGAGAGATCCTTGCTGGCACATGCAAATCCTGCCCTCCTTTGGGAGCTATGGACAGGGCCCCGAGCCAAATGTGGGTCTGCGATTCGCAGATTTCCCACGGAATTCCCCTCCCCCCACGGAATCTCCTGCCCCGCTTACCCCAGCGCAGAATTTCTAGCCTGCGCTGTGGGGACGTGGGGCAGGAGATTCTATGAGGGAAGGGGAATGAACAAACCCTCAGGGCTTCCCCTCCCCAGCCTCCCCAGTTGCCAGGGCTTGCCTCCCCACCCCCCGTTTAGATAATTAATTAACTTACCAGTGATGGCAGCAACAGCTGCTCCGTCCAGCGCGCTCGTACTTCCTGGCCCCTCCCGACGGGGCCTCTCAGGGCGATGCAGCCAGATGACATCATCCGGCTGCGTCGCCCTGAGAGACCCCGTCGGGAGGGGTCAGGAAGTATGAGCGCGCTGGATGGAGCAGCTACTGCTGCTATCACTGGTAAGGCAATTCCTTTTCTAAAAGGGGGGGGAGTCAAGCAAGCCCCGGCAGCTGGGGAGGGGAAACCCTGGCAGCTGGGAAGCCCTGAAGGTTTGACCAGTGCGGGGGGGGGGGGGCAAGCCAAGCCCCCCCCCCCCGCCCCGCATGGTAAATCGTGTCGAGGCGCAGAATTGGGCCCTGACTCCTGTGGAATTTTTAAAAAAATTCCACGGAAGAATTGGGGCCCTGGCTATGGATGGCAATTTGAAAGACCCTGACTGGCACGTGCAAATCCTGTCCTTATTTGGGGGTGCATAGGGATGGAAACTGAAGAGTGGAGACCCTTGCTTGCCTGACACATGTTTGGGTGGGGGTGCTCATGCTCGTGCCTGACTTCTGGAAGATCCCCCCACACTACTTTACCCTCGCTCTTTGTGGCAGACATCCGCTGCCACCCGCTGATGCCCACTCTTTGTGCCTGACTGCCGATCACCTGCACACCCACCTGCATGGCAGTGAGCTTGCTCTAAAGGACAGCAATATTCTTCTTGTCCTCAAAGTAAAAAAAAAGTTTACAAGTCTGTCACCAGTGGCAGCGCCTCCTGTGCCCACTGGCTCTTGCTCCTCCTCCACCACCAATGGTCCAGCAGCGGCAGGGGGAATCTCTTCCTCCTCCTTCTCCTCCACCAGTGGCTCCAGGAGCACCACCTTGGCCCCCAGCATTTAATTAGAACAACAGTCTTCTTCATTTTTTTTTAAACAACACACAGCCAACAGTCACCCACCAACACTCAACCAACCAGCCAAACCAAAACCAGCTTTCAGACCAACACACCACACAGCCAAAACACACGAATCAAAACCAAACACCCAGCCAGCCAAAACACACACGGTCTCACCCACACAAGCTCCGCACACACTCGAATTTCCGGTTTCCAACACGATCATGGGATCTCGCGATACCTTTTTCCGAACGACCAAACTGAACTCAACTGAACCGAATGATCGAACCCGAACTTGGTGACCGAACCAAACGACCGAACTGAACAACCGGACTGGACCGGAGACCAAACCGAATGACCAAACCCAAACCGCAATCTGTTCGCATATCCCTAATGCTCTGTTCCAGCTTCCTGGCAGTGCTCTAGCTACATTTCCCTCACTGAGCATATCCGGTTTCCCTGACAACCTTGGGAATCAGTAAATAGTCAGAAAATTTATATCAGTAAATAGTCAGCAACTTGATCCTATTCCCCAAGATGGCAAAAATACTTGCGAGTAGAAACTTAGCTGCTCATTTCACCCCTAGTCATGATAACTCAATTGCTTCAGATCACACTTCAACAAATCACACTGCATGGGTTGTTTTGAAGATTTGGCTTGAAAGCTCAAGTTGATGGGATACCTTGGCAGTAGTTTCAGTATTATGGCCTTATTCAATATGTTTACATCAGTATATAATATGAAACAAAGATTGAGAAAAGAGAAAACGTCTTTCAGGAATTTATCCAAAACTTCTCATATATTTACTCATCAGTGCAATAGGAAGGAACCTTGCTGAAAGTATTGTCCTCGAGGCAGTATATGTTCCATATTGTAGTAGGAAGTGTTATATATTTCAAGGCAACTTTGCTTCCTGGAGTTCTTTGTCAGAATACTCTTCCAGGCAGAAAAACTTGAAACAATTCAAAACATAACAAAGGACCAGACTGGCTTCTGCACTGTGAGGCAATGCTGAGAAACATATGAGCCTGCTTAGCTATTAGCCAACGTTTAAACAAGCTTGTACGGAGAACAGGTGCAGCTCACCAAAGGGTGCTTTTGTCTAAACATCATTTTGGATGGGGGATTGGGGAAAAAAACAACCCTAAAATCATTCTGAAGAAAAGACACTTTATGCTTAAAGAAATTTACCTCATGAAAAAATTAAACAACTTTCCAAGAGTGAGAGTTTGGCATTCAAAGGGAAAAGAAAGTCACAGTCTTTCCTCTGCACAGGCTGTAAGATATCAACCAAATGAAATGATGCCCCGTATGCAACTCTCAGAAAACCAGTCACAAAGTAAATCTGGCTGGAGAAGAAACAAGGATTGTCCTTGCCTATTAGCGAGTGGCGGCTTGGCAGTGGCTGCTCAGGAATCCTTCTCCTAGGGATGGAGCAAGAGCACCTCAGGCCAGGTGTCCTCCCACCCCCATCACTCACTCACCACCTGAGGGTCGGTTGGCCTATGGCCAGGTGAGGTGTTACATAGGGGCCGGCACCAGTGCTGGCTGAAATAGCCTGGACACACCTGGGCACCCTCTTTGTTTGGCTGCCCAGGAAAAACTGAAAAAAGACTTCAGTCATCTGGTGAGCATAACAATATGACCAGAGGGGTGTCCAATGGGGTAGTCACAAAGGACCATGGCTGCTGGAGTGGGTAAACCATTCCTGGGGCAAGGGCCATTGGAAAAGGGCTAGCCCATCTTGGACACGAGGGAAAGGGATTTTTCCTTTCCATTTTTCTCATTTTTCTACCAGCTAGTTACCCAGGGCCTAGCCCCACATGATCTCCCCATACTATCTCCTCAGGATTTCTACATGGGATCAGGGCATTCTCCATCAACCCTGGATCAGAAGCTGGTCGGGGCTCCGGGGTGTCCGTGGCGGAAGCCCGGCAGAGGGGAGCCATGACCTATCTTCCTCCTCCCTGGTCGGCATCTGGAAGGGGGTCAGGGGTACTTGTTTTGTTTAGGGTGATGGGACCTAACATAATTCTGAATAAAAAGGCACTTTATGTTTAGGGGAAATTAACTCACGGAAAAAAGTAAACAACTTTCCAGGACTCTGGGAGTTTGGCATTCAAGGGGAATAGAAAGTCACAGTCTTTCTTCTGCATCGACTGTAAGATATCAACCAAATGAAATGATGCCCCATATGCAACTCTCAGAAAACCAGTCACATGGTAAAGCTGGCAGGAGAAGAAACACTTAGAAACTTCTTTTACTTCAAGAGGTGATTCTACACGTAGCTCAAAGGAGCTATCTGCAGTACCAAACTGAGTGCCTGGGGGGGACTGTGTCTAGCATCAGAGCCAACAGCATCAATGCTGGTATATGTTAGTGCTAGATGCATTTTTATTTGAATTACTATTATAAAAACAAACAAACAACAAAAACCTATGTAAATAAAGAAAGCAGGAACTTTGTTTTAGCATCCAACATGACATAGTTAATTTGACTGTAGCACTTAGGGTGAGGCTACCCAGTATTGGGTACATATCTTGTGAAAAGCCATGAAGCAGACAGATTAAGTGTACTCTATTCCAGAGGCTGAAAATAGGGGTCGTTTGGAAAAAGGAAAAAAAAAAATCTGTTTTTGTGGAACATTTCCATAAAAATGGAAGTTATCACTGTCACGGGTTGGAGTCCGCACCCCCACTTTACCGGGTTTGAGTGACTCAATTTCCCTCGTGTACAGTCCACTTGAACCAGTTTTCCTCTCTAGCCGATTCAAGCCTGCCGCAGGGACAACCCCTTTGTCACGTAAGGGCCCGATCCTTCCTGTTTACAGAGTCTTTAATCTCTGGGTTCCCAAGAGCTGGAGAACTCTTGTTGCTCACTTGTGTTCCAATGTTAGACACAGACACTTCTTCATAAAGATAAGAAGTAAGTTTACTGAGTACATAAGCAAGATAGTTGATACAGAGTGGTTACTAGAAATCAAAGGTAAATATAACGCATTCCTGATCTATACTGGTTAAGTTCCTAAATAAGCATCTTACCCTACAAAGGTCCATAAGTTCCTCTCAGTCCTTGATGTAAGCGACTAGGCCTTCTGCCTTAGAGTTGCTAGAGAGCAAAGTCCTGTCTCTCAGTTCATGGTTCGGCTCAGCCCTCCTGGCTTCAAGATGGTGAGTGAGTTCCTGATAGTCACTTTCCCCTCTGGGAGGAAACTCTTCTTGAGGCTTCTAGAATTCCCTTTGTTGTTGCTATCTGCTTTCTGTGTCTCTTGCACGTAGTCAATGGCTGCCTGCATTAGCATATAAATGTCTCTGGCCACCCATCTGGGGGGAATCAACAAACTGTCTTTCCATTTCCTGGAACTTGGTCACGTGTCACAGCTCTGATTTGGGTTTTACAGTTCTCAATTGTAACATTACATGCATGTGGAACCTTTTGCTTTACATATTTACCAGACTTGTAGTCTACATGTAGGCCCGTGTTACATGTGTGTGACCCTATGTGCCTCTGTGACAATCACTTTTTTCAACTGGAATTCCAATTGGAAACAGTTCCGATTGGAATTCTGGCAGGGGTGGGATGGTCATTTGACCATGTGCTAAATGGCACTGCCCATGTCTAAAATGGTGGCACCAGCACTGCTGCAATTTTAGGTATGGGAAACGCCATTTTCACATGCTTATATAGACCTGGTGGCCATTTTGCATGTGCACAAATGGCTGATTTTTTTCTCCAGTCCAATCAGAAATCGAAGAAAACAATCAGACCAATTATTTGTTCCTACTTCTGAAAGAACTAGACCAAATGCCTGGTTCTGACAAAATCATAACTGGAAAGTGTGCATTCAGCGGGACTGAAAATGTCTGATGTCTTACTTCCATTACTGCCAATAGCCTGCCCAACTGAATTAGTAATGAAAAGCAAAGAGAAGGCCAGGTCTAGACTCGAGCTGAAATGAGTACACACAAAAATTGGATAAATATTAGGGGTTTGCATCAGGCACAACAATCATTTTCATTTTTGTTTTCTTTTTCGTTTACAAAAAAAGTTAGTTTTCAGGAGTTTTCATAAACTAAAACATTCATTTTCATTTTGTTGTTGTTGTTTTGTTTTAAGTTTATTTATTTTTTTAAATGAAGATCACTGCACATGCATAACAAATGGCCTCCAGACCATTCTGCTCATGTGCAGCCCTTTTCCAAAATGGAGCCGGCAGCATCAGCACCATTTTGGAAAAAGGCAGTTGGTCTCTGCATGTCATTTTGGAAAATGGCACAGATGTGCAGAACAGCCCCGGAGACCATTGTGCACATGCACAGTGTATTGTTTTTTTCATAACGAAGACAGAGTTGTTTTTCTTACCCCGGTCTATTACTTTCATATTTTAATTATTAAAATGAATGGGGCTTCATTAGTTTTAGGAATTAAAAACACGAAAACAAATTGCACCCCCCTAGTAAATATACCTGATCATGGCAGTTTGGATAATAACAGATATCTGTTTACACTCAATCCAGTATCTATTTTGGCTGTTCTGTTTTTCTGGGTTTTTTCCCCCTTTTTCTTTTCCCAGTTCATTTTTATTTTTGGCTGTTCAGCCATTTTCGTACTGCAGTTACATCATAGCAGCAGTTTGCAACATTTACAGTTGCTAAAAATGATGTAACCAAAATATGCCTATTTTTGTCCATCGAACGTTGGAGGTTATGAAAATATGAATAATAAACCCACTACTAGGTTTGAAACTTGGTATTTGGTTTTACTCCGTTTCAGCCAAGGATTGGGTAATGCTTGCCTGATCCCATGTCCGGCTGCTGCTGTGTGCCTTATCTTTCCCGTAAGCATGTTCTCCTGCTTTGTTTCTTCTTTACAACTCCCCAGCGAGTGGTGGCTCACAGCTCTCAAACAGCTGTGACTACTGTTCTAATGCTGGGAGATTGGGCTGCCATCTTTGCTCTCTGGGAGCATGCTGGGAAATTTAATTTAATTTAATTTAATTTAATTTAATTTATTTATCAGCCTTTCTATATCACCCTATTTGCTGTATAGGATGGTGTACAACAAATGTAAGTAACCATAAAGTATAAAATCCAAGATAAAAAACAACATTAAAAGCTCAATTAAAACCACCAAATTAAACCCTCCCCCCTCACCGAATGCCTGGCGAAACAGTCAGGTTTTGCATCGACTGTGAAATAAGGAGAGGTCCTGAGAGAGTCGAATCTCTGCCAGGAGGGAATTCCAGAGTTGTGGCACAGCCATCTAGAATGCCCCTTCAAATGTGCCCCCCCGAGAAACCTGGGGGGAACTCTAACAGGGTGTCCCCCAGAGGACGTCTCCCCATGATAATCACATATCTTAAGCAACCCCGTGCCCAACTGTAATTCAGCCTGTGGAGAATGTAATCTTTTTTTTTCAAAATGACCTGCTGGAGGGAAAAGATTCCTCCTTTTGTAACCCTTCAATCCGATTCCTGGTCCACTTTTGGGACAGTTTTTGACCTGCCCTTTACTGAGGGCTTGTGCCAGAAACCAGAGTTGAACCCACACTTTGAATTCTGTCAATAATGGAACAAAGACTCCAATTCCTGACAAAACTGATAAACTCAAAATTGGATTTTTCTGACCCTGTCAGTCTGATTCTCTGTCTAAGGTCCATGGACATCCTTTACATGAGTGCTGAGACATTGTAGACCAATGTATACTTCCCACAATGAATAGAAAAGCAAATCCTACAAACTGATTCAATAGTCTGCTCCTACTCTCAGTAAAAATAGTTTGGGAGACTTTCCGCTGGCTTCATTGGGAAGCAAACGTACCAAATTAAGGATGGGTAAGACAGTTAGTTAAAGTAAGCCTCATTCCTCGATCATCTGTCTTTTGAAACTAAGAATTTCTCTTTATTTATTTAAATTTATGTCCCATCCCTATCCTAGAGTTCAGGATGGCTTACTCCATGTAAAAATATACACAATAGAAACATAAAAATGAAACTATTTAAAAATCCCATAACGATGAACTCCCCAAGGCCTACTCCCATCTGCCAAATGCTTGCCCAAATAAAAACATCTAACATTGCGTGTCTTTAGACTTAGCATCAATGGGTGTCTGAATGTGTGTTCTGACATGAAGATCTGTTTGGGCCTGTGTTCACCATGAGGTGGTGCTTAGATACACAGCTGACCTTGGGCCAAATCAGTGTTTTGCTCACCACCCAATCTCAGCACACAAGCACTGCCTCCTTGTTCCCTGTGTTACCTGCTAACACTCCACAATATATCATTAGAAACTAGAGATGTGCGAGCAGAGTTCAGGTGTTTGGTGTAGGCCCGAACTTGGGGTGTTCGAGCCATTCGGGAACACCCCAAACCCGAACTGCCCTCCGCCTGAACCGGCCGAGCCAAGTTCGGGTTTCGAACCCATTCGGGCAGGGGGCAGGGAATGGGGGGAACCCAGTTTTCCCTCTCCCATCCCCCCTCCAGGTTGCATGGGTGGAAGGGGTGCAGGGGCTCACCTCCACCCAGCCCAGCCTGGTAAATTATATATTTTTTTAAAAAAAAACAACTCACCCCAGGGATTGACATACCTGGTGGTGCTGGGGCTCTGACCCTGGGTCCAGCGGCGGAAGCAGCAGCGGGTCCGGCTCTGGCGGTGCTTGGGAGCACTTCAGGCCTCTTCTAGGCCTTCCGAGAACTGAAAGAGGGCTTCCGGCCCCACCCTTTCAGTGATGAGGGCCAGAAGTCCTCCTTCAGTTCCCAGAAGGCCTAGAAGAGGCCTGATGCATGCCGGAGCGTCATCGGAGCCGCCACCACTGCTGCCGCCACCAGTCCCTTGGCCGGAGCCCCGGCACCACCAGGTTGGTCGATCCCTGGGGTGGGATTTTTTGGATTTTTTGTTTTTATTATTATGTTACCAGGCTGGGCAAGGTGTGGGGGAAGGTGAGCCCAGGTGCCCCTTCCACCTGTGCAGCCTGGAGGGGGTAGGTAAAACTGTGTTCCTCCTCTTCCCCCCGAACGGGTTTGGTGAAACCAAACAGGTTTGGGATGAATAGCCCAAACCCGAATAGTTTCAGAGGGGCCAAACTCTGAACAGGCCAAACCCCGACCTCCCCCCCCCCCCCAGTGTTCTCACATCTCTATTAGACACAACGCTGGCCATGTATTCAGCTGGAATACGCAAATTGTCCTTGTGATGCAATGGTGTTCACATCGCGTGTTCAACAGTGGCCAAATTGGTGTTGGGATTGTTATGGTGCTTACACACAATGGCAAAACACATGCTTATGGAGGGGTTTTGACATCTGATCTTCGTTATGTCTAAAGATGCCCCTAGTCTCCAGAAAATCCATAGTCAGGGGTTTTTTGAGTTTCCAGAGTAAGGGAGTTCTATTTATTTGATTTATTTACACAAGCTCAGGATCTGATCTAGCATTGTTTCTATTGATATAAAAGTTGATATAAAATTCCTCATTGATTTCAGCAATTAACATAAGGATCAAACCTTTATCACAGCAAAGAGGTAAAAGTGTTAACACTACCTGTTTAAACAAACATTACCATACCCAGGGCTTGATACTTTCCCCAAAGATAATAGCAGCTTATAAGTGTGGGTAAAAAAATAGCACAGATGTGACAGCAGCCTGCTGTGCCTCTTTTTATCACACTGTGGCCTGGACCTTTCCTGCACATCTGTGCAGACACCGTCAGATGTTGGCCCTGGATTACTCCAGGCCGTGTTGATGGTTAGCCCGAACTCTGACCTTGTGAAAATCCCGAAGTCACAGCCCAGGCTTAGGCCCTCTCAACCGGGCCAAAGTGGAGCAAAGTGGGCTATCGTGTCTGTTCAGGTAGATGATGTAGCCAAGGTTGGGTCTGCTGTGTCCGGCCACCATGGCTAGCTGTCATTGGCCGTAATTTATGCCCCTCATAGTGGGGAGGTGGGGAGCTGGGCACAGTGTAGGGCCAGGGCTGTCCAGCCACACATTTGGCATGCTTCCCCTCCCCCCCCAGCACCCCGGCCACAGGGATATCTGTTCAGTACCCTGACCCGGTTCAGACTCTGTCCACCGTGGCTTCCTGAACCAGCCTGACTTGAGTCACTGGGTGTTTTCAGACGTGACGGGGCAGCTTCGCCCCGTCCCGAAAACAACCCAGAGATTCCCCGCCGGGATCACCCAGGCATGTCAAACAGACGTGCCGGGGATCCCGGCAGGGAATCAGGGAGGGGGCTGCACAGCCCCGCCCCCTCCATGCTCCCTCGCCGCCCGCCCTCTGGGAAGATGGGCAGGCGGCGAGGCCAATGCCGCCACAGCATCTGGCTGAGTTCACCATGGCCCGGAATCCCGCTGGGGATTCCGGACCGTGATAGCCGACCAGATGTTACTTTTTATTGATGCCCACCTGGAATCACTTTCACCACGCTTCTGCGGATTTTCACGCCGGGAGCCCGGGAAGCGTGGTTGAAATTGACCCCATGTGGGTATTCAGTGTGGCGAACATCTAGCGGCCGCTGAACAGACATGCAGGGCACAGTGACCACAGGTGGGTATTCACTGTGGTTCACTGTGATCTCGTTACGTCTGAAAATACCCACTGCTGCACTGGCCAAACGTCTGATTTTATCCTGTGTCCTACAGCTAGTCTTAAAGTTCTTAAGCAGTCTAACTTGGACCAGATTATAGTAATTATTTCAAGTTTATATATAAACTAGAGACTGAATACTAACCCCCCCCAAATCTTTGGCTTTTCCTATAAAAGGGTTCCCCACCACCACCCTCTTCTTTTTAAAAGGGGAATTTTCAATTAAAGGAATCTTTATAAATAATGTATTAGTAATTAATAAATGATTAATATAAATTGTTTTTCCTAATTATTAAGAGATGTGTTGAACAGCCATTAATAAATTAGCATGCACTCTAATGCATGAGTGCTTTGTAATAATGTATAATGTTGTATATTAAGTATTGGAGTATTATTTATAGATGGCACTCTACCATGTCATGCAGCCATTTTGAACTAGCTTCATTATTAAAAACAATTCTAATATTCCTTTATTCATTATTAAAATGTAACCTTAATTGAAGCTGATGTTGTTGTTTGCTATTTACATTCCAAAAAATGTACATTGTTTGGACTTTTTGCTTGTCCAACTCTGTCTATTGTGCATAAAGACAGAAAGGAATGTAAGGTCACAAGACTGAAGTTACCAGGTGTTTGGTAGTTTAGTCTCTTTTACTATGGGACTATATGGTTATGGCCAGAGCTGAAACAGGTATCTGATTTTGTACTACAGACAATGGGTGTTTTCAGACGTGACGGGGCCAATTGGCCCCGTCATGAAATCAATGAAATGATCCCCAGCCGGGATGACCCATCACGCCCTAATAGATGTGCCGGGGGATCCCGGCGGGGAATCAGGGAGGGGGCGGGGCCATGTGGCGCAATGTGCAGCTACACGGCCCCGCCCCCTCCACACTCCCCGCCGCCCACTCTCTGGGGAGATGGGCAGCCACCGTGGCCAATGCTGCCGCAGCGCTTGCCCGCTATGGCCATGGGCCAGACTCCCTGCAGGGATTCTGGGCCATGGCCGCCGTCCAGATGTGACGGTGGGGGTCACCACAGTGGGGAATTGCCTTCAACACACGACGGCCTCCGGACCCCGGCCCCGCCGCTTCGGCCGCTCGCCTAGTGAATGTGATCCCATGCCATGGTAACATCTGGGGGGAACATCCGTTCTCCCCAACAGACATTACGTGGTCCAAGTCACCACAGGGAATTGACTGTGGTGGACATTGACCACGTAACGTCTGAAAATACCCATTATCAGAATTTTGAGAAACCGTTTGGGGTATTTTGAATACTGTTTTAGTGCTCCAAAACCAAAATGTTTGTTTCCATTTTTGAATTCTCCAAATTACTCAGAAAACTAAAATACACACACCCCCCTCAATTTTTCCTACATGCTGGATTGGAAGTAAAAAAAAAAAACCAGGATCAAATAGTATTTCAGTATACTGGATTGTCAGTATTTTGAAATTTCGATATTTTGGGTGGATACCAAAACCAGTTTGGGTACCAAAAAATATATGAACTTTTTGGTTTGATTCGAGTAACAGGAATTTGATGATCATACCTGTTTTTGTGAGTAATCATATCAGCTCTAGTTATGGACCAAATGGTGGGGCATAATCTGCTAGCTTCAACCACTGCACTCATTTAGAAACCCACTGATTTCAAAAATATTTTAGACTTGAAACTAATACGGATTTTGTTTTTGCAGATATTATTAATGAATAGCTTTCAAATTGCTCTGATATTTGATCCGTTTAGGTTTTTTTTACTTTAAATTAACAAAAAAGATGAAATAATCTTAATAAAAAAAATATCTATTTTTTTTTTCAAATTTAAATTGCTCTTTTTTCCTGCAAAAACCTGCAGTCTTTATTATGGGCCATCCAGGTCTTTGGGTTAGAAATAATTCCAATGATATTTTATAACACAGAGAGAATTTGGTTTTGATTTTGAATGACAATGAGGATTACCACCTCCCTTTGGGATTTCACCCAGAGGGGTGGTGATCATGCCAACAAGGCAGGGCGTAGTACCCTTCTGATGTAACCACACTCCATATGGCTTGCCATAATGCTCTATAGGGATTGGAAAGTCGCTACAACCCCTGTTCTTTCTGACGGAATTTCCAAATTCTTCTGGTTACCAGGGGTCCCCCTGACTGACATGGAGAAAAAAATAGGAATTAGACTAGGGTGCGTAGAATTTTGATCAACACCTGTGATCTCCACGTAAAACCTGATCAACACCTGTGATCTACACGTAAAACATGGAGAGGTGACAACTAATGATAACACTCTAGTGCTACACAATTCTGAAGATCATTTAAGAATTCCTGTGGTTGCCTCTATGGCTAAAATGTTGTCTTTCCTATGCCACTGAACTTATGGCAAATCTCACTCGGGACCTGAAAGGTCCTAGCGAAAGCTGAGGAGGACACATCCTTCTCCTCACCCATGAAATTTGTGTCTATCTATGAAACTTCAACTGCAAATTAATGCTTATGGATTTATCCAGAGTGGGTCACAATTTTGAGATGACTTACTGAAAATAGTCAATGGGATTTTTTCAGGATTTTAGTCCTTGGTTGATGGAGGAAAACCATCTCTTGCAATTCAGTTATCTGTTCTCCTACATTTGTACTGATTTTTTCTCCTATAGTTGTGTTCATTAGGTCTCATTCAGTCTCTAACTATTCAGCTCCCCTAGTTACACATTATCATCGCATAGAGAGAGTCCATAAATTGTGGCCTCGGATCAGGTCCTGCATCGGATCCCCAGTAGACCTGAAATGAAAAATCTCTGAGAATTCTGTTTCCAACAGAAACAGGGTATTTGCCAAGATTCACGAGACATGGAAACTTAGTGACTTTTCCACCTTTTGTACCATTTTCCATTATTTTTCACAAGTTGCACGGGGGCTGTCACGAGCTGGTCACAGGCCCTGTGTGTGCCCCACATGCATCCCTTGGCACTGAAGAGATGAAAGTTTCCTGACTAAGCACTGGGGAAGTGCTGGGAATTGACATAAATGTGCTGTAAAACGGTTGTAAAAGTCCCACAAAATGACAAAAAAGTCCCAGAAAATGAGAACAAAGTCCCAAAGTGCCGAAAAAGTCCTTGAAAGTGATGAAAAGTTTCCAGAAAGTGATTTAAAAAAAATCCCCAGAAAGTGACTAAAATAAGGGGAGAAATGCAGAAGCTGATGAAGTACCTATGCACACTCATAAGCACTCCTGAAAGTTTCATATCTCCCTTTAGAATGGGGGAAATTGCTCTCATCTCAGTCTTAATCCCTAGTCTTGGGTCTGGTCAACATTCTGGATAGCTCAGTTCATACTCCCAGCTCTGCTCTGTGTTACAGTCAGACACCAACTACCAGAGCTCCCAAAACTTAGCCTCTTATAGCCCCTGCAGGGACAGCGCCCAAACGAAGGATAGGTAGCCCTTTAAAGGCCCATGCCTGATCCATCACAAGGCCATTCCTTATTCTAGTTTAATGATAATTCAATTTCCACTGAGTCACCTTGTGGGAAGTTTTGATAATTTACGTTCACCTGATGGTTGTTTCTAGAATACTTGTTTCCTTTACTTTAAAGCAAATATAGCGTTCCATCTGTCCGTTTTTATTTCTGACAGTGTGATGTGCTCTGGTGATAGCAAAGAGAGTTACCATCTTGCTCTGGAAAGACTATAGAAACTAAAGCATTGGCTCATAAGATAAACGCATATGGTTCTTTTCTCTCTGGAACTGAAATACAAGAAAGAAATAATAGGATTAGAAACCAATGTTCTTGCAGGAGCCATATTCTTTACCAAGACGCTGCCATTCTTTGACTTTTAAGATTTACAAGGCATTAGAACAGATTTTATCTTTTATAGAAAGCAGATGGCTTCATGTTATTTAATTTGCTGAAATGTATTTAGTATGAAAAAGGCAGAAAGCTTGCTGTCTCCCACATAAAAGCTCTGTAAATACATTAGCTCGGTGTGGCCTGCAAGCTGAACACTGCCATGGTGCTTTTTACATGAATTAGGCTCTGTCCTCCTCCTTTCTTTACAAGTTGCGAGACAGGAAACTTGTGAATTTTCCTTTATTAAATAGAGGATGATATTCAGCCACATGATGCATGATGGTAGCAATTTCATTTTAACTTTTCCCTTATTCCTTCTTATTTCCCCCCTCTACACTGCACCCTAGATCATACCGTAGGCTGGGTCCCTTACCCCTAGTTCTGTGATACCATCCCCATCTCTTTTCACAGCCCTATTGAGGGCATTGCACACCTCTGGAACCTGTGCTGAGGAGTGGTTTTGAGATTGTGCAATCCTGGAAGAGTCATGATCCTGCCAATGCCAGAGGCGATGTTCAGTCTTCTCCCTGGGGCTATATTAACATATCCAAAGTCCGGGCTGGACTTAGACTGTTTGGAGCCCAGGGCAAAGATAAAATGAGAGGCCCCTTGTGATTCCACCTCCTTCCCCATGGCCCTGTCCTCTCAGGGACACCACCTGCTGGGCCCTAGAGATGGCCATTTGGGACCTTGCCAGGGGGGAGAGGGAAGTCACACACCCTGCCCTGGTAAAATCAGAGAGCACTTCAGGTTCCCCAGAAGGAGAGAGAGACCAAGGCCCATGTCAGTAACCCAAGGTCACTCTGTGGTCAGGCTGGCCATGTCCATGAGGCCCTAAACACTGTTGTACTTGGGGTCCCACTAGAGCCTCAGGATCACAGCTTCTCCAGCCTGGGACATTTTGCATGGCCCCAAGTGAGTGGGGCCCAGGCCACTGGCCTGGTTGGCCCTGTTTAAGGCTGGCACTGTGCATGGGCTTTTCTCCTCTGGTACCAGAGTCTCCATGATCAGGGCAACATTCTTAGAGGATCAGAGAGAAGAAAGCAATGGAGCCCTTTCAGAGACATTGAGCACTGAAGCAAGTAGACTTTGTTTCTTGAGAATGGCTTCTTCCACAGGCGGGTAAGCTTTGCTCTTGCTATGTGAAGAAAGCAAAGTTGTTGTTTTGGTGTTTTTTTTTTAATGCTAGTGGTTTTGTAGTGAGGGGCAAGATTGGTCATCATGGTTTTGGATAACCACAGGATATGGACATTTTCCTTAGAGGCAGCAGTTCCCTTCACCAGGTTTTTTTTTTTTTTTTCGGAGATTCAATCACAACACTATGCAAATATTAACCTCAGTTAATCCTTCTCCATTCCTTCCAGCTGAAATACAATCTATTAGGATAATAGCCTTCCTCTAGGCTGACTTGGATTGTTTCTTGGCTTTACATTCTAGCCCTCCCTAGTCACTGCTTTCCCCCCTGTTTGGCAGGCCAGGGTAAGGGCATTCCTCCAGGCCCTCCCTATCAGCTGCTCAGTGGGCCAGGGAGAGGGTGCTCCTCTACCCCCCCCATCAGATGTTTGGCAGACCGGGGTGCATGCTCATCCAGGACCCTTCAATCAGCTGTTCGGTGGGCTGGATGTGGGCATCAAATAGATGATAAGGGGACCAGAGGTATGGCCTCACCCAGCCCGAGTCTGCTCAACAAACAGCTCATGGGGTGGGGGACAGAGGCATGTCCTCACACGGCCTGACTATGCACTCCAAAAAGCTAATGGGGGGATGCAAAGGAGCACCCCTCATAAGCTGTTTAATGTGCACCCTCGGGCTGGGTGAGGGTATGCCTCTGCCCCCCATCAGATGTTTGGCAATAGCACTTTCCGGGGCCCAATCCTACAGAGCAGCAGGGTCTGCGGGTCCTGTCCCATGTGAACAGCTCCTCGGGCTGACCTGGGGCATGGAGGGACCTGTAACCTCCATGCAATGGTTACAGGGGGGAGGGATGTTCATGTGAACAGCCATCCCCGCCAAAATCTCTTAGATTTCTCTTTGTCACCTTGTTTTGCAAAGTGCATGTGACTGCGGATGAAATTAGGCTAATCCCAGGTCAAATTAAAAGAATACATTTAAATAGTAATATAATACTGACATTATAATATAGTATTAATAATAGCAATCCATTTCATTGGTGTAAACTGAAGAAACACTTTTGCAGACAAGTTTTGTAAACATCATCTTCATTCCTGTTTGATACCAAACACATTTGCATCATCAGCAGAGAGCTAAACATTTTACAAGTAGTGAATATATCACAGTGGGTGATGACAAGCTGGTAAAAAACTAAATTAAGAAAAGAACTGGAAAGGAATTTAAGATACATCTTAATATATCAAAATACTAAAATGCTGACAAGTGAAATACAGCAAATACCGTTTTTGTCTCAATTTTTTTTTCTTCCAGTTCTGGATTTCAGGGGAGTATTTTCTCAGGTTTCCAGGTACTTGAGAATCAGAAACCAACATCTTGCATTTGGGGTACTCAAAGAATACTTGTGTACCTGTTTGGATACCCAGGATAGTACAAAAAATGTGGGTATTACCTGTGGGTTCTGAATCAGGTACCTGTTTCAGTTTGAGCGGGGAGGTATCCAAACTGAATCTGAAAGGTTACCAAATTTTGGAAATGGATGAGTACCCTAACTCTAAGAAAAAGGCTCCTTGAAATTGTTCTTAACTCAAAAGGTTCCTTGAAATTGTTCTTAACTCAGCGGGTTGGGCACCAAACAGCTGATGAGGGGACCAGAGGTGTGGCCTTGGGATGGGCGAACAGATCACAGTTCAGGTTCGATCATTCGGTTCGGTCCCGTTCGATTCGGCCGTTTGTGTCATTCGCCAACTCCGGGTTCAGGCGTTCGGTTCAGGCGTGTTCAGTTTGGATGTTCAGAAAAGGTATCACGAGATCCCATGATCGCGTCGGAAACCGGAAATTTGAGTGCGTGTGGAGCTGTGTGGTGAGAGAGTGTGTGTTTGGATGGATGGCTGTACAGTTTGTGTGTTTCGGCTGTTTGTGTTTGTTTTGGCTGTGTTGTTTTGGCTGGTTGGTGAGTGTTGGTGGGTGACTGTTGTTGGTGGAATGTCTGGTTAAAAAAAAAAAATGGAGAAGAAGGTGACCACCATTAAATACTGGGCCTGGGGAAAGGCCAAGGTGGTGGAGCTGGGGGTGGAGGAAGAGGTTCCTCCTGCCACTGCTGCTGAACCTTTGGTGGTGGAGGAGGAGCAAGAGCTGGCAGGCACAGGCGTTCTGCCACTGCTACCAGGTTTGTACACTTTTTTTTTTACTTTGAGGACAAGAAACTTAAGGCTCTATCCGTTAGAGAGAGCTCACTGGCATGTGGGTGGGTGCGTGGGTGGTGGGCATCAGTCAGGCACAAACAGTGGGTATCAGCGGGTAGCAGCGGATGTCTGCCACAGAGAGAGAGGGTACTATAGTGTGGGGGACTTTTCAAGCAGTCAGCCACAGGCAATGAGCACAAACATCACCCCCACCCAAACATGTGCCTGCCGGTCATCCGTAGCAAGGGTCTCCACTCTCCAGTTGCCATCCCTACCAAGCACTCCCAAATAAGGGTTGGATTTGCATGTGCCCAGGGTCTTTCCAGTTGCCATCTCTAGCACCACAAGGAGGGCAGGATTTGCACGTGCCTGCCAGGGTCTCTCAATTTGCCATCACTAGCATCCCCTAGCACCCCAAGGAGGGCAGGATTTGCACGTGCCAGCAAGGGTCTGTCTAGTTGCCATCCCTAGCACCCCAAGGAGTGCAGGATTTGCACGTGACAGTCAGGGTCACCATCTCCTGTTGCCATCCCTAGCACCCCAATGAGGGAGGACTAGAGGCATCATCATAAATGCATGACATTACTTAGGTGTTGTTTATGTGTTCCTGTTTCAGAGAGGAATTGGATGCCGATGCTGGTACCACACCACACAGGACACCCAGGAGGAGGTCAGACTTGCCAGTGCCACCCCCAGACAGTCAGCGGACAAGGTCCGATGTCTGGAGGTTTTATGAGAAGGGTGATGAAATCGCCATCTGCAAGGTAAGGCATGGGGGCTGGAACAATAGGGAATGGATTGCCCTATGACCTGTTAGGAATGGAAGTCCCCTGCAGAGAGAGATTGGCCACCCACCCAACCACTTTTGGAGACAGAATGCAGGCAGGGCTTGACAGACCATTGGTCTGACACAGTATGGCACTTCTTATATTCCTATCTTTTTATGCTCTTTAGATCTGCCAGAAAAGACTCAGGCTGCAGTGTGAGGGGACCACATCGGGGCTCATTGTCCACGTGGAAAAGTGGAATGGCAGGAGAGTGAGGCGGCAGCCTGACTCTGGCATTGCCTGGGTGGAACAGCAGCGACCGCGCCAGATGAGACGGCGTCGATGGCCTTACCCTTCCCCCTCCTCCAGCTCCACTGAGTAGTCCATCATGGAGGAGTCAGCTGCAGTAAGGGCTTTTAGGACCCAAGTTGAGAGGCCCACCAGGGACTTCATAGAAAGCATGAAAAATATACAGGACCAACTGGTGGAACACTTTAAGGAGCTGGAGGTATGGGAACGCCAGGTCAAGGCGTACTCCCAGTATCTCCAGATGGTGATCGCAAGTGTGGAGCTCCACTGGCAGTTGGTCAGAAAGTGGCAGGAAGCCCTGTCAGGGGCCATTGAATATGCAAAGGACAATGGCTACCAACTGCCACAGGACATGCCCGACCCCATTGTTGTTTTATTAATAAATATTATATTTGCTCTTGTTACGAGCTTTGTTTGACCTATCCATCCAATCTTAATTTTATCACTCTGTGCTAATGTTCAGGCTGGCAGGTGGCAGAATCTCATACAGCTTGTCGATCCCTACCAGCAGCACCTGGCACCACATGTAGCATAGTTAAGGTATTAACCCAACCCAAAGATGTGCCAGGCAGCAGCAGGGTCTCAACTTGCAGACAGCCCGACAGGAGGGGCAAGGCTTGTGTCTGCGTGGGTGTGCCAGAGAGAAAGAGAAACAGGCTCTTTTGGAGTGGGCATCCATGGTTGGGTGTGGAGGAGTAGGCTGATGGGGGGAAGGCAAGCTTGCAGGTGGGAGCCGGTGGCCGCTGGCCAGTCAGGCACAGGCACGAGGAGCGGCAGCACCCAGAATGGAATGACAGCCCCCTGTGACTGGAATGATGGTCCAGAATCTTGTTGATGGTTACTGGGATGAGCGGGCATGACTGGCTTCTTCAGGTACAGTGGAATGACAGTCTAAAGCCTATGGGAGTTGAATGATGTCCCTAGAATTAGTGCATGGTTGGGCACACTTCATTCAACTGTGCGATAGGTGTAGGTGGTAGCATCAGGTACAGGAATGCACACAGGCAGGCAGGCGCATATTATGCACATTGTGTTATATTCCATCTCATTCTGGTAGACGTGCTGCTGGATGTGGGCATCGGACACATGAGCACAGATGGGAGTTCTTCCTGTTTCTGGCAGGCGGCAGCTTCAGCTGGCCTCCCCTTCACCCCATCTCTCTTATTCTAGTGGGGAGCCTCTCTCTCTCTCCATCTATCTCTCTCTGGCCATTTAGTGCAGGTGACAGCATGGGTGGGATTGTGTCTGTCTCTCCTTCTAGCAGTGGAGAGACTTTCTCTCTCTCTCTCTCTCTCTCTCTCTCTCTCTCTCTCTCTCTCTCTCTCTCCATCCAGCAACCTGGGTGGGCAGACAGGCACCTTGGTATGAGAGACAGGAAGGTGGGCTGAGGCAGGCTTTGAGCTTGGTGGAAACCTGGGGTACAGAACCCTTGGCAGTTGACACAGACTGGGGGCCATTGGCAGCAGCAGAAGCAGACATTGGTTTCCAGGGTACATAACCCTTGGCACAGACAGCATATAGGCCTGGCCTGGGGGACATTGGCAGCAGCAGAAGTAGACATTGGTTGCCAGGCTACAGAACCCTTGGCACAGACAGCATATAGGCCTGGCCTGGGGGCCATTGGCACCAGCATCACCAGGCAACATTGGTGGGAAGACAGGCACCTTGGCATGGGAGGCAGGAAGGTGGACTGAGGCATGCTTTGAGCTTGGCGGCAAGCTGGGTGGGTAGACAGGCAGAGTGGCATGCGAGGAAGTAGGGCAGGCAGGCTGGGACATTAGCATCAGGGCACTCAGATAGGTTAGCAAAGATTGTGCATCGCGAGACAGTGAGAGCCAGTCAGAGTCACATAAGCGGGCCATGATCGTGTAGCCATAGGCTACCTGGCAGGCTTACAGTTTGCCAATGCCACCCTGCGTCATGAGGTTAGTCAGATAAGGTGGCCAAGGCCATCTAGTGAGAGAGAGAGAGAGAGAGAGAGAGAGAGAGAGAGAGAGGGGGGGGGTGCAGGGTGGGTACCAGGCATTGGGAGAGAGAGACAGCACCTCAGCAGCACAGGATCAGCAGCCCTATCCCAGATTGAGGAGGAGGAGGAGCCCCATCCCAAGACTGCCTCTGGAATGGGATAGAGTGTTCCACTGCAACATCACTCCTTGTTCAGGGGCAGCTCGGGGAATCCCAGCAGTGGAAGGTTGACTTTCAAGAAGACCAACTGCTCCACCAACTTGGCCCCCAATCTCATGCGGTGCGGGAAGCAAATGTCACCTGCCATGGAGAACACTCGCTCACTGGGGACACTGGTTGGTGGTCAGGCAGTGACTGCATACTGGTGGCCCAGGATACCCTTGGACGCTTTCGACAGGGTTGGCCACACGTTGTCCTTGGTGGCCCAGTAGACCAAGAGATCGCTGCTGGGATCAATGCATGGCTCCTCCTCCAGGTAGGTCTCCACTGCTGTTGAGGTGCCATCATACTCCCTCTGGTAGCTCTGGGTGGGCACCACTTGACCACTGCCCTCAGTCATGCTGCTTGCCCTTTTGTGATGGGTCCCAGAGTGGCCTGCACACAGAAGAAGCTGCTGGCAATAGGGGTTCTGCTGCTGCTGCTGATAATCCTGCTGTCGGTGCTGCTGCTACCACTAGGGCTGGGGGCAGGGATAGACCCAGATGGCTGGAAGGGGTCGCTGCTCCCACTCCCTCCATCCCCAGTGGTATCCTGCTGCATAGCCCGCTCTGCCTGCTGGACCTTCTGCACCAGTGCACCCTTCAGGAGGCCATAGACCACTGTCTCACGTGTCATGCTGCCCTTGATCCTGGGGTCCAGCATGGTTGCCAGGACATATTCCTCCCGGCACAGAAGCTGATCAAAGCATGCACACAGCCCCGCCTTCAGCTTCCACGCCAGGTCAAGTGCCTCACTGTATATCTTCCTGCCTGCAGGGCCACAATTCCGCCCTCCGAGAATCTCGTCCAGTCTCCTCTGGAGATTATGGACTAGCGTTGTCAACTGTCTGAGGGTGGCGGTGGAGCTGCTTACGGTCTCCGTCACAGCCAGGAACAGTCTCAGGATGAAGACTGTGTGAGCTTGAATCTCCCATTTCTCCCTATTGTACCCTAGAGGTGCCTCAATGTCGGTTTCCAGTTCCACCTGATGCAGGGCAGCTTTCTCCTCAAGAAGCCGCTCGAGCATCAGGAAGGTGTAATTCCACCTGGTGGAGACATCTTGGACCAGCTGGTGCACTGGGGATGCTTTCTCGGTCTGTTTCTCCCAGAGGAGCTCGCTGCTCTTCACGCTCCAGTTGAAGAACCCCGCCCGCTTCCTCCCCTGGTCGACCAGGGAGCTACGGGTGCCTGGCCCAATCCCCTTATCACCTAAGTCCAGAGCATCCTTGACCACAAGATGGAGGGTATGTGCAGCTCAAGGGATGCTTGTGAAGCCCCCGTCAAGGACTGCCTTCAATATTGGCCACGTTGTCTGTGACTACACACCCCTTGGTGAAGGCCATGCCTGGCGTGACCCATTCTCTCATCATGGTGGCCAGGGCTGGCTCAAGGTACTTTCAGGTGTGGGAGCTGACCACGACTTGTGCCTGAAGCAGGGCCCACTTATACCCTGCTTCAGAACCTCTCCAGCCACTGCCAAGCATTGCCTCTGGGTCCTGCCACCAGTATGCAGTCACTGCCAGGTAGGCGTGCTGGGCGTTCCAGGAGGACCTCAGGTCGGTGGTGAAGTGGAAAGTGCCCCCCCCCCAGCCTCTGCTAGCTGCTTCCTCACCCGCTCCTTCAAAGCCCTGTAGAGATGTGGCACCACAGTCCGACTCAGGGTGGAGTGGGAAGGCAGCTTAAACTGGGGGGCCAGAAATCCAATCAGCCGCTGGAAGCCGTTGTCCTCTACAATTGAGAACTGCCCATCCAGCGCAATCATCTCGGCCAACAGGTGCTTGGCTTTCTCCTGAAAAAAGCCCCGCCGCCCCGCCAGTACCTGATGGCCTTGGCAGCTGCCACCACCCCAGGTCCTCCATAGTGGACTGATGCTGCTGGCAAGGCTCCTGCTGCTGTTCTGACCCCATACTGCTCCTGCTGCTAGAGGAAGCAGTTGGTGCAGGATGCTTGCCCGCTGAAGGAGCCAGGTGACTGGCCACTGCAGTCAGGAACCTGCTGGCAGACACTTCCCCTGCCTTCCCACTTAGCAGCAGAGCACTGTGGCATGACTTCAGGTGCCTCGCCATTGCAGTTGTCCCAAGGTTGGTGAGCACCTGCCCACACTTCACCATCTTATTGCACAAAGTGCACTGCACCTCTCTGGGATCATCTGCCCACACCAGCTTAAAATGTTCTCAGACAGAGGATTCCCCCCCCCCTCCTGCTTTCTGGCCTGCCCTGGGTGGCACACTGCTGCCAGCGCTGCTGGGATGGGGAGAACTTAGTGGCACTGGTGACACAGCTCTGGGAGGAGCCTCAGCCATTGCCTCAGCTACAGACATCTCCTCTGCGACACTAGTGTCTGCCTCTGACTCTCTGTCTGTGATCATGGTGATGTCCCATGAAGGGGAGTACGGGGACCCTGAAGCCAGGCTGCCCATTCCCGCCATGCTGCTGGCACTCTCCCTGTGCCCCCCTCTGTAGCTGCTAGTGCTGCTGCTGCTGCTGCTGCTGCTGCTACTTCTCTCCCTAATGACATTGCCTGGGGATCGGGCCCTACCTATAGCAGCCAGGGTGGGATCCACCAGCTCTGGACTGCTGGGGATCACCTCGACAGTGGGGGGCATTGGTGTCCCTGTAGGAACTTCGGAAGCAGCACCAGCACCTGCTCCAGCACCACCAGCAGCAGAGACAGACGCAGCCTCAAGTCCTGCAGGCCTTCCAGTGGCTTGCGTGGCAGTGGAGGAGGGCACTGCCAGGAAGCGATGCTGAGCTGCTGAAGCCTGTTGCCCTAAAGCAGGCCTGCTGAGTTTGGGGCATGGTGATGTGCTCGAACTACTGCTGCTGCCTGCTGCCACTCCCTTGGCACGGCCCCTACCGCCTCTGGCACATGCCACATTGCCTCCCCTATGGGCAGCAGACCGGCCTCTCCTTCCCTTCTCCATTTCTCCCTCCAAAATAAGGGTTTTGTATTGGGGTTTTTTGGTTTTTTTATTTTTTTATTTAAATTTTTTATTTAATATTTTTTATATATATATATATATATATATATATATATATATATATATATATACACACACTAAATCTAACTGCTAACAATATCCAAATGCTATCAACTAAATGGATTATCTAATAAGTACAAAGACCTAATCCTACAAACACTAAATCTCTAAATATTATCTCTATCTCTGCTAACTTCTACAACTATCTACTATCTCAAATCTAATATCTATATCTATCTATCTATCTATGGGATGGGGGGGACACAAAGAACACAGAGAGAGTTACAAAACTGAAATGAAATATAAATCAATCTAATGCTACTCAAAATGAATAAAAAAACAGGGGAAGGGAATCAGGGATGGAATATAGAGGGAGAGGGAAAGTATTCAATGGAGGGGGGAGGGAGGGAGGAAGATTGAACACAGGGAAAACAGGGAGAGGTAAAACCAAAAAATAACACCTAAATCTATCTAATATAATCTAAATAAATGATAATATGCTGGTAAATGGGTTAGATGGGTGAAATAGGAGGAGAATGGCAATGGATTGGAGAGATGGGAACTGCTGGGAGAGGGAGCCTTCTGAAACGCATGCTGTTCAGGAACAGTGACTAGCTCAGAAGGTGTTGGGAAGGGGGGAGGACAATGAGCTTTGTTACTTGCTGAGCCCGCCTCACTGCAAGCCCCATTGGCTCCATGCAGCCTAGTCCGTGGACAATCGCAGACTGCAAAGCCAGTGGTCTGAGGAGAAAAGGGATGGTGATTGGGCAGGCTGGCTGCTACTCCAAGCCTCTGAACCCCTGGTGCCTGTAAGTCTGCTCCTCAGCTGGCTCCCCCTTCCTGTCACATTTTGCCTTCCAGTGACACGTTTTTGCCACCCAAACTCACCCAAACGCGATCTGAACTGACCAAACTATTCGGTCGTTTCGGAGTTCAGAATCAGGTTTGTGTTTGGGTTTGTGTTCGATCATCTGAACAGGCCGAGTCTGGTCCGAACTCCGAACTTCTGAACCATGTTCGCCCATCCCTAGTGTAGCCTCACCCGACTGGAGTCTGTTCACCAAACAGCTGAGCAAATCACAAATCCCCTTAGGAAATCTTCGTAAAAATTCCTTACACTGGAGACATTTTGATCTTTTTTAGCCATATTAGAATTTTAGTTAAAGAAGCATTCATAAGAACATATAAAGTATCATATTAGCCTGACCAATGGCCCATCCAGCCCAACATCTTGGATCCAATAATAGTTTTAGTTGCTTCAGAGAACTACACAACAAACCATAATAAAGCAGTAGGAAACAAATATTTGTCTAGTAAAAACTAACATGTCCCATGGTAGACTAAAGGAGAGAGGGCCTTCTGCTAATCCATACTCTGGATTAAACTGGATACTCTGGATAATAACCAAGTCTCATATAACATGAATGGGCAGATTGGACACCTGGAGAAAGGAAGGAAATCTGCTAATTTCATTTTGTCTTTGACCCTGATCTATATACTTATTGCTCTGTGTACAGCAGGCCTTGGACAAGTTAAGCCAGGTACAGCTCAATAGGGATGTGCGAACACAGTTCGGAAGTTCGGGGTTCAGCTCGAATTTGGGGTGTTCGGCCCGTTTCTAAATACCCCGAATCCAAATAACGCACAGCTTGAACCGGATGAACAAAGTTCGGATTCGGAACCCGTTCGGGCACCACCAGATAGCTAGGGTTCCAGGTCCGGCAGTGGTGGCAACAGCAGTTGTGGGTCCAGCGGGTCCGGCAGCAGTAGCACTCTGGAGCATTTCAGGGTGCTACTATGCTTTCCGGTTCGACCCGGAAGGTTGGGTCTCTTCAGTTTGGAGAAGAGAAGACAGGGGGTGTCTTTAGACATAACACTGTTCAGTATTTTGTAACACAGTGTCCTACCATTACAGTGTTTTGACATACCCTCAACACAGTGTTCACCCCAAACACTGGAAGTAAACAACTGCCAGGTCTTGACAGTTTAATCAGTGTTTGATGTGAACACTGTGTTGAGTGTATGTCTAAACAGTGTAACGGTAGGAGACTGCATTACAGAACACTGAACAGCGTTATGTCTAAAGACACCCTGGGAGGAGATATGATAAAGGTCTATAAAATCATGAGTGGAGTGGAAGTAATAACAAGGAGCAGTTATTTACCCTCTCAGCTAGTACTAGAACTAGGGGACACTCCATGAAACTCATGGGTAGCAACTTTAAAAAAAATAAAAGAAAATATTTTTTCACTCAGCATATAATTGCGTTGTGGAATCTACTGCCAGAGGCTGTGGTAAGGGCCACTGCTATAGCTGAGTTTAAAAGAGGTTTGGACAAGTTTCTGGAAGATAGGTCCATTAGCAGCTATTAGCCAGACAAGATCAGGGAACATGACGGGACCTGGGGGGGAAACAACAGGGAATGGATCCTCCATTGTGAGCTGTTAGGTTCTTCTCCCAAGCCACCGTGATTGGCCACTGTCAGAGACAGGATGCTGAGCTAGATGGACCATCGATCTGACCCAGTACTTCTTATGTTCTTATGTTCTTATGTTCTTACCAGAGTAAGGGTGGGGGTGGGCCACCATTAAACGGGTGCACACCCATCTCCACTGATGCCCACGCACGAAGCAACCACCATTTTTGTTGCTCCATAAGTGGGCTATAGGTGGAGACTGGTGTAGCGCGGGAGAGTGCACGCACCTCCACCCACCTGCCATGGCAGTCACACGGGCAACGTCCACTCACCCACACAATGGATCTGAATGGACATGCATGGGCCATAGTTAGCACATTTGCTACCTGCGGGTAATGCCTGCATTTTTGAGTAGTCGATCAGGTGTCCTATACCATGTCAGGCACCCAATCACCTGAAAATATTTGGGGTATTACAGTTGCTAATTTACGAATTGGTACCAATTGGTAGAGTAGTAAATAGGCACAGGAATTAAGATGAAAAGTTTTTTTTTTAAATGGACAGAAATTTAAAGCATTGTCTTCGGAAGTTCAGTCTTCGGTCCGTTCGGGTGGGGACAGAGAGGAACCCAGTTTTACCTCCCCCCTGCCCCCTCCAGGCTTCATGGGTGGAAAGGGCACTGGGGAGCACATCCCCCCTCCCCCAGCTTTGTTATATTTTTTAACCCCCCCATCACATGGATCACCCTACCTGGTGGTGCCGGGGTTCTGTCCCCCAGGTCCGGTGGTGGCGGGTCCAGTGGCGGTGGGACCGGCGGCGGCAGCGCTCTGGAGTGCTTCAGGCTGCTACTAGGCCATCCAGGTCTAAACAGAAGGCCTAGTAGTGGCCTGAAGCACTCCAGAGCACTGCCACCCACTGGACCTGCCACTGCTGCCACTGCCAGACCCAGGGCCAGAGCCCTGGCACCACCAGGTAGGTCAGACACCAGGTTTGGGACAGCGGCAGCAGTGGTGGCGGGTCCAGCGGATCCAGCAGTGGTGGCGGTCTGGAGCGCTTCAGGCCACTACTAGGCCTTCCAGTTTGACCCAGAAGGCCTAGTAGTGGCCTGAAGCATTCTGCAGCACCGCTGTCACCGGACCTGGGGCCAGATCCCAGGAACCATCAGGTAGGGTGATCCCTGGGGTGGGTGGGGTTAAAAAAATTAATTTTATGAGGGTGGGCAGGGTGGGGGGTGGAGGTGCTCCCTGGCGCCCCTTCCACCCACGCAGCCTGGAGGGGGGAGGGAAAACCAGGGTCCCCCTCCCGAACGGGCCATACCAAATGGTTTTGGGTTGTGCAGAACCCCAAATGGGCCAAACACTGAAAATCCCCCCCTTCCCGGTGTTCGCATATTCTTAATGATTATAGCTAGAGCAACTAGCTGCAAAAACAGGTGTACCATGCAAAACCGTGGTATTAGACCGCACCCAGTAACACCAGGCACTGATTGGTCTCAATTAGTACCTGAAGGGCTACCTGATATATTGATTTACTGTTTTTTGTTCTGATTTACTGACTTTTGATACCGATTTTACAACTTCCGAAGACAATGTTTTAACTTTCTGGGTTTTTGTGTTTTTTTAAAAACTTTTTGTCTGAATTCCTGTGCCTATTTACTACTCTACCAATTGGTACCAATTAGTATATTAGCAACTGTAATACCCCCAATATTTTCAGGTGATTGGGTGCCTAACATTACCGCCTGAGATGTCTGCAGCTGAGGCAATGGCTGAGCCTCTTCCCAGAGCTATGTCACCAGTCCCACCAAGTTCAAGACCTGGCAGTTGTTTACTTCCAGTGTTTGGGGTGAACACTGTGTTGAGGGTATGTCTAATCACTATAATGGTCAGACACTGTGTTACAGAACACTTAACAGTGTTATGTCTAAAGACACCCCCTGTCATCTCTTCTCCAAACTGAAGAGGCCCAACCTACCAAGCCTCTCCTCATACGGGAACCCTTCCATGCCCTTGATCATTTTTGTTGCCCTTCTCTGTACCTTTTCCAGTTCAGCTATGTCTTTTTTTGAGATGGGGTGACCAGAACTGCAAACAATATTTGAGTTGCGGTCACACCATTGATATGTATGACCTCCTCAGTTTTATTCTCTATCCCCTTAAAAATAATTTCTAACATTCTGTTTGGTTTTTTACTCCTGCTGCACACTGCGCTGTGGATTTCAGTGTATTGTCCACAATCACCCCCAGATCCTTTTCCTGAGTGATAACTCCTAGCTTAGTAACCAGCATTGTGTACACATAGTTTGGATTATTTTCCCCTACGTGCCTCACTTTGAATTTGTCCACAGTAAATCTCATTTGCCTTTTAGATGCCCAGGCACTCAGTCTCATAAGATCCAGTTACAGTTCCTTACAGTCTGCTCCTGTTTTAACTACCTTGAATAATTTGGTGTCGTCTGAAAATTCGATCACTTTACTCTTAATACCCTTTTCTAAATCATTAATGAATATATTAAACAACACCGGTCCCAATACTGATTCCTGAGGCACACCACTTTTTACATCTCTCCATTGTGGAAACTGCCCATTTAGACCTACCCTTTGCTTTCTATATTTTTTAACTAGGGATGGGCGAACATGGTTCGGATGTTCAGAGTTCGGATCAAACTCGGTATGTTCGGACGTCCGAACTGAATGTCCGAACCGAACTCTCGAACGACCGAACAGTTCTGTCGTGTTCGGATGAGTTCAGATGAATTTGAGGGCGGGAAAAACATCTTTTCAGGGCCAAAAATTCGGTTTCGGTTTCATTTTGGTTTCAGTATTGATAGCGCTATTTTTGAATGTTCGGCCAAGATTGGCCAAACCAAACTTGGCTGAACCGAACCATCGAACCCGAACTTGGATTTTGAACCAAACAACCGAATGTCTGAACATCCGAACCGCATTCTGTTCGCCCATTCCTAGAGGAGGGCATGATTTGTAAAATGTATTTATTTATTGTTCCATAGACCTTAGAAGAAAACCATCCTCTAGAGAGAGCTGGCAGGTGTGTGGTCGGGTGGGTGGGTTGTCAGCAGTCAGGCATGAATGGCAGCAACTCCCCAAGACATTTCATGGTCTTAACATGCAGACAGCATGCCCCCCTGATAGATGATGTGGGTGGGAGACAGGCAAAAAGGCAAGAAGGCAGAATCACCACCATCCATCATCCACCCAGTTGGATGTGGCATTTTGACGTAGAACTTTGATGAGGGATGGCAAACAATAATACCACTACCATTCTCTGGAGTGAGCTGGGAGGCATGCGGGTGGATTGGCACTTGG
The DNA here is from genome assembly GCA_003113815.1 of Sphenodon punctatus. Lineage (NCBI taxonomy): Eukaryota > Metazoa > Chordata > Lepidosauria > Sphenodontia > Sphenodontidae > Sphenodon > Sphenodon punctatus. The sequence continues at coordinate 23,603,317 of QEPC01000412.1, read as the reverse complement.
TATCAGTCATCATGCATGAGCAGCAGCAGCACCCCAAGACATTTCAGGGTTTCAATCTGCAGACAGTGAAAAGAAATGAAAGGGTCCAGCTGCTTTTCTTTACCCTGGTGAAGCAGGTCCCTTTCTAAAAGGGTTTCAGCTGCTTTTCTGCACCCTGGTGAAGCAGGTCCCTTTTAATTTCCGGGATCAAGTGGAAATACTACTGTGTTTGAGAGGTGGGGAATTACTCCTCTTCTATTTCTAGTAATGACTCTTTTGTTCAATCAAATGGACCTTTTTATTCAATTATAGCAACACAATTTAACATACCAATTGTAAATGAAGCATTTGCACCTTTAACATATGATCCCTCACCTACCCTGACTACTTCAAATACATACAAAGCATATATTCTTACGTGTTCAGAGGTCCATGGTCTGGTTCCAGAAGGAGGGCAGGCAGGGGGCCCAAAAGCTTTTAGAGAGGGAGAGAGCCTAGCTGTGGAGCAAGTTGCAGAACTTCGTAGGGGGAAGTCCCAAAAGGGGCCAATGATCAAGCTAGCAGGTGCCCTGATTAGGGCTAGCGGACAAACACCATGAAAGGCAACTTCTCTGTCTAAAGCTAACCTTTTTATCCAGTGACTGCCTTATGATTATCCAGAGTGCAGGGTTGTCAGTGCTAAGCCTGTGGAGTACTCCCATTGGTTGCTCAGAATTGGGGTACCTTCTGCTTAGTCATTGGCTTGAGGGTTTGCCCTGACTGATAGGGTCGTACCCCTCCTCGTTCCAGAAGGAGGGCCTGATTTCCTGTCCCTGAGCACCCCACAACCCCTCTTGGAGGTGCCTTATAGTCTGACCAAGTCATCTTCCTCTCTATAGTAACGTTTGATTCTGTTATCAGCTTCTGACCTTCCCAATGTTCCTGTGAGTTATAAACTATCCAGTTTGCTTGGGAAGACAAGGTCTCTGCTTTCTCTCAGGCACCTAATAGACAGGAATATTGCCTCCTTCACACCAACTCACATAATTTACTTCCTCTTGACCATTTGACTGTTTACTCCTAGCACATTTTGTTCCTTATCTAAATCAATGAATCAACACATCTGCTAACTAATGTCTTAATTAACTTATAACATTCTACATATTCTTAACATTCTACATATTCTTAACTAAAAACACAATGGCTTACGCAAAAGTTTAATTCAGTTACAGTATCATAAATGTAAGTCCAGCATGCTTTGGTTACATTTCAGCAAATAATGAGTTACAATAGCATGCAATGTCTGTCCTGGCATACTTGTGTCAAAAGAAGAACTTTTGCTTTGGTTACATTGTAGCAAGGAAATTGTTAGGCCTATGCCAATTCACAACAGCACCCCCTTTGAGGAGGATGTGGGGGGGCAAGCAAAGAGGCAAGTTGACAGCAGCACCACAACCATCCAGTTGGAGTGAGCGGGAGGGATTGGGCTGGGAGGAAGGACTGGAGGCATCACATGATTGCATAATATTCTGTAGGCGCTATGTGTTTTTGCTTCAGAGAGGGTGAATCATCAGAAAATGGCAGCCAAGACAGGCCGACAAAGAGTAGGTGTTCTGTTCGCCCATCCATAATTTTAACTAGTTTCTTATCCATATTAAGACACTACCTCCTATCCCATGACTTTTTAATTTTCTCAAGAGTCTCTCATGAGGGACCATATCAAATGCTGTCTGGAAATCCATGTACACTATATCTACTGGGTCTCCCTTATCCACATGCTTATTTAGAGCATCAAAGAATTCCAACAGGTCAATGAGGCATGACTTACCTTTACTGAATCTGTGTTGATTCTTCCCCATTAAGATATGTTTGTCAACATGCCCTGTAATTCTGTCCTTAATTATGGTTTCCACCATTTTCCCTGGCATAAACATCAAACTTACTGGGATGTAATTTCCAGGATTGCCTCCGGATCCCTTTTTAAATATTGGGGTTACATTTGTCACCCTCCAGTCCTCGGGTTCAGTGGCAGAGTTTAGTGACAGGTTACAAATTACTAACTGTAGGTCTGCAATTTCATATTTGAGTTCCTTCAGAACTCTGGGGTGAATGCCATCTGGCCTTGGTGACTTTTTAGTATTCAGTTTGTCAATTTTCCGTAGAACATCCTCTACCATTGATTTGTAACAGCTCTTCCAATTCCTTGCCCACAAGCAAGAATCTGGCGTGGGTACCTCCCCCAAATCCTCTGCAGTGAAGACCAACGCAAAGAACTCATTCAGCTTCTTTGCAATGTCCTTATCCTCCCTGAGCGGCCATTTTACTCCCTTGTCATCTAATGGCCCAACTGACTCCCTAGCAGGCTTCTTGCTTCTGATGTATTTGAAAAAGTTTTTGTTGCTTGTTTTTGCCTCTTTAGCAAGCCTCCCTTCAAAAACTCTCTTGACCTGCCTTATTTACATTCACATTGCCAGTGTTTATGGTCTTTCGTATTATTTTCATTGGGACAAGCCTTCCATTTCTTAAAGGATGCCTTTTTGGGTCTAATACCTCCTTCACTCCCCATTTAACCACAGTTACCACTAAACCATTGGCACCACCAATACCTTTTCTTCCTCATACCCTACATTTTACCTTCTCCCTTTCCCTGTTCTTCTCCCCCATTATATA
>QEPC01000412.1:23570709-23582072 GCA_003113815.1 Sphenodon punctatus | reverse complement strand
GGTCATCTGAACAGGCCGAGATCGGGCCGAACTCCGAACCTCCAAACTGCATTCGCACATGCCTACCTGTCATCTAATTCAGATTCCCAAATCCTCCACCCAGTTTCCTCTGCATACCTGAGTGATCCCCTGCCCTGCTTCCTTTTCACACACCCAGGAAGCTTTATCCAAACACCCATAGAAACTTTTTGTTCTGTATCCAAATACCCATCGAGATGTTGTCTTGTCTTTTGTCCAAAATCCCTATAACTGGCCCAGACTCCTTTTGCTGTTTGAGTCTGGTTTCTGGAGTGGGGTTACATGGACATTCTGTGTTACACTGCTCTAGAAACCCTTCCAGTCAGGAATCTACCTTTGATCTCTACCCTGGATCTTAGGGGTGTCCCTGTCCTCTCTGCAATGGGCCAGGAAAGGTAACCATTCCCCCATCCCTCTCTCTCTCTCTCTCTTTCTCTCTCTCTCTCTCTCCCCCCCTCCTGTTCACCTCCTAGTGTCTCTATTCTTTTAGCTGCCAGTCTACTCCCACTACCAATAACCTTCTTTCATTACTGTTTAAACTCCTCTCTTCCCTTGAAGAAGGAACCCTCGCTCTGCTTCAGGGAACCTACACACTTCTATTTTTGCCACACTGTTGCTGGGCCAGAAGGACTTTCTTGATCTGTCCTGATGGCCCACTGGAAGACAAGAACACTGTTGCACAGAAGCTTCAGAACAACAATGTCCCTGAGGACATCACCAAGGGCCCACATGGTACTTTGGCCAGCACAGTTTGACCATGCCTCTCCCAGACACCTCCCTCTGCTCGTCTCTCACCTTGGTGGTCTTACGGGTCATGGCAAACTCTTGAGCTTTCACTGCCGTGGTCTCCCCTAGATCCCCACTAGCCCCGTTACGGACTTCCCCACCTCCTACCTCCTCTCCAGTTCTCCCTTTTCTTCCCAACCCCCAGGTTCTGTCCCAGCAGAGCCTTCTCCCAGCAGCTGGCAGGGATCTGCATCTCATTCCTCCACTCTATTAACCCCATAATCACCAATTCAGATGGTGTATGTATCCCTGCAATAAACAGAATTTTTCTGTATTGAAATCTTTACTGTCTTATCTCTCTGGGGGAGTGGGGTTCAAGGAGTCACAGTACATCACCTCTCCAGACTTAAGATCCCAGACTCTCATGTGCTTTGCTTATAGAAGTAGGTTAAATTCCCCCAATTGATTATTTTTGAAGCACCCACCTGGACATTGGAACCCCATTCCGCGGGTGAGCCAGTGGACATGTGTGGAGAAGGCACCCATGGTAATACTTGATTGCAACCAATATTTCTCATTAAGTACACCAACCTTCCATTTGTTTCCCAAATAAATAAGAATTTTGGAAGGAGGAATGGTGTGTGTTGAAATTTCCTCTTATGTTCTTGTTGGAGTCCCAGAAATTAATACCAAATAAATGTCTGGCAGAAAACTTCTTGGATTGTCTCTATGTTCACAACTAATAGTAAATTGGTTCAGGTGTATGACCTGATCCCTGTAAAGCTTTAACATTATTATTTTTTTCTGCATGAATAAGCTACTATTTTCATCCATTCATTCATCTTCCTCAAAGGTTTTGATCCTCCTTTCATCCTTGCACTCTCTGACCCAAGGCAGTAAAATGATGGTTCTAACTGAAATTAGTAGGTTTTTCTGAGAGTTCTGTTAGTTTTTGTTTGCTTTTGGTTCCTTGTTTTTTTTGCAACACACGTTTACATTCAGTTTCTCCCTTCAGATGCTGTTCTTTGTTGCCATAAACTAAACTCCTATTCTCCACATTTCATTTACTGATTGTCGCCATACTTATCTTCTTTAATTTTGTCGTAGTTGTTTATGCTTATTTCAAGGCATCTTCTATTCTACTCAGATGGCTCCCAATATTGATAATCCGTCTCTCAACTAATGTCCCTCCATACCAATCACACTCACAGCTGAAAACAACTTGGAATCTTCTGCTAATGAAATACTACAGAGCAGAGAAAGGTAATTATCAGTACCAGGATCATGTCTCTGTAGTTTAGTTTCTTTATTGGTTTTAGAGGTGTGCATCAGGGACCCATATTGTTATTCATTTTCCTTTTTGTGTTTGTTTTTGTTATGTAAATATTTCATTTTTGTAAATATCAATTTTTTGTTTTCCTTTTTCCTTTCATTTTTTATTTTCATTAGTTTCAATGGAAAACATATTTTTGGATGTAACTTTTTAAATTTTTATTATATTTGGATTGAACATGGAAGAATCATACCTCCAATGGAAGGCATTATGTGTACCAAATTTCATAAAATTTAGATAAATGAATCAAATTTTATAAGCCGTTGAATTATGTTATTTTGTAAATATCTGCATATACATTTCTGGCTGCAACTTCTTTGTATCCCTTATAATGTGGATGAAACTTGGCAAGTTACAAAGATGTAGTTACTCATTTAATTTTACACACAATATGATAATCCAGGATAAGTCAGCCAGGGGGTGAGGGGAACAAGGAACCAGGGAAAGCTTGATGGAAGAGGTGGGCTTTGATGAGGGATTTGAAGATTTGGAGGGAGGAAGCCAAGTGAATGTGTACAGGGAGGGAGTTCCAGGCATAGGGGGTTGCCAGGGGAAATGGGTGAATGCCTTTTGTGGAGCAGAGGAGCTATGAGCAGGCGAGGGTGGAGGCAGAGGAGGACAAGATCACCTGGACAGGAGTGTAGCAGGAAATGAGTACTGAGAGATAGGGAGGAGCAAGGCCATGAAGAGCCTTGTAGGTAAAAACCAGGAGTTTGTGCAGAATGCACAAAGAGGTAGCCCATGGAGAGAGGAGGGGATGTACATGGTCAAAGCAGAAGGCGAGGTGGATGACTTTGGCAGCAGAGTTATGAATGGAAATTAAAGGAGCAAGGTGAGAGTGAGGAAGGCCAGTGAGAAGGAGGTTGCAATAGTCAAGGCGAGAGATGACCAGGGCATGGACAAGGGTTTTAGCAATGAAAATAGTGGGGAAAGGATGGATCTTAGCAATGTTATGCAAAGAAAAGTGACAGGATTTGGAAATAGAATCTATCTGAGATTTATAGGTGTGGGAAGAGTCAAAGATAAACCCTAGGCTATGTGCCTGAGGGACAGGCTGGATGTTGACCCCATCAATGAATACGGAGAAGGAAAAGAGAGAAGAAGGATTATGGGGGAAGATGAGGAATTCGATTTTAGCCGTGATAAGTTTGAACTGACGATGAGGCTTCCAGGCAAAAATATCAGAGAGGCAGTTAGTAAAGTGAGACTGGACAAAGGGAAAGAGAGAGGGGGTGTAGATATCGAGTTGGGTATTATCAGAAAATAGATGGTACTGGAAGCCATTAGATTCCATGAGTTTGCCTAGGGACAGAGTTTATAGAGAGAAGAGAAGAGAAGAGAAGAGAAGAGAAGAGAAGAGAAGAGGGCCAAGGATGGAGCCTTGGGGAACTTCAACCGGGAGGGGAAGAGAAGAACAGGAGGCACCAGCAATAGACACATTGAAGGATCAGTCAGAGAGGAGGACGAGAACCAGTTGAGGACTGAGCAATGGAAACCAAGGGATTGGAGAGAGTTAAGTAAGAGAGAATGGCCGACAGTATCAAAAGCAGAATAGAGATTGAGGAGAACAAGGATGGAGAAGAGGCAACTGGATTTTGCTAAGAATAGGAGAGGGTCAAGAGAGGAGTTGGCAGAGAGGAAGTCAAGAAAATAGATGTACCCAGCACATTCCAGGAGCTTAGAGACAAAAGGGAGAAGAGAGATGGGATGGTAATTAGAGGGATTGAAAAGGTCAAGGGTAGGCTTTTTGAGGATAGGAGAAACAGTAGCATGTTTGAAGGCAGAGGGAAAGGTGCCAGTAGAGAGAGAGATTGACAGGAGTTTGTGTAGGTGGCATGGGGAGACAGTGGGTGCGATAGAGGTCAGGAGACGAGAAGGGATAGGATCAAGGGGGCAAATGAAAGGGCTGTAAGTGGAGAGCAGGGAGATGATTTCCTCAAGGGAGGCTAGGGGGAGGGAGGGAGGGAGGGGGAGGAGAAGGGGGGAGCAAAGAGGGGATGGAGAGGGGTGGGAAGCAATATCAAGGCAGAGTTTATCTATCTTGTTAGTAAAATATGAAGTGAGATCCTGAGCAGCGAGGGAAGAGGGAGGTGGAGGTCAGGGGGGCTCAAGAAGGGAATTGAAGTTTGAGAAGAGGCAACTGGGGTCATGAGAACAGGATTCAATGCAGGTGGCAAAGTAGTGCTGTTTAGTGAGGGAGTTGGCAGAGCTAAGGGAAGAGAGGGAGAACGTAAAGTGAAGAAAGTCAGCATGACTGAGATTTCCACCAGAGGCGCTCAGCAGCATAAATGCTGGAGCAGAGGTGACGGATGGAGGGTGTGAGCCAGGGTGAGGGGAGCGGGTAGGGTGGGAGGGGTACAAGGGAGACTAGGTAGAGGACAGAGAAGCACTGAAGGCAGAGGCAGAAGAGACTGATGAGAGAAGGGGGAAAAAGAGGAAGCAAAATTCTGCTTGTGGTGCTCTGGAAGGATGTTCCAGAGCACCACAAGTGGAGCTGGCCTGGAGCTGGCAGTGCCTGCTTTGCCTCTGCTCCACCTCGCCCTGGGGTGGCCTGCCTTAAATGGACAGGGCACCTAGGTGTGAGGTGGGTCAGAGGTGTGGGTGCAGTTCATGTAAAAGCATCCTATGTGCAACGGTCGTCAAAAAAGCAAACAGAATGTTAGGAATTATTTGGAAAGGGATAGAGACTAAAATCGAAAGTATCATAATGCTTCTATATAAATCTATCGTGCAACCGCACCTTGAATATTGTGTGCAGTTCTGGAATTCCTGCTCTGTATCTGAGTGTTTGCGCCGGCAAAGCTGCGTGGGGGCCCCTTCAGACCGTCCGAATGCCATGCATATTCGGGTGTGCGCGCATATCCCTCCCACAGCCAAAATATGTGGGGGTGGGAGGGGAGATCTGAAAGCGGCCTCAGTCTGAACAATTCCATTACCTCTGTTCACCTTTTTAAAACGCATTATCAGGGTTATTAGTTTCTTCTTCTTCTTCTTCTTCTTCTTCTTCTTCTTCTTCTTCTTCATTATTAATTATTAATTGTACCATACTCCGATACTCTCTCTTCTCATTTCACTATGACTGGCATACAAGTGAGGAAAGGAAATATCCAGATTTTTAATGATGATCCTTCTTCTTAGCAAACCATAAAAGCAACTACTATGGACCTGATTTAGTGTTCAGATTTCAAAATTATTTGTTATTTACCGAGCAGCTCGGTATTTGACTCAGTTTTACCAAGTACCAAGTAATCCAGGAATTGGCCCAGTACTCAATCCAGTACTTAGTACTCAGGTAAATCCTCTGATGGGCAACATACAGGGCTTTTCCTGCAACATACGGGGCTTTTCCTGGTCCTATATAAGAGAATTTGGCACCCTGCAACATGGGTCCTTTTTACACGAGATGCCTCCACCCTGTTTTTCTGGGTGGAGGCGTCTCTGTGAACACTGCGGGCTGTGGATGGGGTGAATTTCACTGGGTGGAGATGGGTGGATGTGTCCATGTGAACATCTCCACTCACCACCCACCCATGGAGCAACCAGCATTGGAGTCCATTGCTCCGCGTGTGGGAGGTGAGTGGAGATGGGTGTAGTGTGAGAGTATGTATGTACCTGCATCCACCACCTGTGGTGTTGACACAGACACCTCCACCCAGATAAATGCATCCCAACCACCACCCACGGTCTTCACACAGATGCCTCCACTCATCTCCACCCAGTAAAACTGGGTGGAGGGATCTCGTGTAAAAAGGACCCATGTTTCAGGGCTGCAGTGTTGCCCTGTGGGTGCCCTGTAACATGTATAATAAAATGTAACACCTATTTTATCGGTGTTGGTGTGTCTGTGTGGAAAGGGCCAGAGAAGCATTAAAACAAGACTCTCTACACAGCAGTCATCAAACTTTCAGAACCTATAACGTTCATGTTTAGTTTAAATTTGTTGCAAATGTTCCATGTGCCAGAGAATTTACTCTCCCTCTGAGCAGAGACCCTTTCCTTGCTGGCATTAGAATTTGATTAATGTTTACATTAAGTGCAATTTATTGGCCACTTGCTCAGTAAAAGCTTCCCAGAGAAAAATTACCCAGGTTAATGTTTTACCACTTACATCCCCATAAAACATATACCGATTACAAATTGGACAATATAAGACTAATTAACGCAGATCAGCAGATGTGTATGCTGAGGTGGTATATTGAGAAAATCTAATTTATGGCTTTGTTCAGTCAAAATAAACTCATTTGGCCCATCGGGCGGAAAAATACCCTTAGTGAAGGATTAAAAAAAATACCATTAAGGCCATTCAAACATACTGTCCGTGATGCTAAAGGAACAAAATATGATTAAAGGTGAGATTCATATCAAGTTCAAATAGAACATGAAAATCTAATTTTAATTACCTCAGTACATTAGTTGAACACCAGTAAGTGAATAAAAACGTGCCGGTCTAATGCTGCACAGTGTAATGTTGTACACAAATTTCAGAATAAAGTAAAACAACTACATTCTCTCTATCGTAATGATTTCTCTTACGTATCTCCCCCCCCATTATAATAAGCAATAGGCTATGTGACATGAAGTGAAGCATTGCTTAGCAGAAATCAAAGAGGAAATGATTAGAAAACAATTAGAGTGTTTCTAAATCGTTAGGTATATCATCCAACACAAAAGGAAAAAGCTTACACTTGTGGGAAAGAAAGTATATGAAATATAAAGACATTTTCCTCTCGCTTTACCCGCAAACATTTACACACAAGTGTGCCATATGCTAGTCTGGAAGTGGGACTAAGGCAGATGTGAAGGCTTATGAGAAAAACATACAGAATGGAGAAATTAGCATGAAGAAGCCGGCTGTTCTTTCTCACAGCCCGTAATCAAAAAGGAATGTGTCATTCCTATTTACTCATAGGCTGTGCCGGAAAACGAATGGCATTAAACATTCAACAACATTATTTCTTTTCGGTGTTGGCATAAATTCTTTAACAGTTGTGATGTCCAGAATAATTTGTATAAATTTTAAAGCTAGGAAATGTGCTCGCTCACAATATGCATTAACCAGTCGAAGAAGTGCGAATCCCTAGTATTACTTCTCCGCGGCAAGTTTGATGATGTTTTATTCAGTTTGAAATTAAACATTTACATTGTTGCCAAGTTGTCTCGCTCTCTGGAGGGACAAATTTTCAACGCGCTTGAACTCACCCTGGTTTATGCACCTGCATTTACATACACCATGGACTGCCTTGAAGAGATCAACCCATTTCTTACACATGACTCCCATGCTGGGTAACAGACATCTGCATGTTCATAGCAGGTTCATAACATAAATTCACTTCTCTAGAAATCTCCATATGTCAACAGAATGGCTTTTTATGTTTGGCTCAAAGAAATCCCACTACTATAGATATTTTGAATTTTCAACCCCAACAGACTCTTATCCTGTTCCAACACTAGATTCAGCTTTCTTCTCTGATCTCAGTGTTGCTCCTTTTTTACTACTTTTTCAAATCCTGGAAACAGGTCAGTCTTTTGGGGCATTTTTAGACGGGAGACATTTCTCCCACTGCTTTAAAATCTGGCTTGGGAAACCCCCACGGGGGGGATTTAGCCACTCCTCACTGTACTCAAAGTCACCTGGGCACTAGGGCTGAAGCGGCATGCTGCTTCGGTAACTTTTTCCGATGGAAAAAGCTCTTCCGCAATGAGAGGTATGATGCAATAGAGACATTCATTCCACTAATTTCATTCCGCGAATTCCGCCATTCCGCTACTTGGCGTGCGGTGTTATCAATATGTTGATGACACCTCTTTTTCATCAGATCCAGGCCCGGCAGTCTCGGTGCTTACCAGGTGTCTGGCAGCTGTGAGGGATTAGATGAGGGTGAATCAACTAAAGTTGAATCCTGATAAGACAGAGGTGATGCTGGTGGATAAGGCAGCGGGCCACATGGCCCCCATCATTGATGGGGTCTGCCCTTCGCTGGTTCTTCAAGGACGGAATCTAGGGGTGCTCCTTGATTTGAAGCTCCGCTTGGATGCTCAGGTAGAGTGTGTGGCAAGGAGTGCCTTTCTCCAATTACATCTGGTGCATTGGCTTCAGCCGTATGTTTCAGACTCTGATCTGACCACTGCCATCCATGATTTCATCACCTCTAGGCTTAAGTACTGTAGCACGCTCTACATGGAGCTACCCCTGGTGACGGTTTGGAGACTGCAGCTGGTGCAGAATGCGGCGGCCCATATCCTGGTGGGACTGGGCCGCTGAGAACATATTACACTGGTTCTTCAGACGCTGTACTGGCTGACTATAGTCTTCTGGGCTCGATTCAAGGTGTTGGTCCTTGCCTAAAAAGCCCTCAGTGGCCTTGAGCTGACATATTTTCAAGACTGCCTCACCCTCCAGGTCCTGGATCAGCCCCTGTGGTCATCGGGGGGTGCTCTCCTCAAGGTTCCCCGAGTCTGCCAGGGGGCCATGATGGGGAGGTCCTTCTTGGTGGCCACTCCACAGCTGTGGAACTCCCTGCCAGGGGAGGCCTGTCTGGCCCCAGATCTCCCCTCTTTTTGATGCTGTTGTAAAACGTGACTGTTCTGCCTGGCTTAGGATGGGTAGGGTGGGGGAAATTGGTTAGGGAGGGGGTTGGTTAGGGATATTTTATTTCCTCCTTGTATTGATTGTTTTAAGTGTTTTTATTATTGTTTGTGACCCGCCCAGAGCTGCATGTGGCAGAATGGGCAAGGTAACATTTTTAACAAACAAACATCCAAATAAATAAACAAATAAACAGCTGGGCCCCATCTTTCTGAGGGATCATCTGGCTCCACATGTCCTGTAGCAGCCTCTGCAGTCAGCTGGGGGCACCCTCCTGAAGACTTCATTTTTAGGCCAGGTTTCAATAATGAGGAGGGTGTTCTCAGCCACACACCTCTCTGCTATGAAACTCCCTCCCCCAGAAGATCCACCTGTGTTCAAGCCTGGCGGCCTTCTGGAAGCAATGTATGGCCATCTTATTCTGTCCACCTTTTGGCAGCAGGGACTGAATTGAGTGGTTGTTGGGGGATTTATTTATTTATTAATTTTTTTTTATTTAACAATGTTTGTTACCCTGCCCCTTGTGCTCCAGAAAGCTCAGGGCAGCTTGCACACATAAAAACAATAAAACAATAAGCTTAAAATATCACAACAAAAGAGAAGGCAAAATTTTTTTTAAATAGATCTCTCGCCCACCCTAATACACAACCCCCCACCCAAAACCCCATCTCCCCTGCCAAATGCCTGGCAGAACAGCTAGGTCTTAGTCATACGCCGGAAGGAAGGGGGTACGGCGTAATCCGGGCATCCGCTGGCAGATAATTTCATGGCCGAGGCCACACGGGGGACCTCAAGGAGGGCGCTCCTGACCAAACGCAGGGGTCACTCCAGAGCATGGAGAGTGAGGCAACCCTGTAGGTAAGTCAGGCCAAGGCTGTATAGGGCTTTATAGGTTAACACCAACACCTTGAATCAGGCCAGGAAGACTATAGGCAGCCAGTGCAGAGCCTGGAGCACTGGTGTAATATGCACATGGCAGCCTGATCCCATAAGGAGACAGGCCACTGAATTCTGCACTAGCTGCAGTCTATGAACCATCAAAATGGGTAGCCCCACATAGAGCGTGTTACAATAGTCCAATCCTGAGGCAATGAAAGCATAGATGATGGTGCCCAGGTTGCTATCTTAAACATATGGCTGAAGCCGATGCACCAGATGTAACTGGTGAAATGCACTCCTTGCCATCGACCCCACCTGGAGACCCATGTGGTACTGTGGGTCAAGGAGCATGCCCAAACTGTTAACCTTGGGAACCAGTGGAGGGTAGACCCTGTCAATGATGGGGGGGCATCACATCCACTGACTTAACCACTAGGGATGTGCGAACAGAATGGCGTTTAGATGTTCAGATGTTCAGATGTTCAGACTGAAAACTTAGTTCAGGTTCATGGGTCCGGTCCCATGGATTTTGCCCCCCCCCGGAACATTCAGAAAATTCAGCCACCTGGAGGTTTGGGGCACTCCTTGGATGCCCATGGCAGCATGGCAGGCTGTCTGAGACACAGCAGCAGCAGCAGAGAATGGGAAGGCTTGGGGCTTGGCACCCTGGGTTGCCTGGGCAGGCAGGCTCGGCACTTGGCCCCTGGGGGTGCCTGTGAGGGCATGACTTGCCATCTGAGACCCAGAGGAAGCAGCAGCAGCAGCACTAGCAACAGCAGCAGAGGTCGGGAAGCTTTGGGGCTTGGTGGCTGGCACCAATACTTGGCCAGACATTGCAGGCTGGCTGGCATCGGTGGAGCAGAGGCCCAGAGAGGGATTGGTGGATGGCACGCCTACTTGGCTGGGCTTTGAAGGCTTGCATCCTACTCACTGGATCTCAACAAGTTCTTCTGCAAATTGGTCAACCTTGCCTGGTGGTGAATCATGTGGCCACCCAATAGCAGACATTGGATTGCCAGGGCACAGAACCCGTGGCACAGCAGAGGCAACAGAGGCAGCAGGAGCAGACACTTGATTGCCTGGGCACAGAACCCATGGCACAGCAGAGGCAGCAGAAGTGGACATTGGATTGCCAGGGCACAATACCCATGGCACAGCAGAGGTAGCATTGGCAGAAGCAGCAGACATTGGATTTCCCAGTAGCAGAACTCATGGCACAGCAGAGGGAGCATCGGCAGCAGCAGTGGATATTGGATGGCCCAGTAGCAGAACCCATGGCACAGCAGAGGCAGCATTGGCAGCAGCAGCAGACATTGGATTGCCAGGTAGCAGAACCTATGGCACAGCAGAGGCAACATCGGCAGCAGCATCAGACATTGGATTGTCATAGCACAGAATCCATGGCACAGCAGAGGCAGCATCAGCAGTGGACATTGGATGGCCAGGGCACAGTAGCAGATATTGGATTGTATTTAATCCAATTGATCCTATATCATTTTTATTAAAGCAGATGAAGATTTATAATGCATTCAGGCTACGGGATCATTGTGGCCAGTCTCTGTGTAACATTTGATTAAGCAGGTCTTTCCAGACTTATAATTAAAATGGCTTCCTGTTTTAATTAATTCTATTTTTTCTTATTTCTGTACACTTCCCAATTCAGCTCGAAGGTTAATTCTCTAGCTGATTGAGGAATCAATTCTGATCTTAGATTCTAATCTGCAATTGCCATGGCACAGCAGAGGTGTCATTCAGCAGCGGAACACATTGGCCAGCCAGGGCTTGGTGGCAGGGACCCCTACTTGGCCGGGTGTTGCAGGC
>QEPC01000412.1:23548978-23563597 GCA_003113815.1 Sphenodon punctatus | reverse complement strand
AATAATAATAATAATACCAAGTTTCAGCACTAGTAAATCCTGGAGACCCCACTCCCCACCCCTGTTCTCTCCCTCTGGAGACTATACCCCTTTACCATTGGGGTGGGGGTGGGGCATAAATTGGATACATCACTGAACTGTGGTCTTAGGGAGGGCATCCTGACCTAATTTGGGATCATACCATTGACTTTAGTGTACTCAGGATTTTGCTTTTAGCTTGTTATCACAATGGTCCCCCTTTAGGAATGGGCCATGAGCAGTACACCTGCGTGGCAACCCTCTGCTGTGCAGAGCCAGGCAGGCATCTATGCTCAAGGCTTGTCTTGCTGTGGGAGAGGTCGAATGAAGTGGCATTGGTCATAGAAGGAGCCATACCACACCCATCCACCCACAACCTAGCAGTCCCAGCCAGGCACGGCCACTGTTGTGTTCTAAAGCTGCCTCATGAATACAGTCCCTGTGCATCCAGCATCTTTGCCCAGGGATCAGGGGACTGTTGTGAGGAGTTGAAACAAATAGTCAGTTTGTTATCCACAGTTAGCATCCACCATTCCAGGTAGTTTGGTGTCTATCCGGCCCCTAACTGATTGCCGTGATGTCGAACTGAATAATACTGGAATGGTTAATCAGATGACCATATTGCCATTACCATCTAACTACTTTACCAAATAACTGAATGCTATTACTACTAGTCTGAAAGCAGGTTTCCATAGAGGAGGAGTAAACGGTAAAAAGGAATTATAGGCAAATAGTAAATGGTAATATAGTAACCTAAACACTGGGGTATTATGCTGTAACACAGTAAACTCGTCAAACAATTAACTGGTTATCCACTGAATAATAAATGAATACCACTTAGTAATCCAGTCCTTCTCGGATTGGATACCACTGATCCATCCAGTTTCCGAACAGCAGAGGATAACTGTTTCAGCTCTATTGTCTTGGTGTGTGTGTGTGTGTGTGTGTCGGGTGTGTGTGTTCATGGCTCCTTATTCACCCTTTCCTGAAGCAAGATGAGCCTTATGTGTGGGTGCCTGCAGAAACTTGCACATCAAGTGTGCCTCATGTGTACATTGGCGTGCACTCTAGGTCGCATGCTACTGTGGTGCGTCAGAGACCTTCGCTCCTTCTGCCCGTAACTCCACTGGTGTGCATGAGTGTTGGATTGGTCTGTAGATTCAAAAACATGTACTTCCAAAACTGTGCCCCGGAACTTTTGCATATCAGGGCTTGCATACCTATCATGTCTTTCCACTTACTCCTTGCATGCCAGTTATTATGCCAAGGGCAAAATAGTAGTAGATATGAGCAAAATATCAGAGGTAAGAAAAAGGATACTAATAAGAAACACTAAAAGACAGCAGTGATGATGTGGGCTTGTTTGTTTGCTTTTTCATATTTTTTTAATGGTAACATAAAATTTTGTGTTACATCTAGCAATTAAAAAGAAGAAGACTAAGGTGTGTTTTCACAAAATTCCCAAGCTGCTTCCGAGTTCATCAGTTCCAATGATGGCCCTGCTGTGATTCAACAACTTAGCACAACTTTTGCAAACAGCCTTACTAGCAGCTGCCTCCCATAACTTAGAGGGGTTTGTTACTTCTTGTAATCCAATGTGTAAGTTAGCATACCTCAAGGAATAGGTAGTCTTCCAATTTATTAGCTGAAGCATCCTACATCTTTCAGTGGTAGAAAAAATGTTTTATATTGACATATCTGGAGTTTTTATTGAAGTTATATTAGTGCTATCTATCAGAGATATGCTAGAAAATCTATAACTTCCACCAAAATGTTGCCCATGTGAGCAATTCAGTTTATGAAGTGCAATTTTTGCAAGCTGGCTTAGTGCCTCCTCACTTCATTTTTCAGGCTGTGTGATGTTTAATGATTTTGTCAAAATAAAAACTAATACACAGTTGCACGCCTATCATCAAATTATGCCATTCAATTTATGGTTAAAAATATGAAAAAAGACACTCATATGAAGTTCTGCAAATGGAAAATATCTCGGGTCCCCAACTATTCCATTTCCTATTTTGACACTTCTTACCAGCCGCAGGGATCATTTATTTTTGTTACAATTACACTGGGAGTTTGTGAAGATAAAGTAATGACACAGTTTCATTATGTGGAGCATGTAGATATTGGTCTGTGGTGCCCTGTCAAGGTAGTCAATGCATTTATAAAGAAAGAAAGAAAATAAAAAGGGGGAGGTTGAAAGGTCTTTATGGCCTTGTTTAAAGCAATCTCAAATCCCATTTTCTAAAGTACTACACAGTGATTCCAAAACTCATTCATCCCCCCCCCCGAATATTAAATCAGTACTTTAACATCAAGTAGCAGGCTGGCATTTTAAAAATGGCTTGACTTATTGCTTGGTCTACTAACTTATGCTAGATCCAATTCCTGAGGCCTTACATTTTCTTGAATGAGGTTAAAAAAGATAAACACTTAATAAAATAATAATAATAATAATAATAATAATAATAATAATAATAATAATAATAATAATAAAATGGAAACTAGCCTTAGTCCTTATTCTGAATGGGAGATTTCAGAAAAACCCTAGCCTACGTTATAGACTTCTCACTGGTGTAGCTGCCATAGGGACAGGAGAGATATATGTCTTAGGGCTCAAGCTGGGAGGAGAGGCCTACAAATGATCCCTCCTGCTCTGTTGCAGCCCGCGGTAGTATTGTCAACCCTCCCCTTTCAATCAGGAGTCTTATGGAAAATACATGTTGCAGAGCTACATTGGAACCAGCAACCATGTTTTTACAGGGCTGCATTGGTTCCAATGTTGCCCTGCAACATGTATTTTTTCAAAAGCCTCCTGACTTAAAGAGGAGGGTTGGCAGTACAGCATGCAGAGAGGAAGTACTGGGAGTGGAAGCGCCCCTGCGCTGCGTGGTCTGCAGCTCACAGGACAAAGCAAGCGGTGGCGGCATGAGGCAGGTCTGGGGGGGGCTGGGGGGNAGGGGAAGGAAGGAGAGGAGGGTGGGAAATGGGAGAAGATGGTGACGGCTGGAGGGTCCATTTCTTGCACTTGGGCCTATGCAAACATAGCTATGCCCCAGAGGCTGCTAGTTCCAATAACAATTCAATCTCATAATAGGACATCTTTAGACATAACAAAGACTGAGTGTCAAAACCCCATAGCACATATTTGGCCATTCTGTCTAAGCACCATAACTATCACGACACCAATTTGGCCACCCACTGAACACACGATGTGGACACCATTGCATCACAAGAACAATTTGTGTATTCCAGCTGAACATGTGGCCAATGTTGTGTCTAATGATATCGCATGGTGTGTGTTAGCAGGTACAACACAGAGAATGAGGCGGCAGCACTTGTGTGCTGAGATTGGATGGTGAGCAAAACAATGATTTGTCTCAAGATGGGCTGTGTGTCTAAGCAGCTCCACATGGTGAACACAAAGCCAAACCAGTGTCAAAGGTCAAAGGTCAAGGTCAAAACCCACATTCAGACACCTGTTGACGTTATGTCTAAAGACACCAACAAAGTCATCATAAACCAGTGTCTCCTTTAAAGTCTGTTGGTTTCCAAAACTAACAATCATTTGTTTCAAAGAGTGAACTGAATACAGTGGACACTCTACCCTATACAATTCTCCTCCTCTAGGAATGAAAAAAATAAAACAGGCTAGATAAATAGACTGGATGAATGTGTAAACAGGTACTAACTAGAGCTGAAACTCACTTTCATGATTCTCATGTTTCTTGATGAGAATCACAGTTCTCAGCTGATTCTGCCAAACGAGAACGAACTAAAAACCAGCAGCATCTAGACTGAACTCTCATCGAGAACCATTTGGGGGGGGGGGGAGGCGGGAGAATGAAATGTGCATGCATAAAATGGCCATGGGAGCATTCTGCATGTATGCAGCCCTTTTCCAAAATGGCACTGGCAGCGTCACTGCCATTTTGGAAAAGGGTAGACGTCCTGCACATGTGCCCGCTTCCTGGGTTGGTAAGTATGTAAATTAAAAACATTTTCCACCCCCCCACCCCCCATGCTTACCAATCTGTGAAGAGGCCACGCTGATCAGGACCCCCTCCTGAGGGTAAATACGTCACTCCTCACCCCCCATCTCCACTAGGATCCCCAGTAGGCTCCTGACCCCCTTTCCGCACCCCTCCCTACCCCAGAATTCACTTCCCAGGCAGGCAGGGTGGTTGGGCAAAGACCAGGGGTGGCCAGGAGGCAA
Source organism: Sphenodon punctatus (assembly GCA_003113815.1). Classification (NCBI taxonomy): domain Eukaryota; kingdom Metazoa; phylum Chordata; class Lepidosauria; order Sphenodontia; family Sphenodontidae; genus Sphenodon; species Sphenodon punctatus. The sequence goes on along the minus strand of QEPC01000412.1, from coordinate 23,559,363 downwards.
GTCTTCACAGCCCCTTTCTAAAATGGTGCTGGCAGCATCGCCACCATTTTGGAAAAGGGCTGTGTTATGTTTATGTATATAGAGACACAGGCTGTATTGGAGTTTGATGTAAGGTTTATTAATTGTCTTTCTACAGACACTGTTCTCAGCTATTGCTAGCAGGCCTCCATGCCAGACTCTGCCCAGCACCTAGCCTAGACTTCCACTTCCTCCCCCTAAAGGGAGGCCCCTGTCTTAAAGTCATAGTACATATCCTTAAATCTTTCCCCTTTTCAAAAGTGCAAATCTTATTGCAGTAGACAATACAACAAACAGTAAACAATACAACCAACACTTGAACCCCCACCCCACCCCACAACACTGAAACATATTGGTCTAATTATTTTAACATTGTTCTATAAGCTTAGTCGGTGCTTTTCTTATTTGACTGGACCTGCAAAGTTCATTCTTTGGACTGTCTATTCCCGTTGCATCTTGTTCAATTGGTTGCGGAGTTACTGACTTTCTTCTCTGCTGCAGTGCTGTTGCTCCTGTCTCGTCTTTGTTGTTTTCTTCCCTGGGAACAAGTAAGAGATGCCGTCTGTTGTGCCTCATTATCTGACCTTCATTAGTTTGTAGTTCATAAGATCGAGGAGTCACCTCCCTATTTACAACTACCTTCTGAGACCACTGCTGCCCATCGTGTACCCTCACCGTGTCATTGGGTTTAAGAGGGGGCAGTTTACGGGCTCCCTGGTCAAAATATCTTTTCTGCATTGATCTTGCCTTTATTTTTCGTGTTTGTACATGGTGATGGTTCACCTCCCCCCCCCCCATTCACATTGTGGTAAGTTGGTATGTATTTTCCTATTAAATAAGAATTCTGCGGGGTATTTCCCCACCTGTAATAGGGATGCCCTATAATTTAATAGGCCAAGATCAAAGTCTGAATTTGAATGGAACGCTTTTTTCATGAGTTATTTTGCTGTTTTCACTCCACTTTCTGCTAAGCCATATGACTAGGGGTACTTTGGGTTAGATGTAATATGTTCAAAATCATAGTCCTGGGCAAACTGTTTGAATTCACTTGCTGTGAACTGTGGACCATTGTCTGACCTTACCACCTGTGGTATATCGTGTCTTGAGAAGATGGATTTGAGCTTTGAGATTACTTGCCATGCCAAAGTGTTGTCTAACTGTACCAACTCTAGATAATGTGAATAGCCATCTATTACTACTAAGTAGTAAGTAATCTTTGTGTCCATATGTGAATAAATCCACACCCAGTTTGAACCACGGTTTTGGAACCTCCTGTTCCAGTTCCATTGGCTTTTTTTGTTATCTGACCTGGTGGACCTGGCAGAAAGTGCATGACTTTACCTTTCTTTCTATGGTCTCATTCATAGAATGGCCAGTACATCACCTCTCTGGCCCTCCGTTTACATTTTTCAATACCAAGATGTCCTTCATGTATTTTAGAGATCATCCTTCTTTGTAACACTTGAGGTACCACTATGCATTGATCTCTGAACAAAACCCCTTCACTCACTGTGAGCTCAGCTTTGTGCTGTCCATATGGGATGGGTATTCTGTCTGCTGGCCATCCCGCTGAAATGGCCCTAATTACTGTCTGAAGGGTCTCATGGCATCCTTTAAGGCTCTCCAAGACCTTGGTAATACTGGGTAATGTTTTAACAATGTATTAACATGTACTATGTCCTCTTCTGTTTCACTAGCCTGCTTGGTCTTATGTCTTATCAACTGTTCTAGACAAAGTATCAGCCACCGCGAGATCTTTTCCCGGGGTGTATTGTAATGAGATGTCATATCTCTGCAGTTGAAAAAACAGTCTCTGTATTCTGGGGGGAACATCTCCTAAGCCTTTGTTTGCTATTGTTATCAGTGGTTTGGGGTCCATTTTGACCATAATGGATCTCTCATATATGAAGATATGAAATTTCTTACACCCATATATCAAGGTGAGTGCTTCTTTTTCAATCTGAGCATAATTTTGGTCTTTTTTGGTTAGTACCCTGGAGGAATAAGCCACCGGTCTCCAATGATCCCCAGACCTTTGTTGTAAGGTCGCTCCTATGCCTGTTTTAGAGGCATCTACTTTGATGGGCCTTTTGCTGTCAAAATATCTCAACACAGGAGCTTCCTTGATGCGAGATTTTAAGTCTTCAAACTGTTAAGTCAGATTAGCATCCCAGTACCACTGTGTGTGCTTTTTAAGTAAGGCTCTCATATTAGTTGCATGTGCTGCCATGTTTGGAATGTACTTACCTACAAAGTTCAACATTCCTATAAACCTTTGTACTCCCTCCTTATCTGTAGGGGGAGGCATATGTGTAATGGCTTGGACCCTTTCAGGGTCAATTTGCACTTCCACTGGAGTCAATATTTCTCCCAGATACGTTAATCCACTTAATCTAAATTTGCATTTTTGCCTGTTTAGTTTCAACCCAGTGAACAGATCCCCTTCTAGGACCTGTTGTAACCTCTCATCATGTTCTTCCCTAGTGCTTCCCCAAATGAGAATGTCATATATATACAGCTTGATACCTGGGATTCCCTCAAAAATGTCTTGCATCGTCCTGTGGAAGAACTCAGGGGACGATTTGATCCCAAATGATAATCTAAGGAAGCAATAATGCCCAAACAGTGTGTTGAAGGTGCACAATCTGGAACTACCTTTGTCTAAGGGAATCTGCCAAAATCCTTTGGCTGCATCTAGAGTGGAAAAATACTTTGCCCCAGTCATGCCCCTGAAAATCTCTTCCCTGGTGGGTAACGGGAAGTGCTCTCTTTTGATGTACCTGTTCAATTCTTTTGGGTCCAGACACAATCTTAGGGAACCATTCTTCTTTTCTATAATAACTAGGGGCGGGAAACCGGTAAAATCCGGTATCCGATAATGCCGGTACCGGGTGTACCGGCATTATCGGATTCGACCCGGTAATCCGGTCCGGGGTACCGGATTCCGGGTACCGGATTTTTTACATTGCAGCCATTTAAAAATGGCTGCAATGTAAAAACTTAAAGCCCCAAGTTAAAAAAAAACGAAACCCTCCCTGAGTCCAGGCTGCGCGGGTGGAAGGGGGGACACCCCCCACCCACCCTGCCCAGCCTGGATTTTTGTTTAAAAAAAGACTCAGAGGCGAGCCCACCCCCCAGCACCAGCGGCCGCGGCGTCCCCGCAGCCGCCGGTAAGTATGACCCGATCCCTGGGGGGGGTGTTTAACACCCCCCCAACCCCCCAGGGATCACCCCTACTAAAGTTCAGTGCTTGCTTACCTTGCGGAGCTCCGGCGGCGGCGGCGGGCGGTCCGGCGGCCTCAGCGCCGGCTGTGGCTGCCGGCGTCAGAGACGCTCTAGGCCTTCCGGGGAAACCCGGAAGTTCCCCGGAAGGCCTAGAGCGTCTCTGACGCCGGCAGCCACAGCCGGCGCTGAGGCCGCCGGACCGCCCGCCGCCGCCGCAGCCGGAGCTCCGCAAGGTAAGCAAGCACTGAACTTTAGTAGGGGTGATCCCTGGGGGGTTGGGGGGGTGTTAAACACCCCCCCCAGGGATCGGGTCATACTTACCGGCGGCTGCGGGGACGCCGCGGCCGCTGGTGCTGGGGGGTGGGCTCGCCTCTGAGTCTTTTTTTAAACAAAAATCCAGGCTGGGCAGGGTGGGTGGGGGGTGTCCCCCCTTCCACCCGCGCAGCCTGGGAGGGGGAGGGGGAAGGAATTCATTTATTTCATTGAGTTCAATGGGGACACAGCGCCCCATTGAACTCAATGAAATAAATCCGGTACCAGTATACTGGATTTAATCTGGGAATCCGGTTTTTGCAGAACCGGTAACCGGTAAATCCGGTAGCCGGTAATGGGCCCGGGGTCCCACCTCTAATAATAACTAGTGAATGAACCCATTCTGTTGGTTCTTCAATTTTCTCTATTATCCCTAAAGTCTCTAAGCGATCAAGTTCCTCCCCATATCATTTCCTCAGTGTCCGTGGAACTTTACGGGGCGTATGGATAACCGGGTTGTTTGGTTCCACTAATTGTATTTTATGTTCTACTTCTATTTTGCCAATGCCCTGAAAGACCTCTTGGTACTTGTCTTCAATTGGTGTGTCATGTGTCTGATTTACCACGTTTACTCTTTTAATGAACCAGAGAGCCTTACAAGTTCTCAACCCCAAAAGTGGCTCCTTGTTCCCACAGGCTACTAGAAATGTGATCTTCTCTGGGCGATTTTGCCATATTACCTCTAACTCACATTTACCTCGGTGAGGTATTAATTCACCACCATAAGCCCTCAATCTTGTCATACTTTTAACAAGCTTGATTGTTTTTTTCTTAAGCTTTTGGAGTATAACCTCAGGGATTACATTTACGTGGGCCCCAGTATCTAACTTATATGTGATTCTTGTTCCATTAGTTTGTAAAGATATGGTCCATTCCTTTGTACTTGAGTCTGCTTTTGTCATGATGTCTATGCACTGATCTTCTTCGGCACTATCCCGAGAGCTGTACTCTGCTTGCAATTGTTGCAGTGTCTTCTGGTCAAACCGAGGCTGTCGGCATACCTTTGCGAAATGATTAAATTTTCTGCAAATATTGCACCACTTTCCCATTGCGGGACACTGATAACTGTGTCTGCCTCCGTACCTTGAACATTTCTCTGTCCCTGTTGCAGCTCCCTCCTGTTGTTCACAGAATACTCTCTGCATCTCACTGGCTCTGGCTCTTTGTTCTGTGGCTGAATATATTTCCTCATAGGCCCCTGATTTCTTGTGGGCCCCTGATTTCTGATAGGACCTTTCCCCATTATTTTTCACAGGCTTCCTTATGTTTCTGGCCTCTCTCGCTGCATCAACAGCTGCATGAGATGCTTTCCCTTCCAGTACCTGCATTTGAGCTTCCATCACTGCTGCTGCTTGGGCCATGCAGACTTCAAGGAGACTTCAAGGAGTCTCTTTTGAAGTTTGCTGTCTCTTGTGCCCAACACAATTTGATCTCTTATCATTAGGTGATTTCAGACGTTACGAGATCACAGTGAACCACGGTGAATACCCACCTGTGGTCACTGTGCCTCGAACGTCTGTTTGGCGGCTGCCAGATGTTCGCCACGGTCAATATCCACACGGGGTCATTTTCAACGATGCTTCCCGGGTTCCCCGGGGTATTTCCCGGGAAGCGTGGTGAAAGTGATCTCCAGCGGGGACCAAAAAAAAATCACGTCTGGTTGGGCGCCATGGTCCTGGATCACTGGCGGGATGCTGGGCCATGATGAATTCGGCCAGACGCTGTGGCCGCATTGGCCCTGCCACCCACCCATCTCCCCACAGGGCGGACGGCGGGGAGCATGGAGGGGGCGCAGCCGTGCGGCTGCATGTTGCACCACGTGGCCCCGCCCCCTCCCATATTCCTCGCCGGGATCCCCTGGCACGTCTGATACAGCGTGACGGGGTCATCCTGGCAGGGGATGATTTGGTTGTTTTCGGTACGGGGCCAACTGGCCCCGTAATGTCTGAAAACACCCAAAGACTCTGTTAGGGAACCAAAATTACAAGGCTGACTTTATTTTAAGGTCAGTTAAAAACTCTTCTATGGATTCCCCCTCCTGTTGCACTCGTATGCAAAATGTATATTGTTCATAAATCTCATTGTTTCTGGGCATGCAGTACTGTTCAAATTTGTTCAGGACACTTGTAAGACTGTCTCTTTCATCTTGACTTACTTGCATGGCCTGGAAAACATTCACTGCCTTGTTCCTAGCTACATTCAAGTAAATGGCTACCTTTTGGGGTCCTTCCTTTGTATCCAGTCCTGAAGCATTTATATAGATCTGGAAGTCCTGTTTGAAGCATTTCCAGGCCTCTGCCACAGTCCCTGTGAGTCTCAACTTCTCAGGTGCCTTGAGTGCCTCCATTTTCTCTGCTCTGCTTTCTTTCAACAGTTCCCTCCTTCTCTATGATCAGCTCCTTAGTTTCGTCTCTCCCTGCAGTACCCCACTCCTGGTACCATGTTGTTATGTTAATGCATATAGAGAGTTGAGACACCAGCTGTATTGGAGTCTTGATGTAAGGTTGATTATTTGTCTTTCTACAGACACTGTTCTGAGCTATTGCTAGCAGGCCTTCATGTCAGACTCTGCCCAGTACCTAGCCTGGACTTCCACTTCCTCCCCCTAGGGGAGGCCCCTGTCTTAAAGTCATAGTACATATCCTTACAGGCTGTGCATATGAAGAATAGTCTGGTGGCCATTTTGTACATCCACATTTTGTTTTAAGTGGGATTCTTGCAAGATTCCTGTGCCATTTGTGAGATCTCCTAAACATCTTGCTGACAGTTCTCAAATCTCATGAGATTCTCACAAGAATCAAACTAATTCTCATTTCAGCTCTGTTGTCAAGCTCAGGTTACCTACCAGGATCTCTCCTGCTCTGACTGGAGGCTAGGCCCCTTCCTTCTGGCTCTCAGCTCTAGACATCTCAGCAACAGGTCTCAGCAGGGGCGGATTGGGCAATCTGGAGATCGGAAGAATTCCAGGTGGGGCAATGGGCTAGTGCAGGCAGGCAGGAAGCCCCTTTGAAGTGGTCAAGTACTGTTAGGAAATGATCAGTGGGAAATTAAGCCCAATTCAGTCAGGTAAAACTGCTTAAGAACGCTAATCACCAAAGCAAACAAATGATAAAGGAAACACTTTAAGATGTAAACACCTGGTGAGCTTTGTTGTAAGAATGTTTGTTTATATTAGATCCTAGATAATGAACAGTCAGGAAGTCTCTCCTGACTCTTCTCAACTTCTGTGTGTAATGGAATAGTTTCTCAGATTGCTCTTTATATTTAAATTAAATTCCATAGCATGGTTCCACAGCATAAGTTCGTAAACTAACTCTGTGCTGCAATTTATCGACTTCCGTACTAGAACGACACCACAGTGTTACGTTTTATTATACATGTTGCAGGGCACCCATAGAGCACACCTGCAACCCTGCAAGATGTATAATAAAATGTAACACCCATTTTATCAGTGTTAGAGTATCTGTGTGAAAAGGGCCTATGTGTGTTTAGGGAGAGAGTTCCATTTCCATTGTAGCTCTTGATTGTTCCATTTGAAAACTCAAGGAAACTGGCCCATATTTTCTGAAAGTAGATAAATGAGTGATGTTTATGATACTAGAGTATTCCTCACAAAACATAAAATATCTCTCTTTTTAGAACGGTACTTTAAATTTTAAAGTATGTTATTAAATACACGCCCCTTACACTGTGATGATGGCTTTGGTGGAAGATTGCATGATAGATGCACATTTTGGAACTAGGTTTGAAGAATTAAAGTTGAAATACATATTTTCAGAGGTCCCTGATGCTAAAGGAGTTCATCTACTTTTTTTCGAACATATTTTCCACTGGTTTCAGAAGATCATATCTAACTCTCTAATGAATCAGGGATAAAAATTCCTTGAAGGGATATTCATTAGCATAATTATGATCATTAACATAGCATGTTCATCACAGTCTTGATCTGATTGGATCTCTTACTCAGGATTAGACTGTGGAAAACTAATTATGCCATTTTCTTTGAACTGGCAAACTTTCCTTTCTAAAACAATCTGCAGTTTGAGAAGTCAGGTTGCTACTTCCTATCTGGGTCTCTTCTTTTCAGGATTAAGGCCATTTTTGAACAGATGGGGGGGCAGGTCCGTGTGCAGTCAGTGGAGTGCACATGCACTTCCAGTGGGCGGGAGAGGATCTAGCTTCTTTTTACAGGGGCAGCACCCACTCATGAACACCCAGAAATCTGGGTGTGCATGTGTGGATGATGCTTGTGTAAACTCCACATCAGGGTGGGGTGGGTGTGCGTACATGCATGCGCGGTCACGGCCACCAACACACGTGCACACCCACCTCCACCCATTCCCCATGCACGGACCAACCAGCGAAAACATCAGTTGCTCCATGTGTTTCAATGGGTGGAGGAGAGTGCAGATGGGTGTGCACCCATCTACACCCTCCTCCACCCACTGCACATGGACCGGGGTGCACACCACCACCACCCCTGCGCTTCCTCCATCCACCCTCCGGCTGCCCATGCACCCACATGGAGCAACATGGGTTTTTTTCTGGCCGCTCCATGTGGGGAGATGAGTGAGTCACGGGAGCATGCACCCACGCACCGACAGTTTTAAGTGGGTGGGGTACCACCCATATCCACTGGCTGGACTTGCGTTGTACCATCTCATCTAAAACCTGCCAATGAGGCTGACTACGTCAACAGCTATCATTTAGGATTCACCAGCCAAACCAGTTCCTAGAAGGCTATGTCCTATGAGTAAGTGCATTCCTTGAAAGGGTTAATTCAAACATTTTATGCCAGTTGAGTTCATTTATTCTTGATAATAACAGAAGGTTTAGTTGGCATTCAAATGTCCTATTTTTCTTCTTAGTCGGAATCTGTCATGTGCAGGTTACCATTAACAGGGTAGCTGAATATGAAACTTGACTTTACTACCAAGAACATCAAAATTTCAATAAGTCCAAGAAAAGAAAAATGCGAACATCTGAGAGGTCATTTGGATTGTTCCTTCTTTACAGTATATTGCATGCATCTCTCATTCTATCATTTATGTCTCATAATAGCTTGATTTGGACTCTAGCCAAATTACAATGGAGACAAAGTTGTTGTTTTGTTGCTTTCGAAAGAGATGCTGAATTTAATATGAATAAGTCAATACAGCAATGCTTAGAATACTAAAAAGGAGATAAAATTTCTTTCTGGTGGTAACTATGCCAGTACAAAACATTTGCATACAACTTTTATTTGCATCACCAGAGGAAATAATTCTTTGTCCCAATGGTCTTTTCCTGTAATAGTAGAGTTGCGTCCAAAGCATCTTTTCAGCAACACATGAATCATGCATCGAATTCTTTTGATTATCACGTTGGGTGCTTACAGACAGACAGGGACCATTGCAAAGACTCAAGGAGTCGCATGCCCTCACATGTTCGGTGGCCTTCACACAGATATGCAACAAACACACATTCCCCTGGCCTGGGAAAGTCCTGGGTCAAAAATACACAGACAGGCAAGCCAACCCACACCCCCGCCAACCCGGCCCATGCCACTCCTTACCCCATGCCTTGCCCAGGACTCCACCCCTTTGCAAGAGCCGCAGCTCTGGCAACCATGGCAATGTGGCAGCAGCCATTAACCCCTTACCTCCTACCATCCCAGGAGCCAGGTCAGCCCCTCCCAAGTCACACACCCCTGGAGTGACAGAGCAGGATGGCTAAAAGCCAGCACTCGGAAAGCCCCAGGAACCCTGTGACTAGGGATGAGATAAGAGCAAGTATTGCTGTTCTGCAGGGAAATACCGGCCTTTTGGAAGCACTTGCAAGTGTTCATCAGTGTTTCCTCAGTTGCCGACGATTCTACGCTTCTGCCATTGTTGTATCAGCACCTGTGATTTTTTAAAAATTTCCCATCAAATTTGTCACTCTCCAGCATTTTTGTCATTTTCTTCACTTTCCAGGATGTTTACATCAGTTTTACAGCACTTTTATGGCACTTTTATGACAATTTCCAGCACTTCCCCAGACTTTGACTGGCACTTTTGCATCTCCACAGCCCCTGGGAGTGCACAAGGGGTGCACAGGAGGCTTGGGATCAACCCTGTAGCAGCTCTGTTCAATTCACAGAAAATAACGACAAATGACAAAACAGTGGGAAAGCCAGCAAGTCGATGCCACATGAATGAAGGTGAATGACCTGTTCCCGACAGAAACATTTGCCAAAATTTGTCCTTTCAGGCCTACCCATAACACAACGTTGATGTTTGGGAGAGAAAGATAGACTTTATTAAGTGGCCAGAATGAACTGGGAAAGTTACATATGGTTTGCGTGCACATTCCATTCCCCATGTAAGGAATGAGCGCGGGTTGAGTGTGCATAGTGCAAAGACTTTAAGTTTGGCCAATTAGGAAATTAGAAGGTGACTTCAATGGAAATATGTCAATTAATATTCAACTCAAGAGCTTGTCATATTATAAGCAGAAAGTCCATACAATTTTACATAATGTTACTTAGTAGGGGCGGGAAACCGGTAGAATCCGGTATCCGATAATGCCGGTATCGGGCGTACCGGCATTATCGGATTCGGCCCGGTAATCCGGCCCCCGGTGCCGGATTTCAGTGTACCGGTTTTTTTATATTGCAGCCATTTTTAAATGGCTGCAATGTAAAAAAAATTAAAGCCCCAGCCAAACAGTTTTAAAAAAAAAAACCCCTCCCCGAGTCCAGGCTGCGCGGGTGGAAGGGGGGACACCCCCCACCCACCCTGCCCAGCCTGGCTTTTTGTTGTAAAAGATAGAACAGCAACAGAGTGAGACCCCGAGGCGAGCCCCCCCCC
>QEPC01000412.1:23506863-23548878 GCA_003113815.1 Sphenodon punctatus | reverse complement strand
ATTGCATTGGTTTCAATGGGGACACAGCGCCCCATTGAAACCAATGCAATAAATCCGGTACCGGTATACCGGATTCAATCCGGGAATCCGGTTTTTGTGAAACCGGTAACCGGTAAAATCCGGTGTACCGGTACTGGTACCGGGCCCGCCCCTATTACTTAGGGTAATTTCAGACGTTACAAAATTGCTGCTCACCACAGTGAATCCCAGTGGATTCCCTGTAGATTCTCAGTGAATTCCCTGTGGTGGCAGAAGATCAAATGTCTGTTTGATCCCCGCCAGATGTTCACAATGAATTTCTGGCTGGGATCAAAGCTAACTACGGTTCTGGACTGCCGGCTGGCCCGAGGTCCAGAACCGTGGTTAGATTGGTCACGATCTGGGATGGGCCAAAAGTAACATCTGTTACCTTGGCCCACCATGGTATAGGATCGGGAGCAGCAGACACATTGGCCAATGCATCCACCCGTCTCCCCAAGGGCGGGCGGCTGAGGGAGTGCAGGGGGCGGGGCTGTGCGGCTGCACATCACGCCACGCAAACCCGCCCCTCCCCAATCCCTGTTAGCGATCAGACCGGCACGTCTAAAGGATGGACGGTCTAATCATGGACCAGGATCCTAGACAGATCCTGGTCCAGGGTTCAGCGTGGCCGGCCTCTGGGCCCATCACGTCTGAAATTACCCTTAGTTGTTGCCTTCTGTTTTCATAAAAATAGACCACTATTGCATTGCCGTACAATTGCATTGGCTACTGTCAAAATTAATAGCAGTTTGCTGCACACATATATCATATTTAGCATTGATTTTTAAATAGTTTATTTTATCATAATTTTGAGACTCTTCTGAGATTACAGGTGATTCAGTTTGTATTTTCACCTTGAAAATATAGCCAGGTTGACCTTACTACAGATGATTATCCCAGGCCCCATTCTTTTCTCTAATTTTGGGGTCTTAGCAGTGGCCCCATTTTCACCTGGGCAGGGTATGGGGCCCACACTCCCTCTCAGAAGTGCTCTAACGCCATTTTCAAATGGCGCCTCTGCGTAGGGGGGATGGATGTGTGCCAGCAGCAGGTGGATGTGGATGTGCTCCCTTTCCCATGGGTGCACACCCATCTCCACCCACCTCCACCCACAGAGCCTCCTCCATTTTGTTGGAAGGCTCTGTGGGTGGGTGTTGGGCGGAGATGGTGAGAGATGGGTGTGCACTAAGAGCACACGCCCATCTCCACCCACCACCCATAGTGTTTCGACAAGCAGACACCCATCCCCCCACCCACCACCACGGCATACTCATAGACTCACCACCACCACCACACACCCACACACACACCCAGAGGGGGAGGGGTGTGCAAAAATGGCCATAATCACCTATAGGGAACTTTTGTGAAGGATGCCCCAGTGGGGGCAGGGCTACTGGGAAGGGGGGGAAAGCAAGGAAAGGGGGAGGAGCCACTAAGGTTTCCACATTTTACTATCTCCTGGGGCCTCGCAAATTCTAAGGCCCACAACATGTACGTACTAATTGCTATACGCATCATGTTTCTGGTACTTGAATTAATCCACAATGTTTGGGTACTAATTGGTACCCATTTAATGCCTGATTTAAGTATCGTATTTTCTAGAAAGTTGAATTTCTGTTCCAGATATATACTTTTGATACCAATTTATTATTTTTCTGTCCCAATTTTTCAGTTTTCCATCCCAATTTGTTGCGGTCAATCCCATGCACCATGTGCACTGTGTGCGGAAATTGCAAATTGCACACATCTCCATAGGGATTGCATGTGCCATGTGTAACCCGCACGAATCCCACGTGGTTCCCACTTGGGATTGTGGCCACTGATCGGTAACAAAAAAATTGGTATCAGAAATTACAAATTTTTCAGGCAACTGGGTACCCGATTGGTGATTGGGTAGCCTGTCAAATAACCTTCATAGCCTTGAAAAAATGTCGTTATCACTCATGGGTACCAAATTAGGTGGGGGGTTTTCAGCTTGACACTGGATATTAACAGAGTCTTGTTGCACAAACAAAGGAAATCTGGAATTATCAATACAGCCAAATTACATTACCCAGAAATGCCTCCTTCAGTTCTCTGGTAATTACAAGATTCCTAAGTTGGCAGACTGCAGAAGCCTTTTCTGTCATAATATTTCACCTTATTCACAGACACCGGAGCAAGAGAAGCTCAGGTTCTTTCCCCCTGGCACTATATCAAAGAAAAAAAAGAGTTATCTAGGAGACCAAGGCTATGTGTTTGGCTGCCTATATTTTGCTTTGTTTCTACTAGCAACTTCTCCTTTCCTTTATTGTTTATGGTCTTGTGTGTGTCCAGAAAAAAAAAGAATGGGACCCAAAGGAAAGGGGGGGGGGATAAACATTTTGGAAACTCTTCTACTGCCTAGTGTATCAATCAAAAACATACCAACGGACTGAATGAGATTTGTGTGGAGTACTGTGGAAACGATTTTGAAAAACCTCAATGCATGCACTCTCCGCTGATGCCACTGTAAAGCCTCATGCTGAAAGGGGTTGTGAGTTTATTATTTCTAGGTATTGTTGACATTTTAAAGTAGCCCTTTGGATACCTGACTGCTATCCACAATTGAAAACGGGAATGGGAAGCACCTTCCCAATTTTTTGAGTATTCCTTCTTTATTTTGGTGTTTTGGTTTTGGTTATTTTGGTGTTATGGTTACATCACTACTTTGCTTGCGTCATTTTCAGAAGTTCTGCATGTAGAATCTAATAAATATTTTCATTCACTCATTCATTCGTTCGTTCACTCATTGTCCCTTTTTACATAGACAGAGGTGGGGGGGATGGGTATTTATCCATGGTGGGTGGAGGTGTATGTGTGCCCATTTACACGGAAACACACCCACCTCCACCCGCAGAACTTCCTCCGGTTTTCCAGAGGGCTTTGTGGGTGGAGATGAGTGTGTGATTGGTGGAGGTGAGTGTTGCACAGGAGCATGCATGCACCTCCACCCATCCTGTTTGGTGTTCACACAAGCGAACATCAAGCAGACACCCATCCTCCCACCCACTGCTGGCCTAATACATGGATGCCCCCCCTCCGCACACTAGGGATGTGCGAACCCCCGGGGGTTCGGGGTTCGGCTAGGGATGGGCAAACAGAATGCGGTTCGGATGTTCAGATGTTTAGTCATTTGGTTTGAAACCCAAGTTCGGGTTCGATGGTTCAGTTCAGCCGAGTTCAGGTTGGCCGAACTTGGCCGAACAGTCAAAAATAGCGCTATGGAAACAAAAACTGAACCGAAACCTAATTTTGGGCCCTGAAAAGACGTTTTCCCTGCCCCGGAACTCATCCAAACTCATCCGAACATGACCGATCTGTTCAGTTATTCGAGAGTTCGGTTCGGACGTTCGGTTCGGACGTCCAAACAGACCGAGTTCGGTCTGAACTCCAAACATCCCGACCGCGTTTTCCCATCCCTAGGTTTGGCCCATCCGGGGTCTGGCTGAACCCAAAACTGTTTGGTTCAGTCCATTTGGGGTGAACCCGTTCAGGGGGGCTGAACCCGTTCAGGGAGTGGGGGGGTTTCCCTCCCCCCTCCAGGTGGCGCGGGTGGAAGGGGCGCTGGGGAGCACCTCCCCTCCCACCCTGCCGAGCCTGGGAATTTTAAATTTTCTTTAACTCCCCCACACCAGAGATCGCCCTACCTAGTGGTGCCAGGGCTCCGGCCCTGGGTCCGGTGGCAGCAGCAGCGGCGGTGGGTCCGGCGGTGGCAGTGCTCCGGAGGCTTCAGGCCACTACTAGGCCTTTCTGGTTTGACTCAGAAGGCCTAGTAGCAGACTTAAGTGCTCCAGAGCACTGCCTCCGCCAGACCCGCTGCTTCTGCCACTGGTGGACCCAGGGTCCCGGCACCATATATACCCAAGTATATAATTAGTACAATTAATAAAAAAACAACAGGCACTTCCCTAGCCATTATGCCCTCAGGGCTTCCCTATAACTACCCCGTTAAATTACTCCATACTTACAGCTCTCATTCACTGTGCTAATAGCTAAATTTAACACCTATATACAGGAGCAAACAATCCCACCCGCAGACCCTACCCTACTTTATGTATATATATAAAATCTTTTTGTGCATTCTTTGGGTTGGAAGACATAGAGAAGGGAAATAGGAGAGACCGGTCTGCTGCCCTCAAGGCAGCACTGAGGGGTAAAAGATGGGACAGGAGAAACTCAGTTGGAAACAGATATAACTTTTATAATAACTTTTAAAAAAACAAAAACATTAACAATATAACAAGACATGAAAATAACAAACTTATTAACTTATTCGTGTCTCAGGGTCAAACGATACCGATAATAAAATCTTCAAAATCGGTATCCATATCGGCATCGATATTGATTTCTGAGTGTTTGGACGAACTGAACTCCGCCGAACCGAACAACCGAACCCGAACTTGGTTCCTGAACCGAACAACCAAACTCAGACTTGGCTCCCGAACCGAACGTCCGAACAGCCGAACATCCGAACTGCATTCTGTTCTCACATCCCTACCTGACTTCTCAGCTTCCATAATGTATCCTTGCCTCTCCTTATGGTCACCTCTCCCTTGTCTTTCTTAGATTGTAAGCCTCTTGTTATAGGGACCTGTCTATAACTATTAATTGTACACAGCTGGTATATTTATTCATTATATTATTATTATTATTATTATTATTATTATTATTATTATTATTATTATTATTTTATATCTGCTTTGCTTCTAGCTATGCCCTTAGGGAAGAGAAAGCCTTGGTTTATTCCAAAATGACAATAAAACTGGAGTCAAATTATTTCAGATGTTATCTTTTATTAAATCAACTTCCGTAGGTGAGCATCTTTCCTTAGACCTTTAAAATGTCAAAACTAATTAGTCTTTCATGGTATTTTTTAATAAAGTACAATATTATGAGAGCTAAGGGCTTCAATAGTTCTTACTTTTTACCTATCCGAGGAAAGGCCTTGTATGACCCAAACATTTGCATGTTCGAACCAACAGAAGATGGTATAATAAATGATATAATAAGAACTACTTTTGTCTTCATCTCTTATACTTGAGACCAAGGTCCTTTTCACACGGGCCATGACTGTGTGGGGGTGGGGGGTGGGGTTCAGCAGTCAATGTGTGTTTTTTAAGATGGGTGGAGGGAGGTTTCACACAGGACGCATCCCCATCCCCACACATCCCTATGCATCACCACTCACAGATGCATCTCTGTTTTTTCTGGTGTCTCACTGCATGGGGATGCATATGTGCAGGAGCATGCACTCCCACCCCATGGGATTCTAGCGTGGGTGCCGCCCATGTGAAAAGAGCCCAAAACAGCAACCACAAGAGCCAGAGCCAGTCAGATCCCTCACTTGCCCTGGGGAGGGAGAATGCAGAAGCCACACTTTGGACCAGTGGGGAAAGCAGCCCAAACAATAGGCCACCCCAGGGAAACCGTTCAGATGGGCCACCATCAAAAGTCCAAGCATGCCAAGACAGGACAATTAACTGTTCACATGGACGGGTGCTGACACCCACCCCACCCCACCCTGCTCAACCCACTGCTCCCTGGCCCGTCCACTATCCTTCTCCCTGCCATGACGTACGGCAGTAGAAACTATGGCCAGAAGAAGTCAAAGCAGCTGTGTCCGTCCTTCTTGCCCAGGAGTCAGGGAGGTCAGGGGAGTATCCTTACTGGCACACAGAGACATATAGTGGGCTGGACACAGGTCATATACAGGAACCAGTTGCCACCAACAGAAAACACACCATATCGAAAAAGTCACTCACCTTATTGTGTGGGGATAAAGAAAGGGAATGCAAAAGGGAGAAAGAGAAACAGCAGCACACAGTCCGAGCAAGCAGTCCTTTGGCATGCTTCCAGGGCTGTCCCTCCCAGAACTGATCACATCATAGGGTATGGGCTCATCACCACCAGATGTCCCACTTCAGTGGTCCTCTGAAACTGGAACCCACGCAGGGCTGCACAGTGTTTTCACTTCATCCTGCAGCATGGTGCCCCAGGAGTTAAAGTAGGCAGCTCATGTGCCCATAGCCAGCATCACAGTAGGGTGGGTCTTCCAGAAGTCTCTGTGCATCTGCCCCTGCCCCATCAGCCAAAAAATTGTTATTGGATAAGGGAATTAGCTAGGTCCATTAATCAAGCAATGACCAACTTTCCTTCCACAGACCTTCTGCAGCCTTGAACTTCACAGACACATATGTACCTAGCCATGCATGCTCATAGGTGACCTTCATCTGTTATTGGGATCGTACAACCCACTACCTGGGAAGTGACAGAGAGGGGGACACAGGACTGGGGTATCCTTCTTAGGGCAGGTCTTAGAAGTAGTACCCATTCACAAGACACATCACATATCCCCCCCCATTCCAAAACCAGGCCCTCCAACCCTCAGTTGCCCATACGAAGACCAGCCATGCATTCCTCACTGCAACACACTTTTCCTATGGGTGGAGAGTAAACACTCCACACAGGGGAGAGCTCTGAGCTGTCAATGACAAGGAGAAGAAGCCATCTCATGTTTCACTCCCACCAAGAGCAATCGTCCTAGCACCACATGGACAGCAAGAGGTCCCTGAGCCTGGAGCACACATGTTCACCCAGGCAGAGAGAACCATGGAGGAAAGGGATGGGGATGCTGCTGGGGCATTGGCCACAAACTAGTGGGGGAATGGGAAGGCTGTGCTGGGGCAAGGAGATGATGACTAAGAGGTGTGCTCCAAGTGCAGGTCAGCCTGAGTTCTCCACCTGCCTTGGGTGGCTCCTGATGGGGATCCAGACTACAGTTTCAGCACAGCCTCAGATTGCATCTTGCTACACTCTCTCACCATGTTTCAGATAGGGATGTGCGAACGCAGTTAGGCCGTTTGGTGTTGGGTCTGAACTCGGCCTGTTTAGACAGCCAAACTGAACGACTGAACCAAATGTGGAAGCAGCCGAACAGTTCGGCCGCGTTCGGATGAGTTCAGGCAGGAAAAACAGGGTTGACAGGCCGAGGGGGGCGGGGCAGATGAGGAGTAGATTTCATGGTGCCAGGGGTGGAGAGGATTGGACTAGCAGCCAGCCTGCCCAATCACCATCCCTGTTTTCCTCAGACCACTGGCTTTGCAGTCTACGATTGGACATGGAGTAGGCTGCACAGAGCCAATGGGGATTTTGGTAAGTAGGAATGGGTGAACGCGGTTCGGAAGTTTGGAGTTCGGCCTGAACTCGGCCTGTTTGGATGACAGAACCCGAATCCAAACATGAACTGACCAAACCGAACTCAATTCCTAATGTTGAAATGACCAAATAGTTCAGTCAGTTCGGATCGCGTTCGGGTGGCAAAAAAAGGTTCACTGGAAGGTCAAATGTGACAGGGAGGGATAGTTACTGAGGAGCAGACTTCCAGGCACCAAGGGTGGAGAGGTTTGCAAGAAACGAAACTATCTGCCTCCTCCCTTCCCAACACCTTCTGAGCTAGTCACTGTTCCTGAGCAGCAGGCATTTCAGAAGACTCCCTCTCCCAGCATTTCCCAGCTCCCCAATCCATTGCAATCCTCCTCCCATTACATATATATATAGGAGTAGGAGTAGTAGTAGGCCTGTGTACTTATTAGAAAATCCATTTAGTTCATAGCATTTAGAATAGTTAATAGCAGTTAGATTTAGTGTAGCTAGATATATATAATATTAGATAAAAAAATTAAATTTAAAAAACCCATATAAAAACAAAAAAAAACAAATAAAAAACAAACAAAAAAATATTAAAAATAAAATAAAAACCATAACAAAACATTTCCTGAACGGCCGAACGGCCGAACTGAACGGCCGAACCGGAACCCGGAGAACTAACCAAACAGCCAAAATGAATGGAGGAACCGAACACAGCCGAACCGAACGTCCGAACCCGAACCGCGATCTGTTCGCTCATCCCTAGTGGTAAGCTGGGCACAGCAAGCAACAAAAGTCATTGTCCTCCCCCCTTCCAACTCTTTCTGAGATAGCCACTGATCCTCTCAGCAGACGTTTTCAGAAGTCTCCCTCTCCCAGCAGTTTGTGTCCCTCCCAATCCATTGCCATCCTCCTCCTATTTCACCCATTTCCACACATTTACCTCCATAGTTTCATTTATTTAGATTAGATTAGATAGATTTAGGTGTTATTTTTATTTTTTACCCCTTCCTGAGTTCTTTCTCCATACCCTCCATTGAATCCTTCCCTCCTCCCTGTATATATTCCATCCCTGATTCCCTTCCCCTGTTTTTGGATTTATTTAAAGTAACATTAGATTGACTTGTTTTAATTTCAGTTTTGTACCCCTCCCTATGTTGTTTGTTGTGAGCTGTCTGTGCCCCCCCAATCCCTGTTTATAGATAGATAGATATTAGATATTAGATAGTTACTATAGATAGATAGTTGTAGGAGTTAGCTTAGTTTTAATATTAATAATAATAATAATAATAATAATTAATAAAGTTTATTGTTTGGCCTCAGCCTTTACAATTTATACAAATATACAATGTTATAAATAATGCACAAATAATATAAAATTCACATCACTTACGTACAATAACCCTCATTCTGTAATTCTGTAATTCAACCTTACTTCCAACCCCTGCGGATCAACATGCAGGCTCCTAATTTGGGTTGCTGCCCAGCAGAATTTGGCCACAGCCCATGCCACATCTGAGTCAATTGGGTACAGTAATTTCTGCAGGGCTCTCTTTGATGTGCCCCCCTTCTCAAGTTAGCCCCCCCAAATACCTAAATCTTGGCCTCTCAAAGGTGGAACAATGCAAAATAATATGCACAGGGGTATCTACCTCTCCCACCTGGCACATACAACAAGTTCGCTGTTCCCATGAGGTCTTTGTGTACCGCCCCTCGAGTACTGCAGAGGGGAATACATTTGCCCTCATCCTAAAGAAGGCAACACGATAGTTGGCATCCTGCCATTCAAACAGGTAGAATTGGCTAGGCCTCTGTATAGTATAGAAAGGGTAATAGGAATTATAGTGGGGAGTCACTGCCTGTGCCTCTCTCTGGGCATTTTCACTTTGGGCAGCCTGGTCCCACATCTGCCTTTTGATGAGATTTTTACACATCACCCAGCCCATCCCTTCCAGATCTATACAGGAAAACCCTAGTTTAGTGACTTTGTGGTTAGCTTCCCATATCCAGCTATTCCCTAGACCTGCAGAGATCGTATCATTCACCAGCCTATCATTACGTCGAGGAAAAAGCACCTTATTAAGCCAAAAGTTCAGGAGATTCTGGGTAGCGTATACTTTTAAAGGTAATACAAATGCCTCTGCCCACAAAATTGCCTGAGGAGTCCCCCGGGGCGCCCCCAGTATTGTTCGCAAGAATATGTTCCGTAAGCTCTCCAGATGAGCAATATATTTCAGACCCCATACCGGAAATGCGTACAGAAGCTGGCTTGTTACTTTAGCCCTGAAAAGTTGTAACGCCGGTAGAACTAGGCATCCCCCCCTTACCATAATACAACTTTGTGATAACTGCCACTGATTTTTTTGCCTGCCCACACGCTGCATCATAGTGGGCCTTCCAGCTACCGTTGTCAGAAATTAGCACGCCAAGGTATTTGAATACCTTGACCTGTTCTATCTGAGTGTCTCTTATAACCCAACGGTGATTTTTGTGACTTCCTCTAGAGCCCGCTGCCAGCACCTTGGTGTTGGCAAAGTTTATCGCCAGCAATTCTGACTGGCAATATTCACCAAAGGCCTCCAGCACTCATCTCATCCCCACTAGTGTTTGGGAGATTATTACAGAGTCATCTGTGTAAAGCAGTAACGCTAGTTGATGGCCACAAATTCTGGGGGGATGCATATTGTACCTCTTCATGAAATGCACCGCATTATTTAAATAAAGGTTGAAAAGAGCCGGTGCCAAGAGTCACCCCTGCCGGACACCCGATTCTACCTGGACTGGGTCTGAAAGGACTCCCAGAGCATTAACCCTAATTTGTAAGGAGTTTCCTTTATGTAGCTTCATTATTAGGAAGAGCAGCCTAGGTTCCATTTCCATAGCCTTCAACTTGAGTCAAAGGCGCTCCCTGCATATGGAATCGAATGCCTTTTCCAGGTCAACAAAGCACAGAAACAGAGGTTCTCACCTGGCAATAGACCTGGTGATCAGGGCCGCCAAGACAAAAATATGATCTGATGTCGCGGCCCCCTTGCGGAAGCCAATCTGTTCTGGCTCAATTAGTTCCTTGTCTCCTATCCACTGTTGTAACTTGGTCAGCAGAAGGCGGGAATATAATTTGGCTACAATGCTCAGTAGACTTATTGGTCGATAATTGCCTGGGTTCATCGGGTCCCCTTTTTTGTATATG
This sequence comes from Sphenodon punctatus, assembly GCA_003113815.1. Taxonomy (NCBI): domain Eukaryota; kingdom Metazoa; phylum Chordata; class Lepidosauria; order Sphenodontia; family Sphenodontidae; genus Sphenodon; species Sphenodon punctatus. The sequence goes on along the minus strand of QEPC01000412.1, from coordinate 23,538,500 downwards.
GGAACCACCGTGCTGTGTAGTCAGGTCCTGGGGAATGTACCAAACTCATTAATATGAGTGAATAGGGGGGCTAATAGCTCCGCCCATCATTGTGGCTCACATTTCAGTTCTGGCGATATGAAGTCTTGGCCCAGGGCTTTCCCAGGATTTTTAGGATCCAATCAGGTGCATCACCTCCTCAAAAGATACCGGTTGCCACTTCTGGAATTGATCTATTGTGGCAATCTCCACCATCGGGGGGGTAGTTCCACTCTTGACATACAGCTTTTCATAAAAGGCGTGCCAAACTTCTGGTTCAGGCGAACCTCTATGCCCTAGCCCTCCCCCTTTTGGGAGAGATTGGATTAGCTTAGATTTTGATCCTTTGCTGCTTCGATGAGCTCCCCCCAGAGCACTTCTTGAGCATTTTTTAATTTATCCCTTAGCAGTTGACAGTAGGTTTTCCTCTTATGGGTTAGAGCTAGCCTCAAAGAATAACAGGGGGAGGCCCTCACTTTTCTCGCTAAATATCTAAGTTGAGACCTTACCCTCCGGCACTCTGAGCCAAACCATTGTGGAATAATTTCAGACATCACAGTACTTCTGATTGCAGTAGCCTGCATGGTGAGCATTGGGATCAATAGTTCCATGAGATCCTCAAAATGGTGAATTATATCTGGTCCCGACTTTTGGATATCAGCCTAAATTGCCTCTACAAAGGGTGATCCCAAAACTTGACCACCCTAGCCTTTAAGTCCTCTGACCACTTAGATCACCTCAGGGCTGGGAGATCATCCGATCTGGTAATAATTGGTCCCACAGGACAGATTCGAGAATATTGGTATCACACAAAAATTTTCTACCAAGTAAAATGTTAGGGGAGTAATCAAAAAGAAATCTAGGACACTGGATGGAGTTAGCCTAGTTATAGAGATAGATAGAGATAGTGTGTAGTGAGTGATTCAGTTTTAATATTTTATAGTGTGCTTGTAGGACTAGGCCTTTGTAGATAATATTCAATTTAGTTCCATAGGTTTTAGAATAGTTAATAGCAGTTAGAGTTAGTGTAGATATATATAATATTAGATTACCAATTTGAATAAATTATATATATATATATATATAAAATCTCTGTGTGCATTCTATGAGAAGGAGAAATGGAAAAGGGAAGCAGGAGATGACGGTCTGCTGCCCGTAAGGTGGGCAATGGCGCACATGGCAGAGGTGGCAGGGGATTGGCAGCAGGCATCAGCAGCAGCCCAAGCCCATCACCATGCCCCAAACTGCACAGGCCTGATTTTGACTCCCAGCAGTGGCACTAGCTGGGGTGTGGTTCGGCGGCACCTCCTGCCAGTGTCCTCCACTGCCACGTAGTACACTGGAAGGTCTGCAGTGCAGGAGGCTGCGGATGTCTCTGCTGCAGCTGCAAGAGCAGGTGCTTCAGGGTCAGATGTTCCTCCAGGGCCGCCAATGTCCCTGACCCCTATTGTTGAGGTGATCCCCAGCAGTCCAAGGCTGGTGGATCCCACCCCCACTGCTAGAAACAGGGCCCGATCCCTTGGCAATGGAAGCAGGGAGAGGAGCAACAGCAGCAGCAACAGTAGTGGCAGCAGCTATGGGGGGCACAGGGAGAGTGGCAGAAGCATGGGCAGTCCATCATCCTGAGGGTTCCCCCTTCGCAGGGGGACATATCTCAGATTGGGGACATTGACGCAAGCTCTAGTTCTGTGGAGGAGATGTCTGCTGCTGATGCGATAACTGTCACTCCAAAAGCTGTGTTGCCACCATGTTCTGCCCCCCCCCCAGCAGCGCTGGCAGCAGTGCATCACCCGATATGGGCCAGAAGGTAGGAGGGGACAAACAATCCTCCATCTGGGCACATTTTAAGTTGGTGCGGGCGGATGATCCCAGGGAGGTGCAGTGCAGTTGGTGAAGTGTGGGCAGGTGCTCACCAACCTTGGTACAACTGCCATGGCGAGGCATCTGAAGGCATGCAACAGCACTGTGCTGCTAAGCGGGCAGGCAGGGGCAGTGGACACCATCGGGTTCCCGACTGCAGTGGCCAGTCATCTGCCTCCATCAGTAGGCAAGCATCCTCCTTGAAATGCTGCCTCTAGCAGCAGGAGCGGTATCACTGTTAGGAGGCAGCAGCAGCAGCAGCAGCAGTGCACCATGGAGTAGCTGGGGTGGAGGCAGCTGCCAAGTCCATTGGCAGCTGCAGGACATGGAGGGCGGCGTGGCTTTCACCTGAAAGCCATGCGCATGTTGGGGGAAATGATAGCGCTAGATGGGCAGCCCTTCTCGGTGGTTGGGGACATGGCATTTAGGCGCCTGATTGGATTCCTGCCCCCCCAGTTTAAGCTGCCCTCGTACAGCACCCTGAGTCGGCAGGTGGTGGGTGAGGGAGTAGATGGGAAGAGCTGGGGGTGCCACCGTCCACTTCACCACAGACCTGTGGTTGAGCCAGAACACACAGCATGCCTACCTGACAGTGGTGGTGCACTTGTGGCAGGAACCGGAGGCAGCATTTGGCAGTGGCACGAGGGTCTGTCAGGCTTGGATATTCTGAGAGAACAGTGGTCTCTGCTAATAAGGGAAATTTGGTAGCACTAGTCCTTGACTTCAAAGAGAGGTTTGACTGGGAGTCAGGATTGGACTCTTTTGTAAGAGTAGTGTATCTGCTCATTTAAATGGATTTTATCATATTTATTGGCCTAAAAAGCCTCATTGTCCAGAAAGAATGGAAGAATCTCTCAGATTCCTGAGATATTTTACAGGTGGTTTTGTAAAAGAGCTTTTGTGTTCAGCAGGAAATATTTGCTTTGGATTTCAAAACCTTCAATGGAAGTGCATAGTGCCCCAATATCATATTTTTGAAGGAGGCCCAGGAGACTCCTTAAATGGCTAATTCATATCTTTCCGAGTTGGTATAAAATAGCTATCTTTTATTCCCATTAAATATTGATGGTATATGTTTTGCAATTTCAGGAAAAAAGTTGACTGCAATGATAATCTCCTTCCGGCCTTGTAAAAATCTCCTTCCAGCCTCTGGCTGAAATTTGACAACTAACTGATTCTGGTTAAGAAGAAGGATTTTTTTCCCCTGCTGCTAAAGGAAAGCACATGACACAGTTTGTTCCCTAAGCTCCACAGGCATAACCCAAGGCTGCAGAATCCCAGTAGTACAGTATATTTGGAGAGAGAGCAGAGTTTTCAACATTGCAAGTGGTCTGTAGCTAACATCAGATTTTGTAAGGGAGCACAGATTCAGCCATAGGGAAACTAGAAAATGAGGGAGACTGATGGGAAAAGTGAATTACCAGGTCACCTTGGAGAGGTGATCACCCCATAAATACTATAAACCAACTCTTCTTTGGGATAGGGGTAGGACTTGGTGGAAAATATCGGATACTGGTTTTACCAGATATCGGATCTCAGATTACTGGATTATTGGATTAAAACCGGTATTACCAGTACCGGATTTTTCCCCCATTGAAATTAATGAAGTTTTCCCATTGAAATCAATGGGAGAAAAAAATGAAATTATCTGTAATAAAGACAACATGTCTCTTATAAAGATTCAAAGACAGATTCACTTGTTTCCTTAACTGCTAACCACCAGATTACACTTTGCCCCAGAAACCCTCAGTAGCCCCCACAACTACTTGTTTTCTTTTTAAAATAGTTTCCCCCCCCCCCCACAGCACTCAGGTCATCATCAAATCAATCAGAAATCAGATCATAGCAACTGCCAGTGGAGGACACTAGCACAGTGGCACATGACGTCAGTCAATAACGCAGTTTAGTTTGCAAGTGAGTGATGACTCTGACTTGATGACAAAATCCTGTGCAACACCCAACTAGATTCAAAACCTATTGTGTCCCTCTCCCTATGATCCCCATGATGATCCACATATTTCCAACGCCAACATTTAGAACCATACCTTACCAAATGTGACCTTTTAAATACATATTTAATCATAGCAAAATCTGGCATTTACCCCCCTATAGGAATAATGCCAAAAACCCAACTTTTTTTGTTTTCACTATTTCAGTGTCCCAGGATCCCCTCAAATCACCCACTACCACATATTGGCAATGCCAACAGTTCCAATGTCAAGACAATGAACACAACACAGTGTCTATCAATTCCAAATTTAGTGAGACCAACAAACAAACCCTCTCTCTCCCCATTTGACCATAGCCCCATGGGGACAGATAGTGGATGGGACCCCCAGTAAGAGGCTCTCCATCTCCCCTGAGGCAGGCCCTAAACCAGCAGCCAAGTGCAGTTCACAGAGTTAGCATTGGAGGGAGGGACATGAATCCTGAAGTACTCCTTGCAGCTGTCTACTGAGGGGATAGAGAGCGTTCTGTGATCCTTGCACGGTCTTTCCCCCAACCAGACCCCCAAAATAGATCAGGTTGCCATCACCTACCTTTATGCGGAACCTCCGAATTGTCGATTTGCATGCCCTTCTTGGCCACCTGTAGTCTTCTGAAGATGTAGGCTTCAGGACACAAGCCTTCCTTCAGGCTTGGAGAACTGGGAGGACTGAGTTAGCTCCCAGTCCTGCGACAAACTGAATCAGAAGAGATGAAAGTGACGAGAAGGACAGGACAGAGGAGAAATAGAAGGGAAAAGATTTTTGTCTGGGTGCACAAGAAGAGGAAGAAGATGGGTTTCAGTGGGGAACAGGGGAAAGGGGACTCCATTTTTTCTAGGCGTCTCCTCTGCCAGGTTCTTACCTTCTCCATTTCACAAGACAAGGTGAGGTGTGGAATCTTGCCAGATCTCAGACAAATTGGAGGGGGGGAAACCACAGCAAGTGATTGAGATTTATTCTGGAAACATAGATGATATTATTTTTCCCCTTTGTGGATCTGTCTCCAAAGAGGATGCCATCACTTACAATTATCTGAATGGAATACACTTTTTTCATGATTTCTTGGATTGCATGTAGATTTCTGGGGTCTAGGCTCCAGACACAGAGAGACTACTGACTTCAGAGGCATGGCATAAACAACCTGCTAACATCAGTATTCACCAATGTGTCTTGAAGAGCACTGGTGGAGGGGGGGAGGATACTTCATTCTTCTGTTGCTGTAGTGTTGAAGTCCATTGCTGTTGAGGTCCTGCTGCTGGGGTTCTGGAAGTGTATTGGGTTGTGGGGGATATTTTGCAATTGATCTATTCTGTTGCTGGAACAACATTTCACTGTGCAAATCTGAAACTCCAGTGCATCTCGAGACAAAGTGGTGGTGGGGATATTGCTTTCTTTTCTGTTGCTGTTGAGGTCAGGAACTGTTGTCCAGGTCTCATGGCTGGGGTTCTGGTGGTCTCCAAATGCATTGGGATGTCAAATCACAGTAGGCCAGCTTGTACAACCCCACTGTAGACTGAAGTTCCACTGCATCTGGAGGTACAGTGTGAGTGCGGGATATTGCAGTCTGTTGCAGATGAGGTTCCACATCTGCAACAGGGGTAAGAGGCACCGGAGGGTTTTCACTGGCAGTGGTTATAGGGTCCAGCATTACCCATTGGATAGCTTAAGGCGTTCGGGCTGGGGTTTAGGGAGAACATGCCTTCTTGGGGTGGGAAGGAGGACATTTTAGAAAGTGAGTGGGTTGTACCCTGACATCAAAGGGCTTCTTGGGGTTTAGGGGTGGGTAAGGGAGAGTGGGGCTCTGGTCCCGTTGCTTCCCCCAAGAAGAGGTTCCACCCTCCAATTCCCTCTGTACCAATTCTTGGGGGCAGGGGTGGACCCAGTTTGGCCTGGATCCAGAGTGTGTGGACTGGAGGAGCAGCCTTGCTCATTGTGAGGAAGAAGGAGAGTGCCCAAATAGAATGGGGGGTGGTACAGGGGTTGCCAAGAAGAATGGGGGGGGGGGAAATCCAGTGTGCATGGGCTGGAGGAGCAGCCTTGCTTCTTGTGAGGAAGAAGGAGGGTGCCAGAAGAGAACGAGGGATGGCACAAAGGTGGCCTAGAAGAACGGGGGGTGATGTGGGGGGGCCACCAAGATGACCTTGGGTTTTATACGAAGCCCAAGAGGGATCAGAGGGACCCCAAAAGAGGTTTTTGTTTTGGTTCACAAGAAGAGGAAGGGAAAGATGGGTTTCAGTGGGGAACAGGGGAAAGGGGACTCTGTTGTTGTCATCTGCTGCAGCTCTCTTTTCTGCCTGGCTTTTTCTACTTTCTGCAATGTCCAGAGGGAGAGCGAGGTGAGGCCTGAAATCTGACGAGATCTCAGAGAAATTGGAGGGGAAAAGAAAAAATGTGTTTGCTTTTTGAATTTGAGACAGATTTTTTAATTGTGCCCCCTTCACATTGACCTCCCTCCGAAGTAGAGGTTACATGGCTGCTGGCGTTGTGAGGCCTCAAGACGTACAGGGACTTCATGACTTCCGTCATGAAGCTTGATAGAACACCACAGAGGTCATAAGTCCCTCTAAGTCTGGAGGTGCAGTCGTTGGTCATGAAGATGTTGCATTCTGATTCCATGCTGATGTGTAGAAGAGGTCAGTCCCACAGTTGGCAATGACTTGCTGGTGTTATGGAGGTGCCTTCCTCCAGATGCAATGTGTCCTCAGACTTTAGTCGGGTTCTGGCACACGACTCGGCTAAGACATGAGTTAAAAACTGTGTCTGGAGATGAAGTGGTCAGAGGGTCAGTTGCTGGAGGAGAGCGTTCCACTATTCCAATGCCCTCTGTAGTACCTCTTCTTGGTGGCGGTGGTGGTCCCAGTTTTACTTTGAGACAATGCGGGCTGGATGATGAGTAGACTTGCTCCTTGTGATTGTGAGGGAGATGGGGTGTCCCTGCTGTCCTGTGCGTGGGCCACTTGCTCCACTCCTGTTGTTAACTGATGGAACTCCTGGCCACTTGGTCCAATTCTGTTGGACCAAGTGGCTGGAAGTTCCTGGGGATAACAACAGGATGGGAAAGACTGAGGCTGGCTTGGCCATGGGCAGGACTTAACCCAAGAGCTACGTATCCTATGAGTCCAATTCTCATAGCTGTTGGGTTACAGAATGCCCTCCTGTCACTGCCTTTCCCTCACTTGGTCCTATCTGTGCTTCAGAATAGAAAAAACCACATTGCCATCACCCACCTTTAACCTAACCACCCCCAACCAGACCCCATTGTTTCTGTAACCCAGCATGAAAAAAATAGATTACATTGCCATCGCCTACCTTTATCCTGAACCATCGAATCCTCAATTTCCGTGCTCTCCTTGGCCACCTGCAGTCTTCCGAAGGTGTAGGCTTCAGGACACAAGCCTTCCTTCAGGCTTGGAGAACTGGGAGGACTGAGGTAGCTCCCAGTCCTGCGAGAAGTTGAATCAGAAGAGATGAAAGGGAAGCGAAGGACAGAACAGAGGAGAAATAGGATGGGAAAGGTTTTGTTTGGGTGCACTAGAAGAGGAAGGGGAAGATGGGTTTCAGTGGAGAACAGGGGAAAGGGGACTCCATTGTTGTCATCTGCTGCAGCTCTCCCTTCTGCCCAGCTTTTTCTACTTTCTGCAATGTCCACAGGGAGAGTGATGCAAGGCGTGGAATCCAATGAGATCTCGGAGGGGGAAAAAAAAACAACCCAGCAAGTTAGGTGTTACTGCTGCTGAGATGTTTGTATTTCATTTTGGACACAGAGAATGAAGATCTAATTATTTAGTCCCTTTTTGGGTCTCTCCCCAAAGTGGAGGTTCCAGACCCTCCCAATCCCCATGCCATCACTTACCTAATGTTTTCTGACCAGAGCACTCTTTGTTTCATGATCTCTTCTGGACTGCCTGTAGTTTTCCATGGTCTTGGCTACAGACACAGAGGGTCTAGTGACTTCAGTGGCTCAGCAGAAACACCCACTAAAAATTTTTTTAAAACCTAATGAGTCGTGAAGCGCACTGGAGGGGGTGGTGGCTGGCAGTAAAATATTGTATTCTTCTGTTGCCATTGAGGTCCAGGACCATCGCTGTGATCATTCTTTTTTTTTTTTAATAATATTTCTTTTTATTTTAACTTTAACAATATAATATCACATTCCAATCAAAATATTACATTTATTCCCCCTTCCCCACCTCTCTCCCCTCTCCACCCTGCCTCCCCGTCCCCTCCCTCCCTTCCCCCAGTATACGTTCCCTTTCCCACCCTCTTTCCCCCCTTCTGCCTCCCTTCCCCTCCCTCCCCTTTCAGTATATTTTACTTAGGCAAGTCGAGTGTGTGAACTGTTCCATCTTTATCTTTTTTGTCAGTACTGTCCAGCATTGGTCCCAGTCTTTATAGAATTTATCTAGGTTATCTTCAAGGCTGGCTGTGATCCGTTCCATCGATAAGCAGTGCCATAGTCTCTGCAACCATGCTTGTCGTGTGAGCCCTTTCGCATATTTCCAAGTCCTTGCAATGGTGTGGATTGCCGCCAGAATCAGGTTTGTACATGTCCTCTTCTGTTGTTTGGTTATCTCTTTTTCTGGGTATATTCCCAGCAAGGCAATTTCTGGCTTAAAAGGCAATGGTATATTTAACGACCCCCTAATAACCTTCCATACTTTATTCCAGAATTCGGCCACTTTTGGGCAGCTCCACCATGCGTGTAGGTATGTACCTCTCTCCCCGCATCCCCGCCAGCAAGTTGGGGGGTATGTTGCTTTTATTCTATTGATTTCTACTGGCGTAGTATACCACCTATGCATCAATTTGATTTGGGGTTCTTTAGCCAGTAGAGATCTGGAGCATGTATTGGTATATTGCCACATCTGTTTCATCTTTTTCTCTGTTATTTCTACCATTAATTCGTCTTCCCACTTTGATACGTATCCAGCATCTGCTAAATGATATATATTCTTTACTATCTTATGCAGTATGGAGAAAATTCCCCTTTGTCCTGTTTTATCAAATAAAATTTTTTCTAGCTCTGTGGGAGGCCTACTAAAATTTAATTTATCCCTTGGATTTGTCAGTGCACTGTGCAGTCGGCAATACTGCCAGAACGGTATCTTTTCCTGTGTAGTCTCTTCTATCTCTTCTTTTGTTTTTAGTCTCCCTTGTATGAATAAGTGTGTTGCTCTATATATTCCTTTTTCTCTCCATCTTTTCATTTTTTCTCTCTCTCTGATGTCCCACTTAGGCCCAATTTTATCTAACGGGGTGTATGGGGTTTTCCCTTGTATTATCTCTAACTTCCTTTGGCATTCCCTCCATGTGTTTATTGCAGCCCCTGCAAATGGATGGTCCTTGCATTCCGGGCCCCTTAATTGTATTTTATCTGGGCTGTCAAAGATGTCTTGCCCATTTTCTAACCCTAGTGTTTCTAATTCCAAATTCCTCCATCTGGGTTCCTTACCCTCGTCGTACCATACTTTAACTGTTCTCAGGGCAGAGGCCCTGTGGTACATCCTCATGTCTGGCAAGTTGCATCCCCCCTGTTCTATTTTAGTTTTCAATATTGTTCTTCTTACTCTAGGCCTTTTTTGTCCCCATATTACAAATCTCATAATCTTTTCTATTTTTTGGAAAAATTCCTTGTTTAATGTTATGGGTATGGCCTGTATAGTATATAATATTTTAGGTAATAGCTGCATTTTAATTATATTCATTTTTCCTATCCAGGAGCATCCCAGCCTTCTCCAGGAGTGTTGTTTGTTTTGCAATTCTTGAATGAGGGGTAAGTAATTTTTTTTATATAGGTTGTTTGTGTTTTTAGTGAGCCATACTCCCAGGTATTTCAGTTGTTCCGTTTGCATTTGGAATTGCTTTAGTTCGTCTAGGTCTGCCTGTGTCATTTTTGTTTTATTTAATGCCATAACTTGTGTTTTATTTGTGTTTATCTTATATCCTGATAATGTCCCGAATTCCTTAAGCAGGCTGGTTAATTCCTGCATTGAGGACTGTATATTTGTCATTGTCAAGAGCATATCATCTGCATATACCATTGTTTTATGTTCCTCTTCTCCTGCCTGTATTCCTTTGATTTTTTTATTTTGATTAATAGCTGCTATTAGTGGTTCTATTGCGAGGTCAAATAAGAGGGGAGACAGGGGGCATCCCTGGCGTGTTCCTCTAGTGATTAGAATGTTTGGGGTCACTTCCCCATTAATTGCAATGTTAGCAACCGGTCTTTTATAAATGCTGGCTACCCATTTTAGATATGCTCCCTTAAATCCCATTTCATTTAGTGTTTTCATTAGGAAAAATTTTTCTAATCTGTCAAAGGCCTTGTTCGCATCCAGTGAAATCACAGCCGTGGGTATTTTATCTTTATTAGCTTTATATATTAAGTTTATCGCCCTTCTGACGTTATCCACTCCCATTCTGCCATTAATAAACCCTGTCTGATCTGGTCCTATGAGTGTTCTAATAATCCCTTGCAGTCTAGTAGCGAGAATCTTTGTAAATATTTTGGCATCGGTGTTTAATAACGAGATGGGTCTAAAATCCCCACATTCCTTGCCAATTTTCCCTGGTTTCGGACATAACGTAATGGTGGCTGCGTAGAATGTCTCTGGCATCTCTTGTTTTGCCTGTATCCCATTGTACACTTTCGCTAGCAGTGGGGCCAACTGTTCCCCATATGTTTGATAAAACTCTGGGATAAACCCATCTGGTCCAGGTGTTTTATTCTTAGGCAGGTCTTTTATTGTTTTTTGTACTTCCTGGATAGTTATAGGTTCATTGAGCCATTCTCTCTGTTCTGCTGTTAATTTAGGTAATTTTAATTTATCTAGGAATACATCAATCTCCTCCCCGTTAGGCTCTTCTGTGGTATATAAATTTTTATAGAAATTTTGGAATTGTTCCTTCATTTCTAGTCCTGTAATCCAGCTCTGTCGGTTGGGGTGTAGTACCTGTGTTATTTGAGTTTTTTTCCTTTTCTGTTTTACCATCCATGACAGAATTTTATCTGCCTTATTACTTTTATTATAATAAATTTGTTTTGTATATCTGAGTTTTTTTATCACTCTCTCTGTTTCTATTGTGTCTATTAATCCTCTTAGTTCTCCCCTTTCTCTAATACATTGCTTTGTGGGTTTCTTTTTCATCTTTTCTTCTAGTGTATTTAGTTTAAGATAGAGGTCATTTAACTCTTTTTTGTTTTTCTTTTTATTATAGGCATCTATTTTGATGTATTGGCCTCTCAAGTAGGCTTTTGCAGCTTCCCACACTACTCCCTGGGATACCTCTCCATTATCATTCCACTTCATATAGTCATCAATATGTTGTTTGATTTGTTCTTTGTTTAATGCATTTAATAAAGTACCCTTCTTCAAAACCCAATGAGGTGTCTTGTGTGTTTTTTGTTGCCCTGTACTTATCCTTGCTATAACTGCGCTGTGATCTGTAAACGCTGCAGGGATAATATCGATCTGAGTGCATTTTTCCCAGTTTGTATCCTGCATGAGTAAGTAATCTATTCTGGAATATGTCATGTGTCTATTTGAAAAAAAAGTATACTCTCTGTCTCTTGCATGTTTTAGTCTCCAGACATCCACCAATTGGGCCTGCCTTATTATTTGGGCCATTTTTAGTTGTCCTCTCTTCATTTTTCCTCCCCCTGATCTATCTAGCCTCGTGAGTGGACTATTTAGGTCTCCAAATACCATTAATGTCCCTTGACTTTCTTTTTCTATCAGTTTTGTCATCTTCGTCATGAATGTTGTCTGCCCTGTGTTTGGGGCATATATGTTTAGAAAGGTGTACATTTCTCCCTCTACTTTCCCTGTTACCATTATGTATCTACCTTCTGGGTCTTTTACTATCTTTTCCCTTTTAAATTTCAGTGTTTGTGCAAAGGCCAGTAGGACCCCCGCCTTTTTCTGCCCCGCATTTGCGAAATATATATGCTCAAAGCGTTTGTCTCTCATTCTCACATTATCTTTTTGCAATAAGTGTGTCTCTTGCAGAGCCAATACCTGTGCATTTACCCTTTTTGCATAATACCATGTCTTTTTTCTTTTCGTTGGACAGTTTAGCCCATTTACATTCAGTGAACATATCTTTAAATCAGCCATCATCCCTTTTCTGTGTGGGTTTTGTTACTCGACTCACTTTAGTGCATTCTTTGCCTATATACCATTCCCTTTGTCCCCATTTCCCTTCCCTCCCCCCTGTTTCTTCCCCATTCCCTCCCCTCCCCCACCTTCCCCTTCCCCTTTGGCAACTTATCCAGTTGTCCATTTCTCTCCTTCTCCTCCTCTGGAGGTGCCTCTGGAGCCGCTCGTTCTGTGCAGTCCCTCCAGACAGGCCCTTCCTTTTGTTCATGGTCCCAATTAGTTCTTATCTTTTATTTTCGCTTCTTTCTATTTCTTCTTTTGTCTTTTGATTACGTGGGTTTTTTCATTAACTTGGATTCTAAGTTTTCCGTTCTGTGTCTCTTGCCCCTAGGTTATTCTCTCGCAGGTCTTGGTTCTTCTCTCTGCAACTCTGGCAGCTTTGCTGCAATGAATCTCTCTAGCGCTTTCGTGTCGTAGAAATTCCTTCTGCGATTTTCATGCATGAAGGAGAAGGTAGCCGGGTATCTTATTTGCGTTTTAATTCCCTGTGCTGTGAATTTTTCTTGTAGTTTATACCATCCCCTTCTCCTCGCCACTGTAGCTGCTGCCAGGTCTGGTTGTATGCTGATTCTGTGACTTTGATATTTTAAGTCTTTCAGTTTCCTGGCTTCCCACAGGATTTGTTCTTTATCAGTATATCTAAGGCATCTGAATATTACTGCCCGGGGGGGATCCCCTTCCTTTGGCTTGGGGCGAAGAGTCCTGTGTGCTCTATCAATCTCTATTTCATGGAGTTGGGGACACTTGGGGAGGATTTCTTTCAGGATTTTCCTGATCAAGTCTCTGCCTCCCTGGGCTTCTATGCCCTCTGGGATTCCTTGAATTCTTAAGTTATTCCTCCTTCCCCTGTTTTCCATGTCCTCCATTTTCCTCTGTATTCCCCCTAGGGCTCTTTCCATCTCTTGTACCTTATCTTCCCATCTTTGCTGCTGTATTTCTCTCCTTTCCACTCTTTGTTCTAGGCTTGTAACTCTTTCTGCCATTCCATCAAATTTCTTATTTAAACAGTCTACCACAGAGGTTACTTTCTGTATGTTCTCGTTTAGGAGCCCCCATTGCTTTGTGGAATCAGCGTGATTGGAGTTTATTGCCTCCATTAAGCCTCTAAACTGTGCTGTAAAGTCTTGCTGTTCCCCCTGCTGGGCTGCATGTGCCTCAGCCATGTTGCCTTCCTGGGGTTGCTCCTGATCCCCTCCCCCTCCTCTCTCACTTCTTTGCAGTTTTTCACCGCTTTTTGCCTCACTCTGCCCCTTTCTTTTGGCTCCTTGAGGGGGGGGTGGGTTCTTTTTTATGTTTTTTCCCATTAGGGGCTGCAAGTCCACGTTTTTTACCTTTTTTTTATGCGAAGTCTGGCTGGGCAGTCTGGAGTGTTTTGCAGAGGCAGCTACTGCTCACGCATGCCCAGAAGCTCCTCCCATCACTGTGATCATTCCATGTCACTGTGGTTGAAGTCTTCACTTCAGTTCTGGAGGCCTCCAAACGCAGCGGGATATCAAGTCACAGTAGGCCAGCTGAAGTTCCACTGCATCTGGAGGTGCCACTTTCGGTGCGTGTTGGTGAGTGTTTGCTCCTGGCCAACACCCATCTCCACCCACACCCACCCATGGAGCAACCAGCAGTGGTGTCCGTTGCTCTGTGGGTGGTGTGGGTGGAGATGGGTGTTGGCCAGGAGCAAACACTCAGCAGCACCCACCGAAAGTGGCATTTACACAGACACCCCCACCCATCTCCACCCAGGTAAATGCTCCCCACCCACTGATCAACACCCATCTCCACCCAGAAGAACTGGATGGAGGCATCATGTGTGCACAGGGCCCATGGTGATTGGCTGCAGTGCTGCCTTCCAACATGTATAATAAAATGTAACACCCATTTTATGGGTGTTAGAACGTCTGTGTAAAAAGGACCTTAGAGAAAAAAATTAAAGAAAAGTCCAACTTTACCAGAAGAGCCTCCACCCCCATTTCCCATGGGCTATAGTTGGGTGGAGAAGGCCCAAAGGCCCAAAATACTGGCCTCATCACTGGAATCCCCTCAGGTCCCTTCCACCTTGATGTTCAGGCCACCAGCGCTTCCGGGTTCTAATCTCAACACTTACCACATGGCGTCCTCCTAACCCAGGCACAAGAGATTTACCCACCTGGACTCAGGTACTCCCAGACTGCCTGCACTCCCTATTTTTTCCTTGCCCCTTCCCTAGGGCAAAGGCAGGGTTCCCTACAAACATCTCAAGCAGAGTGGCTCCAGCAAGCTTTCAATCACCTCACCCTGCTGTCTCAGGGCTGAAACTAGAATTATTATTTTTTTCTCAGAAAAGTCTCACAAGAATCGAGAACCATTAACAAGACCTTGGGATGATCTCAGTCAAGAATTTTTCTCAATATACTGTTTACCATTACCGTTTACTGTGTACAGAGTTCTTCCCAGTAATGCACATGTGCAAAATGGCTACCATGGCTGTTCTGTGCATATGTAGCTGTCTTCCAAGATGGCGCCAGCAGTGTTGCTGTCATTTTAGAAAAGGGCAGCCATTTTGTGCATGCGCATTACCAGGATGAATGTGGTAAATGGTAACAGTAAAGCACAATGGAAACCGATAAATGGTAACGGTAAATGTAAATGGTGTATTATTAAAAAGTCTCAACTGAGAAGACACCATGTGTCCACACTTCTTCACCAGCACCTCCTAGTAAGTTCATGGCTAAGAGAGGATTTTCAATCCCACTCTCAAAAGTCCAAGGCAAACATCGTACTGCCTCAGCTACACTGTCTCCCTTTCCCTAAAGGCATGCTCACAGACAGCAAACTATTCCAGATCACTTGACCCTGCACTAACCTGGAGAAGAGAAGACTAAGGGGAGACATGATAGCCATCTTTAAATATCTGATGGGCTGTCACATAGAAGTTGGAGCAGACTTGTTCTTTGTTGCTCCTGAGGGCAAGACTAGAACCAATGGGTTCAAATTACAAGAAAGCAGATTTCAGCTAAACATTAGGAAGAAGTTCCTAGTGGTAAGAGCTGTTTGACAGTGCAACAGACTTCCTAGGGCAGTGGTGGGCTTTCCTTTGCTGGAGGTTTTCAAACAGAAGCTGTACGGCCATCTGTCAGGGATGTTGTAGCTGTGGATTTCCTACATTGAGCAGGGGGTTGGAATAGATGACCTCTGAGATTCCATTCAACTCTAAAGTCACTTTTACATGAGTGGTGAGATGCAGCACATTTAAGAACGCACTTCCTAAAAAGCCCCATGGTGTGCATTCAGACACACCAGAAGTAGTCAGCTGCCATAGGAATTGAGGCTTGCGCAGTCTTTTTCAAGGTGCATCTGGGAAACCCTGATATCGAGGCTTCCCAAATGCACCTTCAAAAAGCCAGCATGAGCCATGATTCCTATGGTGACTGGCTACTTCCAGTGCAAACCCCGCGGGGCTTTTCAGGAAGCGTGTTCTTCAACGGGCTGCATCCCACCGCTCGTATAAAAGCAGCCTGAGATTCTATGATTCTATGGCCACTTTTACACGAGCGGACAGGGAAGCATGTTCTTCAACACACTGCTGGGAAATGTCGTACGGGGTGCATTTATACATACCAGAAGTGGCCACTCCCATAGGAATCGGTGGCAGTGTGCGGCCTTGTGCAGCCTCTTTGAAGATGCATTTGGGAAACCTCAATATCCGGATTTCCAGGACGCATCTTCAAAAAGGCCATGCGTGCCACTGATTCCTATGGTGGGCGGTCATTTCCGGTGCATGTAAATGCACCCCGCACAGCTTTTTTCAGCAGCACGTTGAAGAACGTGCTTCCTTGGACACTCGTATAAAAATGGCCTATGATTCTATGATTCTGTATCAGTAGATTGGCTTGCCTTGACTCTAACAGCACCTGAGTTCTGGAACAACTGCACCAAAGTTTGAATCATGGACTTACACCTAATTCAAAGCAGAGTAATTTACCTCTTAACAGTTATCTATATGTTGCGGCAGCTACGCTGGACTAGAAAGCCCAGACTTTCCCTAGGGTGACTGCCTCATGTAAATAAGTGCTAAAACGTCCAAATTATCTGGTGCTCACATCTGCTATAAAATTACCACTCAAGAAGACAGCTGGAGAAGACTGAATGGAAGTTGTAGACTGTATTTGATTTTATACAGAGCTGTGATTAAAGGAGAGCGGGAGAAATGGAAAAGCTGAGAAAGTGTGTGCGTGTCAGGGAGTGCACTTAATACAATAACACGACAGCTGCCGAGTGTAGAAGAATCACTTTGCAAAAGGCTTGAATGAGTGATGGCAGCATCTCTGTATATAGAATTTTTGGTATTAGCCCTTGAGATAGTGGAGACAAGGAATGGTTCAGTAGAAATCGGCCCCTGTGGCCTTTGGGCCTAATATTTATGAGGGACAGACTGGATTTTGATTGACCACCTAGTGTATAATCATTCCGTAAATATCCATACCATGCTAGGCAGTGGCACTGACCCAGTTGGTGCAATTTTGTTGAAGTCTTCATGCCTGCCTTCACATTATTATACTGCTGTGGTCTTTTGAGCATAACATTTAAAATGAATGGACTCCACACTGGGTAGGATTTACCTATAAACTGTCATTTCTATTTATGCAATCAGTCACGACTCTTAAAGAGAATTGACTCTATTGCCGCTGGAATGCTGCTACCTCTTCAGCTCCCAATCACTGGCTTCTTGGCTTAATTTTGGGAATCCAGCTGCTTTAAAAGTAGCTTGATGTATCAGAATTCTGGCCTTACATCTCCGTTTTCAAAAGGCCCACATAATGGGTATGCCACTCTTAAGTTCACATGCCCCTCTTGCATGCATATTTTGTGCAGGTCACCCGACAGAGTAGGCCTTTGAAAGAGTTGTCCCCAGGTGGCTTGATTTGCTCCCCTGTGTTTCTGATTAGCTGAACCCTAATTTCCATCCACAATTGGCCAACCTGCATGTTTGTGCATACGTTTTTCCTTTTGTTTTGTTTTTTCTTCTTACATTTTTGCTCATGCAGTTGCAGGTTAGCAAGTCGGCTCCTGTTTGTCAGACTTTGAGTTGACCATTAAACCTTTTCTTACAATCAGTGGAGTGTGTGTGTGCCCTTGCAACCCTTTTCCACTCAAAAAGTGTACATAGTGCAACCATCACATATCAGAGTGGCAGCTTTTTACATTTACTTGACACAGGTGTAAATGACATCAGTTGTAAGCCAAGGGAAAATTTGGCTCAACATACAGAAATTCTGACGTAAGACAGTCACCTTTGTGAGTGGCAGTAACTCAATCTGCAGTAGGCCCCCTTCGCCGCCAAGATGGCGGCGACGGGCTAATTGTTGGGCCCCCCCCCCTGACGCCGAGAAAGACTCCGTTAGGGCCGCGCAGCGGCGCCTGTTAGAGGGCGCCGCTGCAGAAAGCTGTAAAGGCTGTTGCAGCCGTTTTTTCCCCAGTGCGCGTGCGCAGACGCGCACCACGGGGAAATTTGTGGAGACACGCCCCTTGTAGGCGGGGCGAGCCTCCTGCACGCCGCTGAGAGCGGCAGAACGGAACGTGGTGCCAGAGAGGCAGCCCCACCCACCTCCCCTCTAGCACTGTTGTCATTGAATGGTTGCCTTAGAGGAGCCGAGGAGGAATTTTTGGCGAGCAACCAGTTACAGGATCGCTTATTTCGCCTCCTCAGCAGTGCAGAATAGGTTTTAATAGGCTAATTACAATTCTAAGTTAGTTTAATTGTTTGTTGAATTCAATTGACTTTTGATTCGGTTCTGAATTCCTTAAGTAAATAGGGTAATCCGGAAGTATTGAATCGATGAATAATTTGAATGAGGCATGCAGACAATTGTGCAGCCAAAATGGCAAGATTGTCGCACTCTGCAGGGGTCCAGTATGCTATTATAGGTAAATAGGCTAAGTTTAAATGTTGAGTCATCTCCTTAAGAGATGGGGAAGTGACCTCGGGTGTAATGCGGGGCACAGCATGCACTGGGGTCATGCCCCTGGGAGCAGTGGATTAGCAGGGTGTGTAGGGACAAGCACTGTCCTCACACCATGCAGGCACGAGACTCCTTACTCATGCCCGCAGCGGGGCTTGTCCCTCCTTTCGGCCATTTGCAATGACCTGTCGAGGGAAGGGACTGTTTGATCAAGGGTACTGACACTGGAAGGCACATCCAGGCCAGTACCGGATTTAAAAAGTTATAAGATTAGTTAGCATACTGGACCCAAATTGCTAGGTGCAATTGCCCCCACCGTCCGTGGTTATCTCGTTATTGGTTGTTAATAAAGAGTGCGGCCAAGTTTAACCCAACTTTGTTGTCTGAGTCTTGATTGGGGGGGGGTGTGCTTCGACAAGGCCCCCTTCGCCGCCAAGATGGCGGCGACGGGCTAATTGTCGGCCCCCCCCCCCTCTGACGCCGAAAAAGACTCCGTTAAGGGGGGGGGGCCGCGCAGCGGCGCCTGTTAGAGGGCGCCGCTGCAGAAAGCTGTAAAGGCTGTTGCAGCCGTTTTTTCCCCAGTGCGCGTGCGCAGACGCGCACCACGGGGAAATTTGTGGAGACACGCCCCTTGTAGGCGGGGCGAGCCTCCTGCACGCCGCTGAGAGCGGCAGAACGGAACGTGGTGCCAGAGAGGCAGCCCCACCCACCTCCCCTCTAGCACTGTTGTCATTGAATGGTTGCCTTAGAGGAGCCGAGGAGGAATTTTTGGCGAGCAACCAGTTACAGGATCGCTTATTTCGCCTCCTCAGCAGTGCAGAATAGGTTTTAATAGGCTAATTACAATTCTAAGTTAGTTTAATTGTTTGTTGAATTCAATTGACTTTTGATTCGGTTCTGAATTCCTTAAGTAAATAGGGTAATCCGGAAGTATTGAATCGATGAATAATTTGAATGAGGCATGCAGACAATTGTGCAGCCAAAATGGCAAGATTGTCGCACTCTGCAGGGGTCCAGTATGCTATTATAGGTAAATAGGCTAAGTTTAAATGTTGAGTCATCTCCTTAAGAGATGGGGAAGTGACCTCGGGTGTAATGCGGGGCACAGCATGCACTGGGGTCATGCCCCTGGGAGCAGTGGATTAGCAGGGTGTGTAGGGACAAGCACTGTCCTCACACCATGCAGGCACGAGACTCCTTACTCATGCCCGCAGCTGGGCTTGTCCCTCCTTTCGGCCATTTGCAATGACCTGTCGAGGGAAGGGACTGTTTGATCAAGGGTACTGACACTGGAAGGCACATCCAGGCCAGTACCGGATTTAAAAAGTTATAAGATTAGTTAGCATACTGGACCCAAATTGCTAGGTGCAATTGCCCCCACCGTCCGTGGTTATCTCGTTATTGGTTGTTAATAAAGAGTGCGGCCAAGTTTAACCCAACTTTGTTGTCTGAGTCTTGATTGGGGGGGGGTGTGCTTCGACAAGGCCCCCTTCGCCGCCAAGATGGCGGCGACGGGCTAATTGTCGGCCCCCCCCCCCTCTGACGCCGAAAAAGACTCCGTTAAGGGGGGGGGGCCGCGCAGCGGCGCCTGTTAGAGGGCGCCGCTGCAGAAAGCTGTAAAGGCTGTTGCAGCCGTTTTTTCCCCAGTGCGCGTGCGCAGACGCGCACCACGGGGAAATTTGTGGAGACACGCCCCTTGTAGGCGGGGCGAGCCTCCTGCACGCCGCTGAGAGCGGCAGAACGGAACGTGGTGCCAGAGAGGCAGCCCCACCCACCTCCCCTCTAGCACTGTTGTCATTGAATGGTTGCCTTAGAGGAGCCGAGGAGGAATTTTTGGCGAGCAACCAGTTACAGGATCGCTTATTTCGCCTCCTCAGCAGTGCAGAATAGGTTTTAATAGGCTAATTACAATTCTAAGTTAGTTTAATTGTTTGTTGAATTCAATTGACTTTTGATTCGGTTCTGAATTCCTTAAGTAAATAGGGTAATCCGGAAGTATTGAATCGATGAATAATTTGAATGAGGCATGCAGACAATTGTGCAGCCAAAATGGCAAGATTGTCGCACTCTGCAGGGGTCCAGTATGCTATTATAGGTAAATAGGCTAAGTTTAAATGTTGAGTCATCTCCTTAAGAGATGGGGAAGTGACCTCGGGTGTAATGCGGGGCACAGCATGCACTGGGGTCATGCCCCTGGGAGCAGTGGATTAGCAGGGTGTGTAGGGACAAGCACTGTCCTCACACCATGCAGGCACGAGACTCCTTACTCATGCCCGCAGCGGGGCTTGTCCCTCCTTTCGGCCATTTGCAATGACCTGTCGAGGGAAGGGACTGTTTGATCAAGGGTACTGACACTGGAAGGCACATCCAGGCCAGTACCGGATTTAAAAAGTTATAAGATTAGTTAGCATACTGGACCCAAATTGCTAGGTGCAATTGCCCCCACCGTCCGTGGTTATCTCGTTATTGGTTGTTAATAAAGAGTGCGGCCAAGTTTAACCCAACTTTGTTGTCTGAGTCTTGATTGGGGGGGGGGGTGCTTCGACAAGGCCCCCTTCGCCGCCAAGATGGCGGCGACGGGCTAATTGTCGGGGCCCCCCCCCTCTGACGCCGAAAAAGACTCCGTTAGGGGGGGGGGCCGCGCAGCGGCGCCTGTTAGAGGGCGCCGCTGCAGAAAGCTGTAAAGGCTGTTGCAGCCGTTTTTTCCCCAGTGCGCGTGCGCAGACGCGCACCACGGGGAAATTTGTGGAGACACGCCCCTTGTAGGCGGGGCGAGCCTCCTGCACGCCGCTGAGAGCGGCAGAACGGAACGTGGTGCCAGAGAGGCAGCCCCACCCACCTCCCCTCTAGCACTGTTGTCATTGAATGGTTGCCTTAGAGGAGCCGAGGAGGAATTTTTGGCGAGCAACCAGTTACAGGATCGCTTATTTCGCCTCCTCAGCAGTGCAGAATAGGTTTTAATAGGCTAATTACAATTCTAAGTTAGTTTAATTGTTTGTTGAATTCAATTGACTTTTGATTCGGTTCTGAATTCCTTAAGTAAATAGGGTAATCCGGAAGTATTGAATCGATGAATAATTTGAATGAGGCATGCAGACAATTGTGCAGCCAAAATGGCAAGATTGTCGCACTCTGCAGGGGTCCAGTATGCTATTATAGGTAAATAGGCTAAGTTTAAATGTTGAGTCATCTCCTTAAGAGATGGGGAAGTGACCTCGGGTGTAATGCGGGGCACAGCATGCACTGGGGTCATGCCCCTGGGAGCAGTGGATTAGCAGGGTGTGTAGGGACAAGCACTGTCCTCACACCATGCAGGCACGAGACTCCTTACTCATGCCCGCAGCGGGGCTTGTCCCTCCTTTCGGCCATTTGCAATGACCTGTCGAGGGAAGGGACTGTTTGATCAAGGGTACTGACACTGGAAGGCACATCCAGGCCAGTACCGGATTTAAAAAGTTATAAGATTAGTTAGCATACTGGACCCAAATTGCTAGGTGCAATTGCCCCCACTTTCTGTGGTTATCTTGTTATTGGTTGTTAATAAAGAGTGCGGCCAAGTTTAACCCAACTTTGTTGTCTGAGTCTTGATGGGGGGGGGGTGCTTCGACAACTTCTTTGAAGGTACATCACGCAGGGCACATGCAGCACATGTGATGTGCATGTACACTTCTACACAAGTCTTGTATGCACCCCCACTATCAAGACTATGGCGTGCCCACATGCCATGAGTTAGTTGCGTGTGGGGGGTTTGGGGATCAACTCCAATATGATTGCCATCCACAGATAGCAGTAACAGAACCATATCTTTGTCTCTTATTTACTGGGTAATGGCAGTGTTTGTGACTTGTAAACAGATCTACCATATTGTAACTATTCCATAATAAAGTAACACCAATGTGATTTGTAGTAAAGGAACTCCAAATTAGGGGTGAAACCATAATTTCAATCCAGTTTCAGTTCTGTTGGAATCGGGCTATCTGTTCAATCCAATTGATACTCAGACCAAACAACAGTTCAGTCCATGTTCCATTGAATGGGGGTAGGGGCAGGAAATGGTCTGTTTGGAATTCTGACAAGCCATTGTAATTTTGCAGAACTTTTCTGAAAATCAGATTGGTTTTTCTGAACCAGCTATATGAAATATACTATGTGTGTTGATATTACGCACACCACCTTGGTATAACAACATGGTAAATCCATTCAAATGTTACGAAAAAAAATTCTATCCTATGGTAATCCAGAGGCAAAAAACCATGGTGCTGCTTTTGAGGACTTTGATTTGTAACCATGATGTCTAAATACTTCCTGAATTACACAAGGAGCAGCAGCCAGGTGAGGAACAAGCGAGATGAAACGAATAATCAGGTTCGTATTTGCGGGTAAATTTGTGTACATGGCTAGCCTTCTGTATATTCAAATTATATCTGCTTCCAGAACAGATGTTTGCACGTCCACCTCTTTGGTAGGGATGTGCATTCGTATCGTTTTCGTTCATTAATGAAAATAAACGGATCCCCGTTCATATTCGTAAATAAGGATATGAAAATGGAAAAATAAGCAAATGATTGTCGCTTGCTTTCCTTTGTTTTTGTTAATGAAATAAAAAATAAAAAATAAAATAATAAAAAGCCTCCACATGCGTGAAATGGCTGCTGAGCCTGCCCTACGCATGTGCACCATTTTTAGGGCTGAAACAAGGGGATGGGGGAATGCTCGTGAGAAATTTGCAGGAATCAAGATCGGGGCAAGAACTAGGGTGTTTTCACCCACCCTCTCGAGTTTTCATGAATTACTCAAGGGGGGGTCACACGTGGGTGCTCTGCACAGAAAAGCCCCCTAAGTACCTCCGGTCCCTGCCTGGCCTCCACGTCTGGGGAAGGAAGGGAAGGTTCAGGCAGGGGCAGGAATGTACTTACAATCTGGGGGGGTCATGACACCCCCACCCCCTCCTTGGTGATTGATGCAGCACTGGGTCCCTTCCCGGAATTTCAGTTTAAAAGAAAAAAAAAATCCATAGCTGGAGCATGCTCAGAGCATTGCTCGGCTCCGCATGCCCTTTTCCAATATGGTGCCCACAGGACCGAGCAGCTCCTCTGAGCATGCTCAGCCCTGCAGCCACCATCTGTGGCAGGATGGGCGGGTTAAAAATGTTTAAAATAAATAAAATCAATAAATCTTTGAAAAGGACATGCAGAGCCAAGCAGTGCTCTGAGCATGCTCCACCTGTGTCTGTGTGTGTGTTGGGGGGGGGGGGATCTTTTGAAATGAAGACCCAGGAAGGGTCCCAGCGTGGTATAGGACACCACTGCCCTACCCCTGTCCCCGCCTGAACTTTCCCTTCCCCTCCAGGCAGGGATGCTGGGCGGGGACCAGAGGTACTCAGGGGCTTGTCTTTGCCCCCTGCTCACTTACACCCCCTGTGTTGCCCCCCCCACGTGAAACCCCTGCCCCCATCCGGCCCCCTCGAATTCTCACTGGCTCTCAATGAGAAGAGAGGGGTTTTACAGCTCGGCTCGAGATGCCCCCCCCTTCACATCGAGAACTGGCAAGACAATCGAGCTGAGTTTCAGCCCTAACCCTTTTTCAAAATGGAACTGCCAGTGTGGGCACCATTTTGAAAAAGGGAAGCCATTCTATGCATGTGCAGACTGACTCACCTTTTCCAAATTGGCAGTGATGCTGCCAGTGTCGTTTTCGAAAAGGTTCGCATGCGCAGAATGGCCCGAGTAACCATTTTGTGCATGTGCTGTGATTTTTAAATTTTAATGTATTCACATCAACTGTCTCATTCCTAAGGAACAGGTAACCACAAAGGTTACCAGTGAGTTGAGTTGTGATCTTCTTAGCTTTTACTAGGGGTCTGAACATTTATTTCTTGAAATGTGTGTGTTAAGACCTTTTGGAAATTTGGAATGACATTCGGTCACACTGCATCATTTTGTTTAATAATAGACAATCTTGCTGTCAGAGATTAATGTCATTTGCTCAGTGAAAGGTTGCTGCATTCCACAGCAGAGTTTTCTACTTTGGTGTTTTGGTAGTAAGAGCATTTTGGGTAAGACACTGTGCTATTCAGGTACTATTCTGCCAAATATTATTTACAGCTGCATACTTTCAAATACATAAATTGCAACAAAGTAGGCTTAAGTTAAATCTTACTAAGATATTCCTAACAGAACAATACAGCAATGAAACAAGCTTCAGCGGGAGGTGGTGAAATATAATTCCCTGGAGTTTTTCAAGAAATGACTGGGCAGATATGGGATGTTTTAAATATAGGATATCTTGCCTTAGGCTAGATGATCCATAAAGTCTCTTCTAACTCTTCAGCTTTATGATTTTGTAATTTTAAATTCTGGGTTTCTGTTACCAACTTTTTAAATTTTGCATCATTTACCAAGACAGAGAAAATGGTTAGAACACACAAATCCAGCTAAATGCTAAGTTGGAATAAGTCAGCAAAATGGAAAATTAGCAATTTAGTAATTGCAATACCAGAACCAATTGGGCACCTGAACGTCTACCTGAAATTTTGGACCACAGGTACAAAATGAACTACCCGTTTCATGTGTAGGTAACTACATTTGTTAACAGGAAGACCCAAGTATAAAGGAGGAAACACTTGGAGGAGGAAAAGCAAATTGTAGCCCAGACCAGCCTGCCTGGGCTTGTGTCACACACTCTGCTCCCCTGAAAGAGAGGAGGAGATTGTTAATATGTGCTCTTGGTCTACAGAGCTCCTTCCAAAGCAACAGTGAAGAAGATGAGTGACTGGAACCTAAAGAAGAAGCCCTTCTGTTGCTTCTGAAGTCCTTCTTAAATCTGCTCCTGGGTCCACTTTCCTCAGCGATGAGAATGATGAGTCTTCTTTGCTGTTGTGAGTGGGCTCAGTCCTAAACATATTTGTGCAGAAGTAAGCCCCGTTAATTGCAATGAGACTTACTCATGAGCAGCTGTTTAGGATTGTGACCATCATGTGTAAAGAGACCAGTTGGAGTCATTGGTATGTCTAATGACTGTCTACAGTTACAGGAAGCTCTATGTTTTACTTACTATCAGCAGCTCTTACTCTTCCCACCTCTTTGTATTCCACCTTTGTGGTGGAATTGTGGACCTCCTACCTGGGTCTTGTCCTCACCTTCTCCTCCCCTCCTTCTGCCATCATTTCTAATCACTGTATATATCTATGCTGTGTTGTTCAGAGTAATTTCAGATGTGCCAGACCCAGAGGTCTGCCAGGCTGAATCATGCACCAGGATCCATTTTGGATCCCGGTCAGGAATCAATCCGGTCATCCTTTAGACGTGCCGGCCTGATTCCTACCAGGTATCGGGGAGGGGGAGGGGTTGCTCGGCGTGACGTGCGGCCGCACAGCCCTGCCCTCCCCCCCGCACTCCCCCGGCCGTCTGCCCTCTGGGAGACAGGCGGGCACAGCAGCCAATCTGGCCATGGTGCCCGATCCTGTCCCATGGTCGGGGCCACAATCTGGGATGGGTCAAACGTAACACACGTAACGTTTGGCTCATCCCGGATCTTGGCTAATCTAATCATGATTCTGGACTTCCGGGCAGCCGGAGATCCAGAACCGTGGTCATTTGGATTCCTGCCAGATTTTCACTGTGGTGAATATCTGGCAGGGAGCAATCAGACGTTATGGGACTCACGGCCACCACAGGGGATTCACTGTGGTTGACCGTGGTCTCATTTTGTCTGAAATTACCCTCAGTCTACAGTTCTAACTCCTGATTCCCTGACGAAGAATCCTGTGGGGTCCCAACGCTTGCATGCTAGGGGTGTGAACCAGGGACCCATTTCATGGGTCCAATAAAAGATATCACTCTACTACTCTCTTTCTATTACCAGTTGGAGTAAGGCAGCACAGAGAAGGCTTATGATGGGTAGAACATCTTTGTCTATTTGGAGTTTCCCACTCCTCCCTGCCTTCTGCAAGTTAGACTCCTAAAAGGAAGAGGATGGCAAGGGATCCCAGAAATTTTAGGAAATGGATTGTCTTTAATGGACATTATTACCTTCCAGAGCATTGTACAAAAATATATGGAAACATATTGTTCTTAAACCAATTAATTAATTAAGTTAGTTAGTCATTTATTTGTACTATGCCTTGCACAGTAATGACATTACCTACTTTGATTCTCACTGTGTTTCTCCACTTCACATCCCATAAACCTGCTTATTTTATTAATAAGTAGCCAAACACTAGACTAGAAAGCTTTTGAGAACTGGGCCTGTAGTAACACCCACATTTCTATTCAGAGCAGAATTCGAAGGTTTTTTCCCCCTGTGTTTGTCCTTTCTCAGCCACTATTTTCTCTTCTGTGGGCTTCTTGCTTTCAAGTATCCATTGTGTACTACATTTCTTTATTTACTAGTGCATTAATAATCTACAGAGGATCCCTTTCTATAGGGAAAGACCATACAACATGATTCAGGAGCTATTTGGATCTGGACTAGCCGTTCAGACATACGTAAAAACCATTTACTTCAGAAGGGCCTTATATTTCTGCCTGGAGCTAATTCCAGCACAAAATGGTGTCAGTGGCACCCTAGAAGAAGAGAATGCTCTTGCCATACATGCAGTGATATTATTGGAGGTTAAAAGCAGCTGCTGGAGTACTGGAATTCCCCCTTCCTCCCAACGGCTGTGCCCAACACACAGAGACCAGATATGATTATTGCCACCCTGAGGAAAGAAGGCAAGGATATAGGTTATGAGATTTAAAGTAGGCCTGACACAACAAATCATGGCAAAGACTGTTTCCATTGGAAACAGATCATTTGCCTTCATTCATGCAAGGCGGAAACTTATTCGCTATTCTGCTGCTTTTACTATTTGTTGTTATTTTTCACACGTTGAACAGAGCTGCTACAAGGCTGATCCCAAGACCCATGTGTATGTCGTGCACACCCCACATCTGTGGAGATGGAAAATCGACAGTTAAGTGCTGGGGAATTGCCATACATTGCCATAAAACTCTCAAAAACAGTCAGAAAGTGTTGAAAAGTGACAAAAAGTAACGGAAAGGGATGAAATGTGACAAAAAATGACAAGCTCCAATATCAACAATGGCAGAAGCAAGGAAACAACAGAGACTGAGGCAGTACCCACCGATACTTGCAAGCACTCCCAAAAGGTCAGTATTTCCCTGTGGAACCAGAACACTTATTTTCATCTCAGACCTAATTTAAAGGTCACAACTCTTTATTTTTAACCAGCCCTAGGTTGTGCATCTACTTCTACAAATCCTTAGACCTCTCAACAGTTACTTGTTGACTGAAACTACATTTTTTTCAAATCTCAAACTGTGTTAAGTGAACAGACATAATGGCCAAAGTGTGGGTGCTCTTATATGAGTGGGTGCTTTTATATGAGCGGGTCTCAGTCATGTGACCTGCTTGCATGATTTTTCAAAATCTCGCAAAGCGGCATTATATGTGACAATGGATGCGATCACGGGCATTCAAAGTGGTCGCATGTTGTTTGCCAACTGTTATTTGACACCTTGAATGCGCATGATCGCGTCCATCATCACGTATAATCCTGCCTCGTGGGATTTTGAAAAATTGCACGAGCATGTCACGCAACTGTGACCTGCTCATATAAAAGCAGCCTCTTTTTAAAAAAATCCCATACTGAGTCTGGTGAATTTAAGGGTGACCCCTCAAATCTTTATTTGGGCAACATTTACACATTGGGTATTTTCAGACATTACGAGATCACAGTCAACCACAGTGAAACACGGTCAAACCCGCGGCGGGGCCAAAGAGCCCTGAACATCTATTTGGCAGCCGCCAGATGTTCACCACAGTCAATACCCACCCGGGGTCAAAATCAACCACGCTCCCAGCGCTCCAGCCCGGACCATCACCGAAAGCGTGGTCACTGCGATTCCCAATGGGGGGGGGGAAGTAACTTCTGAATGGCAACCACCAGCCAGAATCAACCAAAATGATTCCATTTTATCCACATCTGGGGGACCCTGGAGCATCAACTGGAGCTCGCGCTCAATCAGTGCAATGAGCACATGTTCCAGGAGATAGTGAGAGACATGGAGGTGGCAGGGCATCACAGGACCATGGCCCAGTGCCACTCAAAGGCCAAGGAGCTAAACAGGGGGTACAAGGCCATCCTGGACAACAACCGGCGGTCTGGACATGGAGCCCGGACCGCCCCCTACTATGATGCCCTGGACTCCATATGAAGAAATTGATAGTAGCCATGCACCTCGTGGGGAGCGCCGTGATCCAGGGCAGGGAACAGGCCAAGATACCCCCTCCCCTCACCACCACACAAGAAGGCACCGGCTCCAGGACCCCCGACCTCCCAGAGGAATGCCCAGGGACCTCCCAGACCAGCAGCCCCCCCGACACCAGCCTGGAGAGCCCCCACCCCCCGGCCAGACAGGCTGACTCCAAGGCCAGCACACTGATCACTCTCAGCCAGTGGTCTCTGGGGGCCCCCAGCTACACGGAGGGACCAGCTTCGGAGGGATCGGAGACAGACATTGAGGGTAAGCAGGCAGATGGGAGGGGAGATGGACATGGGGGGGGGAGGAAGGAGTCCCAGGCAGGGGGGAGGCCTCATCCACCCCCGATACTCTGGTCCATGGCACGGGAGCATGGGAGGGGCGCACCCGGGCATACTTACAACCCTTCACCGACCACCCCCTATATCCCCACAGGGTACGGCATGCCCCAGTACCCGAGTTAGGTGGGTGAGGAAGCCAGCAGGGAGCACTCCCTGCAGCAGATGGAGGCCCCAGGTGAGGCACACCGGCAATGAGGGCCCCCCCCAGGAGGCCAGGAGGGGGACCTGGGTCAAGGGGGTGGGGCAAATTGGAAGGGGGGAAGGCACTGGCTGCCTAATGGGGGGGCTTCCTACCCCCTAAGCCGTGCCCCCGCCTAGGGTGCGGCCTGCCATGGCAGCCACCCTATGACTGCTGTGTACTCTACAGGCCAGCCCAAGGGGCCCCAGCAACCCATGCCCCCAGCGCAACAGATGAAGGAGCACCAGGAATGGGTACATCACCGGAGGGAGGACCAGGCTGAGGACCTCGTCCACACCACCATGGAACCGGGGGAGTGGATAATAGCAGCCATGGATCGCATGGAGGCAACCACAGAGAGATCCCTGCAACAGGCAGAGGCAAGGGACCGGAGGATCCAGGGGGAGGTGCGCCTGGAACAGAGGTGGGAGCACTGGGACCATAGCAGGCAGGTAGAGGCATTTGGGTGGCTGGAACAGGCCATCAAAGGGATGGTGTGGGAGCATTCTGCTAAAATGAATAGGTCCCATGACATTGGGACCTCCGTGCTCCTGCACGCTGGCACCATGAGTGCTTCTGTGATTTCAGCCGCCCCACCGGGCACCCTGCCTGCCCAGGTCCCCATGCCAGATCCCCCATGCCAGGTCCCCCAGTGCCCTCACTGCCTCCCCAAAAGTCCCAGCTGCCACCCCACCAGCTGGGGCTGCACATCCGCTTCCCGGTCCCTGTAGATCTCCAGAGGGAGCAGCCACCCAGGGGGGGCCCTCAGGTCCTGGGTCCTCCCTCCCTCCCACCACCGCCTGCCCTGCTGGACACTGAGGCCCCCCAGGACACCATTGGGGACACGGACAGCGGGGGGGGAGGGGATCTCCCAAAGATCTGTGGTGCCCACAGGGTGGTCTGAGGGGAGGCCCAGGAGATGCGGGGGATGGGGGGATGGGGGAAGGGGGGGAAGTCTGAGGGGGGGCACAGAACCTGTGTGATGGGTGGTAGTGGTGTAGGGGTCACATGTACTCAGGTGAGAGAATAAATGTCAGAGCACCACTACTGCCTCCTTCGGTCTATTCATGGGCCCAGGGGTGGGGGCAGACCGATGACCATAAAGGGGCTCACCCAGGGAGCCAGTGGGGGGTCCCAGGATGGTGGGGTCAGGGTTGAGTGCCCTCACGCCTCAGCCTTCCGGCTGATATGCCTGGCCAGGGTGGCACGGATGCGCTTGGCGTACCGGTACTCCCTCGGGTTGTCTGCATTCACGTACAGAGGCACAGGTCCGGGAGGGCGACGGGGCACGGGGTATTCGAGGGCTGCCCCATCGGTCTCGCACACGTTGTGCAGCACACAGCAGGCACCTATCACCAGGGCTGAGGTCTCCACCGTGTAGTCCAGCCGGCCAGCGAGGCTCCTCCAGTGCTGCTGGAGCCCCCAAAAGCAGGATTATGGTCCTGCTTGCACACAGACAGGAATTGTAGAGCACCGCCTCCGGGGTCTGGGCAACCAGGTACACCTTCATCAGCCACCGGGTGAGGGATAGGCCAAGTTCCCCAGAATACAGGGAAGCACTAGCACCACCTCGATCCATGTCATCCCCATGTCCGCGAAGTCCCCGCTGTACATCTGGGCAGAGAAGGGGGAGATGGTCATGATCCGGGCATCGTGGCTGCACCCAGAGTTGCCCATGAAGATGTCTATGAACCACCCCTAGTGGTCCACGATAGCCTGCAGCTTAAGGGAGTGGTAACCGTGCCTGTTGATATATTCTGTGGCCTCCCCAGTGGAGGGGCGCAGGATCTCTATGTGGGTGCCACCCATGGTGCCCATGCAGTTGGGGAACCCTCCAGCCACGAAGCCGGCCATCACAGCTGCCTGGTCCACCAGCTGGATCTCTCGTTCAAGGAGCATGCCCGCCACAGCCTCACATACATCCCAGAGAATACAGGCAATGATGCTCACCCTGACACCGAAGTTCTGGGAGACTGACCAGCAGGAGTTGGGCATTGCGAGGGCCCAGACCCCGATGGCCACCCGCTGGACCATGGGGATGGGGGTCCTCATGGGGGTGTGCTGCCACTCCAGCTAGGGCATCATCAGCTCTGTAAGGTGCAGTAGGGTGAGCTTGTCCATCCGAACGTTTGCCCTCCAGGCAGCCTTGTCCCACTGAACCAGCGTCCGGGACCACCACCCCTGTGCCCGCTCTGTGACCAATACCCGTCGGGTAATGGGCATAGCGAGCAGGGTGGTGTGCCGCATGGTCTCCCTCTGCCATTGGAGGTGCCTGGACACCTCTCAGAGCACTGCAGCCCTGTCCCAACTGTGGATCAGTACCTGCCGGTCCACCCCAGAAACCCGCTGAGCCCTGACCCAGACCAGGGAGCACCTTCGGCTGTGGTGGGATGCCCAGGCCCTTGCAGCACTCCAGGCCAAGCTAACCCACAGGCGGGCACCCAGGTGCAACTCTACGGTCAGGATGCACAGCTGATCAGTGTGCGAACAGTACCACTCGGCACAGAGCGCTAGGTGCATCCCACAGGCACCCAACCAGTGTCACTGCGTGGTGCTTTCTGCCCCGGGTGGGGTGCAGCCAGCCCCGTTATAGCCTGGGACACGTGGTGCCCTGCCCCCGGGTCGTGACCTGGCAACCAGGCAGGGGCACCCGAGTAGCCCCTTCCAGCTGGCCCGGCCGCCTTCAGGTGGACAGGCAGGCCAGGACACTGGGGGCATCTGATTGGGCGCAGCTGCTGTCCCTGCATTGGGCCTTACGTATGGACCAGCGTGCACCTGGGCATGCTGGCGGCAGCTGCACTCCTTCTGTCATCACCTCCCACCCCTCTATGCTGACAACACTGTGTTCTTGCCGGCCTGATTAGTGTGTCAGCTGTCCTGTCTATGTGATTGGTT
>QEPC01000412.1:23449519-23505214 GCA_003113815.1 Sphenodon punctatus | reverse complement strand
CCTCTCAGTCTTTTTTTAAACAAAAATCCAGGCTGGGCAGGGTGGGTGGGGGGTGTCCCCCCTTCCACCCACGCAGCCTGGGAGGGGGAGGGGGAGGGAATTAATTTATTTCATTGATTTCAATGGGGACACAGCGCCCCATTGAAATCAATGAAATAAAACCGGTACCGGTATACCGGATTTAATCTGGGAATCCGGTTTTCAGAGAACCGGTAACCGGTAAATCCGGTAGCCGGTAATGGGCCCGGGGTCCCACCTCTACGATGTAGTACCCAAAAATGCAGGTATTAACTGGGGGTACTACAATTTGTACCCATTTCAGCTCTAAGTATCAAAGGTATACACACAAGTGATTCCTTAAAGTTTTGCATAGGAGACTACTCTAGGGTAAAATGAACAACAGTAAGATGCTGGTTCCTCTAAATAAAATGGTTTCCAACATGGCATGCATGTCTTTCATGATATATCTGTAGCCACTTAAGGATGATATTTTTCCTTGCTTTTACACATGATAGTAGACACTACTGTCTGCCCATCAGCTGAAGTGGATATTTGTGTTGATATTTTTATTTATTTCAAAAATTCAAGTGTGAAAACACAATGATAAGTTTTTGGACAGATTTGTGAAATTGGTTTGATAACTGAGAATTGTGTGAGAATTTTCAATTTGCCCTTTCATTATTCAGTAGTCATTATTCAGAAATCCATTCTTTGGAAGTTTTATATTCAGGAATTCTTTATTCTATAATTTGGTATTTGCTAATTCAGCATGGAATTCATGAATTTTATATCACAGAAAGGGAGAGGAGAATTTTTAATTTCTGCTTTGCAATTTTAATAAGTATGCAGCGTTTTTGTTATCATCTGTTTACTCTCACAATGTAAAGAAGAGTTTGAATGCCAAGAATTATCAACAGAAATAAACACTTCACACATTCAGAATGATTAATCCCGACATATGTGCTGGCTGAAAATGCCTGTGATTACCATTGAAAGCTTTTATTACAGTTTAGAACATGGTGACACAAAGAACAGTCAAAAGTGAAGAGTGTCTTTGGATTCTTTCAAATTTTGCGTACCCCACTTTAAACATTTAATTGGTTTGATTTTAAGATACCAGGATTTCAACACTTCTTGGACTCCATTTAAAATGTCATTTGGTGTTATCACATGAGAAGGCGACCCAGTAGAAGTATGACTTTTTATGTCAAACAACCCCCTTTTAGCTATAATCCTTGTGCAGACATGATAATTTGACTTAAGCTTGATCTCAGCTCAATGCAGCTAAGCAGGGTGGGGCTGATTCCATGGTTCGTGGATCCCGTATGCACCGTTGCCCAGACACACATGTGCACTGTTTCTGTGTGTCACTGTGTGCCTTAAATGGCAGTGCATGAAGTTCCGGTGTGGCTAGCTTCATGAGCTGGGATTTGTGGGGTATAGGATCAGCCCCAGTGAGTAGTTAAGTTTCAAAATTATCATTTAAGCTGAAATGCCCATTGACTTAGTTTATACTCGTGTTTAAGCTACATTAGTTATTTGACACCAAAGTTAAATGGATTTTAAGAAGTTTTCTTTGAAAGATAACTTTTTCCAAACAAAAAGCCCATAGTAATTAGCATTTGTTGTAGCTCAAAACAAAGGGCCTCGCCCACATAGGAAAAGAAATTGTATTTTTATTGCCACTTAGAAAAAGCAAGAAATTATAGAAGAAGGTCACAGAACACCACCGTGTTATTTTATTTTTTATATAATTTGTGCTGCAAAGACAACCAAGATGGAAATATTGGAACAATTAGCAGTTTGGGTCACAATCTTCCAATAATTTACTGTGAGGTAGTTCCATGTGAATTAATGTGACAGCTCTGGAGTAAACTACTTGAAGTTTGTGGCCTCAATTAGAAACTTTCCTCATTCAGAAGCTGAACACAGTTATGTTTCAAATGAATTGTTAATGCCAAAAATTAGTATTTCCTTTTACGAAATTCAGTAAAATCACTGACCTTGATTAAAGCTGGAATGGGTATATATATAAAAAATGGGAATACACATTGAATTTCCAGTACCCAAATTGACTGGAAAATATGTGGTACTAATTGCTACACGATTATGACCCAATTCAGGGAACCAATGTTCCAGAGTATCAAAGAATATTAACTTCCAGTCCTGATTTTGGAGTTTACAATGCTGATTCTTTGGTTTTCCAACTGTTTTTCTATCAGTAACCAGAAATTACCAATATTTTTTTAATATTCGGATACCCAGTCGGTGATTGACATCTCATCAAATACCCAATGTGGTATTAAAGAGTGTGGGTATTGCCCACAGGTATCAAATTAGTAGGGATCAGCGAACAGAACGGAGTTCAGAAAATCGGTTTGGTTTGGTTTGGTTTGAAACTCGAGTTCGGAAATTTGGTTCGGTTCGAAATTCGCGTTTGGTTCGGAAGTTCGGTTTGGTTGACTGAACAGACCGAGTTCGGTCCGAACTTCCGAACCGCGTTCCACATTCCTAGAAATAAGTGATCAATTTTAGCTCCAGTCACAATATTCCCCCCATCAGATTTAGCTAAATTAATATTTGTAAATGTTTCATACAAGTTTCCTATCACTTCCTTATGCCATTTTAAAAAAATAAAATAAATAAACATTCCCGAATTATTTATTTTCACCTCAAAAGAAAGTTTGTTTAGTTAACTCTCTATACAATTGTTTGTATACCATTTTTTAAAAAGTTCACTTTGTCACTTTGTTTTCTGTGTTCTTGTTAAAAATAACACTTTCTTCTTATTATTTTAGTGGTATTTTGATTTTTCTGGACCAATTATAGATTGTTTCGGTGCTATCTGTCTTTAAATATTGTATACTGCTCAGTAGATATCTTGGGCCACCACAGTTGATTCTAGTAAATGGGTGTTTTCAGACGTTACGAGATCACAGTCAACCACAGTCAATTCCCTGTGGTGGCTGTGATCACGGAACGTCTGTTGGGGGGAACGGATGTTCCCCCCCAGATGTTACCATGGCAGGGAATCACTTTTGCCATGTAAGCAGCCGAAGCAGTGGGACCGGAGGCCACCGCGTGGCGAAGGTGATTCCCTGCCGTGATGAACCCCGCCGTCACTTCTGGATGGCAGCCACGGGCCGGAATCCACACAGGGATTCTGGCCTATGGCCAAATCGGGCGAGCGCTGTGGCTGCATTGGCCGCGGCGGCCGCCTGTCTCCCCAGAGGGCGGGCTGCGTGGAAGGGGCAGGGCCGTGCGGCCGCACGTTGTGCCGCGCGGCCCCGCCGCCTCCCCAATTCCCCACCGGGATACCCCGGCACATCTGTTAGGGTGTTACGGGGTCGTCTCGGCAGGGCATGAATCTATTGTTTTCATGACGGGGCCAATTGGCACTGTCACATCTGAAAACACCCACTGTGTCTTAAATCTGTGTCTAATTCCCTGAATGTCTAACTTTAAAAAAAATACAATATTCCTGGGCTGTGTCATTTCAAAATTTGTCAGACATCTTAGATCTGATTGCATTACAATTAGCCATGAACGTTTAGTTAACCCCAGTTTCTATCCTTGATTTAGGTTTAGTTGGAAACTAGAAGTGTGCACTAGTTTTCATTTCTGTTATTAAAAGCTGTTATTTGTTTTCATTAATAAAGAAATTTTGTTTTTCATTATCATTGTCATTATTGGTATTGGTATCGCATGAAACCAAACATTTCATTTTCATTTTCATCAGCGCGTGGGGTGCAGGGCTCTGTGTGTGTGTGTGTGTGTGTGTGTGTGTGTGTGTTAGAAGTCCCAGTATCAAGAAGACAGGATCTCAGAACTAGAAGACAGATCCCTCGCAACCCTGGATAACCAGGCTAAGGTCTGGGAAGCAATCGAAACACTGGAAAACAAGAGCGAGGATCAAGAAAATAGATGGAGGAGATCGAACCTGCGTTTCATGGGAATCACTGAAGGACTGGAGGAGGGAGATACAAAGCAGCTGATTTGGAGGATCTTAGCTGCAAACTTCCCCCATGAGCCAGACATCCACAATCCCAACTTGGAAAGAGCTCACAGAGCAACTAGACCAAAGCCAAAGGAGGGAGAGTACTCCAGAGTAGTCATTGCAAAGCTCCTAAAATATCAAGACAAGGAAAAAATCCTGAGACTAGCTAGGAAAAAACAAGTCTTGGAATACCAACAATGCAGGATTAAAGTGTTTCCTGACTACGCAAGTGAAACCATGACAAAAAGGAAGCGATGGGCAAAGTACTTTGCTGAACTCAACGAGAAAGAACTAAGCTCTCAACTTTGGTTTCCTGCTAGAATGACTGTGCTATGGAGGAGCAAGTGGAAGATCTTCGCAGAACCCCTAGAGCTAGAGGAATTCTTAACAAAACATGTAAGACTGCAAAATGATACAAACTAACTGCCCAAACAAGGTCCTGCTTCAACTGAGTACCAAGGTATAGATAAGAGGATGCGAGGGAAAATAAGGAATGAGGGTGGGAAAACCTTTCATAAGGAGGGGGGTTCATAAAAAAAGGGAAGACTAACGGGGTGTTTAAAAATTGTAAAATATATAACTCTTCATTCACCACACACCCAGTATGGTGTACCCAAAATATGCTGCTCAGAAGAGCTAATACAAGGGGAATGTTAACCCCTCTATCACTCTAACAGCATTAAGGTTTTGTTGTTTAAGCTTGCTTTATACTTAAAAAGGGCTTTGAATTGCATGGTAACAGGGAACAGAATTCAATGTAAATTAATATTATGACCTATGCAACTCCGCACTTAGAGATCAATTTTGGAAAAAAACCCAAAAAAAACAAGAAATGAAGTGTTAATTTGAAGGGTTAAGCTACAATTAGGTAATGGCCTGGGTGGAGGAGGGAGAGGAATAGGGGGAATAAAGGGAGTAGAATGTGGTTCTCACAGTAATCTCAATTCGACCTGCACTCAGGCTGCAGGCAAGGTTAATAAGTTGGAGTTGGAGTTATGTTAAGCTAACAGTTAGTGGATTCAATATCAAAGTAATATTCAGTAGTACAGACAAGAAATTTAAAAATCCTTATATAAAATGTGGCTGATCAGATAAAGACTCTCTCTTTAAATGTAATGGGACTAAATGAGCCCGTCAAGCGCAGAAGAGCTAAAAAGCAAATAAAAGAAACAGGAAGTGATATCTGCTTCCTACAAGAAACACATCTAGTAGAAAAGGATGTATTTAGGTTCAAAGATAGGTATTTGCAGCATGTGCAAGAACAAAAAAGGCAGGAGTATTAATGGGAATTAAAGCAAACAAGGTATTTAAAACCAGAAAGGTATACAAAGACACAGAGGGCAGGCTGTTGATTGTGGTAGAGGAGTTAGAAGGAAAAACGGTCACACTAGTAAATATATATGCCCCAAATGATGGCAAATATGAATTTTGCCATAAACACCTCCCACTTATAGAAGAAATGACAGAGGGACTGTTAGTAGTACATGGAGACTTCAATGCTTTCTGGGGGGAAAATGACCATTCAGGAAACAGAACACCTAAAAAATGGCAGGAAAACTTACACACCCTACTAAAAAGTAGAAGATGTATGGCAGTGGTTATTTTCTGATGTTACGTGGTCAATGTGAACCACAGTCAATTCCCTGTGGTGGCTTGGACCACGTAACGTCTGTTGGGGGGAACAAATGTTCCCCCCCAGATGTTACCATGGCGGGGAATCACATTCACCACGTGAGCGGCAGAATCGGCAGGACCGGAGGTCATCACATAGTGAAGACGATTCCCCACCGTGGTGACCCCCACCGTCACGTCTGGATGGCTGCCATGGCCCGGCTGCCATGGCCCGGAATCCCCACAGGGATTCCGGCCCATGGCCATAGCAGGTGAGCGCTGCGGCGGCATTGGCCAAGGCGGCATTGCCTGCGGCGGCCACCCGTATCCCCAGAGGGCAGGCGGTGGGGAGCGTGGAGGGAGTGGGGCTGTGCAGCCACACGCTGCGCCACACAGCCTGCCCCCTCCACGATTCCCCGCCGGGATCCCCCAGCACATCTGTTAGGGTGTTATGGGTCATCCCGGCAGGGGATCAATACATTGATTTGGTGACGGGGCCAATTGGCCCCGTCACTTCTGAAAACACCCAACATCTGAATCAGGGAATCAAAGATTATACTTATTACTCAACAGTCCACAATGTGTTCACTAGAATAGACAATGGGTATTTTCAGACGTTACGAGATCACGCTCAACCACAGTGAACCATGCTCAATCCCGTGGCGGGGCCAAAGAGCCCTGAACGTCTGTTAGGCGGACGCCAGATGTTCACCAAGCTCAATACCCACATGGGGTCAATTTCAACCACGCTTCTCGGGCTCCCCGGCGCAAAACCTCGGGAACCGTGGTCAAAGAGATTCCCACTGAGAAACAACAAAAAGTAATGTCTGGATGCCAATCCCCGGCCGGAACCAAAGAAAATGATCCCCAGCTGTGAACAATGCACACAGCATCGCTGCCAGGCAACCAGCAACAACACAACCACCGGAGGGAGATTTAAAGGGAAATCTGCATCAGGGAAGTGTGGTGGGATGGAGCGAGGAGGGAGGTGGAAGAGAGCGGTGGATGAGAGAGCGAGGGTTGAGGAGGAGGAGGCAGGGGCAGAGGTGGAGGGAGCGCAGGCGAAGGAGGTGGAACCGGGGGTCGTGCTGACAATGGAGGAGGTGCAGGGACAACACTAACAGCAGCCAGGACACGATGCCCTGCGGACATCAGCCGGAACAGGGGTGGGGGAGGCACCCAGGAAACGGGTAAGGGGAAACAAGGGCAGGGGAGCAAGGGGCAACAAGGGGGGGCACGAGGCAAGCCTGGGCTCCCGCAAGGGAGGAGGGGGAAGGGGGTGCCCCATGAGGGGCCCGGACATGCACCCAACCTTAAACCCCTCACCCCCTGCCTCCTGCAGACACGGAAGAGCGCCCGGGTGGACGAGCCCCCGGAGGACATCGAACCAGCCCGGGCGGAGGAGGAGGAGGTGGTGGTGCAAGAGGCACTGGAGGAGGAGGATGAGGAGGAGGTGGAGGAGGAGGGCACGGACACACAGGGGAGGAGAGGCAGGAGGGACTACCACAGAGGGGGCCAGTGGGGGCTCCAAGAGACCCGGGACTTCATTAGGATCTGGGGGACCCTGGAGTACCAGCTGGAGCTCGCCCTGAACCAGCGCAACCAGCATGTGTTCCAGGACATAGTGCGGGACATGGAGGCGGCGGGACATCAGCGCACAGTGGCACAGTGCCGGTCCAAGGCCAAAGAGCTGAAGAGGGGGTACAAGGCCATCCGGGACAACAATAGGCGGTCTGGACACAGAGCCTGGACCGCCCCCTTTTACGATGCCCTGGACCTCATCCTGCACATGAAGGGGTCCATAGTCACCCCAAGGCTCATGGGGAGCGCTGTGGTCCAGGGCAGGAAATTGGTCGAGGTACCCCCTCCCCTCGCTGCCCCCCAGTTGACAGGAGCTCTAGGGATCTGGAGGAAAGCCCCAAGTCCTCTGGTACCTGCAGCCCCCCCGAACAGCAGCCCGGAAAGCACCCACCCCCAGGCCGGGCAAGCGGAGTCCAAGGCCGGCACCCTCATCACCCTCAGCCAGTGGTCCATGGGGGAGCACTCCCACACTGAGGGGCTGGCCTCGGAAGGATCCGAGACAGATATCGAGGGTAAGCGGCTGACCCGGAGGGGAGAGGGACCAGGCCCACGGGGGCAGGGGCCAAGGGGGGGATGGAAGGGCCAGTCCCAGCCCAAGCCCAGTCCCCCACAACCAAGGTGGGAGGGGGCCCAGCCCCAGGTCCCCCAATTGCACACCCCTACACCCACAACCCCCCCTTCTCACCTGCAGGCCACGGGACACCCCGGGAGCAGACCCAGGCAACCGAGCAGGCATCCGCCGAGGAGACCCACCAGCAGGCACGGGAACCAGGTGAGGCAGGTGGTCTGGTAGAAAGGGCACTCCGAGGTGCAGAGATGGGGTCCCCAGACACTCGGAGCGGGTGGTAGGAGCCAGGGTCAGGGGATGGGGAGGGGTTGGGTGAGATGTCCGGGGGCCCGTGGGGCCCGTGCCCCATCACAGCCAGGGGGCAGAGGCCTGGGTCAGGATCGGACTCACCCTCCCGTTCCCTCAGGGACCCCGGAAGCCAGCATCCCCAGGGCCCGTGGCCCCATTGCAGCGCATGAGGGAGCACCAGGGATGGGTCCACAGGAGGATGGAGGACCAGGCGGAGGAGATCATCTGGATCTCAGCGGAACAGGGGGAGAGGATGATAGACGCCATGGACCAGATGGAGGCAGCCATCGAGCTGTCCCTGGAGCAGGCAGAGGCGAGGGACATGAGGCTCCAGGCCGAGGTGCACCTGGAGCAGAGGCAGGAGCGCCGGGAGCACAGCAAGCAGGTGGAGGCACTCGGGAGGCTGGAGCAGGCCATCACAGGCATGGTGCGGGAGCACTCTGCAAGGATGGATAGGTCCCATGATATTGGGACCACCCTGCTCTTGCACGCCGGCACCATGTGCGCTTAGATGATGGCAGCCGTGCCCCCAGCCACCCTGCCTGCCCAGGGCCCCATGTCAGGCCTCTCAGTGCCCCCGCCCCCTGGTCAGCTGCCCCAGCTGCCCCCACACCCTCAGGGCCTGTGCATCCACCTCCCAGTGCCCCCGCCCTCTGGAGGGTGCAGCCGCCATGGGGGACCCCCTGGGTCCCAGCCCCCCTCCCCCCAACCACCGCCCCCCCTCCCCCAACCACCGCCCCCCCTGCTGGACCAGGAGGAAGCCCAGGACACTGCTGGGAACACAGACAGTGAGGGGAAGGGAGCTCACAGGGATCCATGACCCACACCAGGCGCTCATGGGGCTGACCCAGGAAATGAGGGGGATATGGAGGATGGGAAGGGAGGGGGAGGTCAGTGTGAGGGGGGCACTAGAGGGGGCAGGGCACTACAGGGGTGGAAGGAGAGGTGTCGGGTGCACATGTACATGCAGGTGAAATAAATGTATATGCACAAGTATACCTCCAGGGCCCATATGTGGGTGATGGGGGGGCGCACCCCTGCAGGGGCCAGTCCCAGGAACCCCAGGGGGTGGGCTGGGGAGGGGAGCCCCTCACACCTGGGCCCCCGGGTGATATGCCTTGCCAGGGCATCCCGGATGCGCTTGGCATAACGGTACTTGCTGGGGTTCTCGGCGTTCATGTACAGGGGCACAGGACCGGGGGCCGGTGGAGCTCGGGGTATTCCAGGGCTGACCCCTCGGTCTTGCAGACATTGTGGAACACACAGTAGGCCCCGATCACCAGGGCAGAGGTCTTCACACTGTAGTCTAGGCACCCAGAGAGACTCCTCCAGTGCTGCTTGAGGGCCCTGAAGGCTCGCTCCACCATGGTCCTGCTGGAGCACAGATGGGTATTGTATAGCACCTCTGCAGGGATCGGTGCGACAGGGTAGACCTTCATCAACCAACGGGTCAGGGGGTAGGCAGGGTCTCCCAGGATACAGGGGGGCATCGGTACCTCCTCGATCCAGGTCATCCCCATGTCAGCGAAATTCCCCCGAAACATCCGGGCATAGAAGGGGGAGATGGTCATGATCTGGGCGTCATGAGTGCAGCCGGAGTTGCCCGTGAAGATGTCTATGAACTGGCCCCGGTGATCCACAACCACCTACAGCTGCAGGGAGTGGTACCCGTGCTGGTTCACATACTCTGCTGCCTCCCCGGCAGAGGGGAGAAGGATCTCGACGTGGGTGCCGTCCACGGCTCCCATGTAGTTGGGGAAGCCTCCGGCCGCAAATCCCACCATCACGGCCTCCTGGTCCAACAGCTGGATTGTTCTGTCCAGGAGCATGCCCTCCACAGCCTCGCATACATCCCGGAGGATACAAGCTATGGTGCTGAGCTCTACCCCAAAGTGCTGGGACATGGACTGGCAGGAGTTGGGCATTGCCAGGGCCCAGACCTGGTTCACCGGGTGGGGGACCCAGCCCCTGGGCCCACAGTGGCCCCCAGCGGCTGCATGTGAGTCCTGGTGTTCCTCTCAGCCCCCTGGTGTCCTGCCCCCATGTGGGCTCCCGCCCCTATCTGGGGGGGGTGGTCCACATTTGCTGCTCCCTCCCTGATGTCTCTGGCATGCTGTAGTGAAGCCTGCTTCCTGGGGTGCTGCTGCCCCTGCCTGCGGCCCCGAGCCCCCTCCAGGGCCCACCTCCCAGTCTCCCTGCACATTCGGAGTTCCCCTCTGTAGTTGCCCTCCCTGGTGCCTGGGTGTGGCGCTCTTCATAACCTCACTGACCCGACTGTGTCCAGCTACCTGTCCCCACCTGCCAGCACTGCCACTTGTTGCCCGCCCCCCCTTGGGTGCTTGTGTGACCAGGGGGTTCCGGGACCCCTGGACTGGCCCTTGGTGCTTCCTCTGGGGTGTGTGTGCATCCTTGGACCTGCAGTGCTGCACAGGCTGTCCTGCCTGCACTCCATCGGCCCCTCTGTGGGTATGTGGTCTCCGTGTGCCTCCTGGACCAGGCCTGCCCAGCTCGTTGTGCATTTTGGGCCCCTGCTGTGCCTTGGTCCCGAGAACCTGGGGCACCCCCTTTCCTAGTCTGCCTGTGTTGCTGTGGGGGTGCCCGTGCGAACTGTGCTGCTGTGGGGGTTGTGGTTGCTGTTTCCTGTGGGCTGTCCGGCCCCTTTGCGGTTTCCCCCCTCTTCCATGTCCCACCCCCCCTTTGCTCCCATTGTGCCTTGTGTGTTGTCTGGCTGCCCATGTCCCCATTCCCTTAATTTCCCTTGTGTGTGTGTGTGTGTGTGTGTGCCCGGGCATGTGCTCGTGTTGTGTGTTCCGCTGTGCCTCCGCTGCCTGTGTGCCTGCTGTGTGTGGTACCTGTCCGACTCTTCTCCCTCTCCCCCCTCCCTTCCCATTTCCCTTGTGTGGGCATTCCCTTTTGTGCCTTTTGGCTTCATTTGCCCTCAGGTGGCCATGTCTGTGTCCCGCCCCTGCCCAGTAGATTCTAGGTGTTATGACCACAGCTGGGAATCAGTGTCACGTCTGTTGCACTGCCCTGGGCCGTGATCTGGCTGCCTGATTCCCGGCCGTGGCCCCGGTCCCATCACATCTGTTCAGGGCTTTTATTCGCCCCGGGGGGTGGTTGTTCTGTTCACCTCCACAGGGAATCCACTGTGGTGAACCGCCTGCCCGTAATGTCTGAAAACACCCAATGTATTCATGAACAAAATTGAGCTAAAGAGATGTAAGGCATGTTATATAAAACGCATTATTATGTCTGATCATAATGCAATAATAACAGAGCTTCTCTGGAATGACAGGGACACAGCAGAGCAAAACCAACACTGGAAACTAAATAGGGGACTACTAAACAATCAGGTTTTTGGGGAGCAAATACAAGAGGAAATAAAAAATTATTTTGAATTAAATATGGATACAGTCAACACAAAAGCATTGATGTGGGAAGCAGCGAAAGCTGTACTTAGAGGGAAAATGATAGCGGTAAAATCTGCAATTTGTAAAAAAAGCCAGGGAATACAATAAAGATTTATATATAAAATGGAAATCCGTAGAGGAAAAAAATAAAGAAACCCCATCAAAAAAATTGGCGCAGGAGATTGTACGAATTAAAGAACAAATCAATATAAAAGAAATAGAAAAAACACCGCACAGCTCAAAAGAACAAGAGGATTTTATTTCACTTATAATAATAAAGCAGGGAAAACACTGGCCAATTTAGTGAAAAAACAACAGAGCAAATCATACATAGCAGCCCTTAAAGCAGCCGATGGCTCCAAGATCGAAGGAGACAA
Source organism: Sphenodon punctatus (assembly GCA_003113815.1). NCBI lineage: Eukaryota > Metazoa > Chordata > Lepidosauria > Sphenodontia > Sphenodontidae > Sphenodon > Sphenodon punctatus. The sequence continues at coordinate 23,493,382 of QEPC01000412.1, read as the reverse complement.
ACACATCCAACAGGCCTGTTTGCAATACTACAAAACATGTTATGCCACAACATCACCACCACCTGAAAAAATTAAAGAATTTTTAGACATGTACAAATTGCCACAGTTAAATGCGGATCAGCTCAAATGTATAAACAGACCCATATCCATAGACGAAGTAGCCAACACCATAAAAAACGTACCCAATAACAAAGCTGCAGGCCCTGGTGGATTCCCAGCAGAATTTTATAAAAAAACCAATGCCTTGCTGGCCCCACAATTGACAGCAACCTATAACAAAATATTGAAACAGGGAACTATCCCTGATTCCTTCTACGAGGCTCACATCACTCTAATACCAAAAGCGGGTAAATCCCCCGATAAATACGAACACTATCACCTGATCTCCCTACTCAATGTAGTCTTTAAAATATTCTCAAAAACCCTTGTAAATAGACTGGCGGCTATCATAGGAGAACTGATAAACCCAGACCAAGTAGGCTTCATTCCTAATAGACTGGGCACGGATAACGTGTGAAAACTGATTCATACAATACACCATTTAAATAATAATGGAGGACAAGCTGCAGTGATAATGCTCGATGCGGAGAAATCCTTCGATCTAACTGAAATACAATGCTTAATACCAATTCTAAAGAAAATGAAATTCGGAGGACCCTTCCTTAGATGGGTACAGGCGATTTACCAAAAACCAGAGTCAAAATTAATAATAAATAACCACTTACCCTCTCAAGAGGCACCAGACAAGGCTGCCCACTGTCCCCACTCCTTTTCAATTTTGTACTAGAAGTGCTAACGATAGCCATACGCCAGGAAGAAAAAAATGAAGGGATACACATTGGAAAAAAGGAACACAAAATAGTGATGTTCACAGATGATACCGCACTGTTCATTGGAAACTCATTAAAATCAGGTCCACCTTTATTAACATTGATAAAAGAATTTGGCAAAATTTCAGGATATAAAACAAACAATGATAAATCCCAGGCATTCCGCTACAGGAAAAATGAAATCCAAACACAGCAAATTAGAGACACTCTCCCCTTCCCAGAAGAAAAACAGGCAGTAAAATATTTAGGGGTAAGAATACCCAAACAACTAAAATATCTATGCAAAGAAAATTTTCAAGGTTTGTCCCAGGAACTCCAGAAAGAAATGGCAGAATGGGGAAACTTGCTCTGCTCGTGGTTGGGTAGAGTAAATTTATACAAAATGATAATACTCCCTAAAATCCTCTATAAATTAATGGCACTGACGATCCACTTACCTGAGGCCTTCTTTAAACAGAATGAGAAGATGGCCGACATAATCTGGAACAAAAGTAAACCTAAGGTAAATAAACAAAATTTAATTGTAGCAAACAAAAAGGGGCCATTAACTTACCTGATCTTCATTTATATTAAAGGGCAGCGGCAGTTGGGGCATTAAATGTTTGGTACTATAAGCCTAAAGAAAAGTATTATGGGTGGATATTGAACAAACACTCCTAGAAATTGAACAATTAAAAAATATATTGACAGATGCAAGTACTCCCAAAATGAGAAAATAGGACAACCACCCCTTTGCACAAACTGCATGGAAAACATGGTTAAAATAATTTTAAAACTGAAAATAAATAAAGAGGCATCCCCGTACTCACCATTGATATAAAAACTTTGTCCAACCAACACCAGGTGAAACAATTGCGAGAAAACCTTTAAATTAAAGGTTTCACAAGAGTAGGACAACTATTTGAAGGGGAACAATTCTTGACAAAAGAGGAATTAGAGAACAAACTGGAAAGGCAGATAGATACCTTTAGTTACTTACAACTCAAAAATGCATTTACACAATCAGGGAAAAGCACATAATATGCTAGACAACCAACACTAGTGGAAAGTATAATATATGAAAGAACCCTAAGCAAAGGACACCTAGCTAGAATTTACAAGACCTTGAAAGACATATGGTACCCCAAAGAATTAAAATATATTCAAAAATGGACAGATAACTTGAATATAGAAATTACGGAAAGGGATGAAAATAAAATAATTGAATACATGCACGGATGTATGTTTTCTAACGAAATAAAAGAATGTCAAATTAAACTGGTGACAAGATTTTACATGACTCCAGCACAATTTAAAAATATCGGTGAAGGGAATCTGGGAACATTCTGGCAACAGTGTGGGGAGGAGGGGGATTACATGCACTGCTGGTGGGGATGCAGTCGAATACAACCACTATGGAGAACGGAATGTGCAAAGATGGAAGAAATGACTCACATAACAATCCCATTTCGCCCAGAGATAGCGCTCCTGGGTCTCTTCCCAGAGGTGCAGATTCAAAAGACACATGTGAACGCGTGCTTAGCATTTCTTCAAACAGCAAAAAAAGTAATTGCCTCCCACTGGAAAGACCCAAAAGAACTGAAGGAGGGTGAACTCTTAAACAGAATGTGGTACCATATGACCATGGAAAAAATAACAGCAAACTTACTAGATAAAAAAGATTTTACTCAAAAATGGTACCCATGTGTATGTACAATGAGAAGAACAGACCTACCTCCAGATGAGAAAGCATTCTTGTTTGACTATGTTTAAACATTATTTTTTTCTTTTCCTACCTGTATTAGAATCCACTTGTTTGAATTGTGGGTTAGGGAGGGGGGAATGGGATGAAGTTAAAATTGTATGTAAATGTTTGGTTTGTATGTAATTAAAATAAGTAATAAAAGCATTTATATATATAAAAAAAGAAGCCCCAATAGCAGAAGTCCCAGCAGGCTGCATCTCATTATCCACCCCCCATCACACACACGGAGACACACAACACCCCACCCCCCACCCACCTGCCGCCGCCCGATGGGTTGACAAAAACGGAAAGGAAACCAAAAACAAAATTTTCAGTTTTGTGCGATACTGATACCAATACCGATACCAATAACGAAAAATAAAATGTTATTTCATTATTATCACTTTTGTTATCAAAATAAAAATGAAGTGCACACCCCTATTGGAAATGGAGGTTGATCATGTATCCTTTTTTCCTATAAACTAACTAGGTGGAACTTCACCTCCTAAAGCAGTTAGTAATTCATCTTCTGAATTCAGCTATCCTAAGTGTCCACATACTGTGTTTTTAGATGGACAATAAGTCAGTGTGCACCCTCACATCTGCCTGTTTCCAGACCCTCCTGGGTCAGCTCCAGACAGACCTGGTGGGTTCTCCAACCTGCGGTCTGCTCATGCGGTGCCCCCCACACCTGCACCATAGAGTTTTATGTGATTGCATGACGCTCTAGACTGGCATCCGCAACTCTATGTCATTGCCCGGGAGCAACGTTCAGACGAAAGTGAAGCTGCAGCATAGGTCCATCTATTAGTAGGGATGTGCAAACAGAACACAGTTCGGATGTTCAGTTATTCGGTTCGAAACCCGAGTTCAGGTTTGGCTCTTTGGTTCGGCGAAGTTTGGTTTGGCTGAACTTGGCCAAACATCCAAAAATAGCGCTATTGATATCGAATTCAAAGATTTTTTTTGGTATCGGTATCATTTGGCCCTGGGACCACCACTGGTCTCCATCCCTGGTACCAGGAAATCTGCTCCTCAGCTGCCTCCCCCTTCCAGTCACGTTTTTCCTGCCCCAAATCACGTTTTTCCCACCCCCGAACCCATCCGAACTCACCTGAACATGACCGAACTGTTTGGCCGTGTTTGGTTCAGACATCTGAACAGACAGTTCAGGCCAAACTCCGAACATCCAAACCACGTTCGAACATCCCTACCCATTAGGCAGACAGCAGCTCTGCTTCTGGTCGGTGCCCTGGGTTTGACTTGCTCCACTGGCAGCACTCTGGGGTGTTCCACTGGGGGGTTTCACAGCAGACAGGGACATCTTTAGACAGATGGGCCAGTCCAGGGGTGAAGCGGGCTGGTGTGGGCAGAACCAGGGCTCCATCGATCTAAAAGCACCTATAATCTTGTCATTTCTTCCACAACCAGGGTTTAAATATCACAAAAGGGGTGGGTGGGATCAATTAAGCCAAGCCCTAGACTTTTTTTGGGGGGGGAGGACGGGAGTATTGCAAGCAGCCTGAGCACCACAAGGGGATTTTCAAAGTGGTTGTTGAAAGGAGCAGAGCCAACATTTGTCCTGAGTGCCACTAGAAACATTTCAGAGTGGGAAGATTTAGACATTTTTCTTGTGACACCCAAGACACTTCAAAAGGACCCCACCAAGATGGAAATGTTCAGAGTGGGCAGGGCTGGAGTACTGTTCCTGTCCCAACCCATTCTCATCATTTCCTTTCTTTCATGGTTGCTGCTGCTTCAGAATGGCTCTCTAGGAGCCACCTCCTGACTGAGGCTGGTTGGGAACCCTCTTGGGAAAGCCACCCCTTAAAGGGACCCCCCCCTTCACCTTTAGGATAGACCATAATTGGAACACGAACCTGGCCCTGCCACAGCCTTGCAATGTCACTTCTCTACCCACCCGATGATTTCCATGACCACCACCACCACCACCTTCTTACCAATGACTGTGCAAATGCCACTTGCTCATTTAAAAAGACCCAGGAGGTATCGCAGTCTCACTTTATACACACACATTCCTTTTACACAGCGACTGGCTTAACCTAAAGCAACACCCTTTTAGTGTGTGGATCTCTTTAAATTGGATAGAAAAGGAGTTGCAAAGACAATTGAAACAGTTGGCTGTGGGCTAAAGAGTAGAAGACAGCATGAGGAAAGCAAAATGTAACAAGTGCCTCCAAGTATCATCTTTTGACAACTGTAGCAGATCTCATTTGTAGAAAGTTATAAACCTTGTCACCTTCATTTCTTCACCATGCTTAATGCAAAAAAGAAGATGTATATCTGGAGATTTGGGCTCCATTTCTTTCATATTCACAGGAGAAAGGCTCCCCTGCCAATAAGCCAGGATCTCGGTTCAGGTTTTTTGAATACTGAAAAAAAAACCAAGAATAAATGAAACACTGATCATATTTATCCTGAGTAAGGATTGTGCAATGTATAAGATATATATTTTCTGTTGATCTAGTTCTGTTTATGTGCCTTAATAAAAAGTCCCCCCCAAACACACAAATAAATGGAGGACGTTTTTAGGGGACAGTGGTTGGAGTCCACGAAGGACCAAGGCAGGGCTAGGAAGAGTAACAATAAGGTAATCGAAACCTCTCAACCATTCTCTGATATCAGGGAGACTTAATTAGGGATGGGCGAACAGAACAGAGTTTGGAAATTCGATTCGATTTGGTTTGAAATTTGAGTTCGTAAATTTGAGTTTGGAAATTCGGTTCGGTTTGAAATTCGAGTTCAATTCGGAAGTTCGGTTCTGTCAACTGAACAGACCAAGTTCGGTCGAATTCCAAACTTCCGAACCAAGTTCGGTCATTCAAAACCAGGTTTTTTGGTGGGTGCTGCCACTAGGGATGGGCGAACAGAACCGAGTTCGGAAATTTGGTTCGCTTTGAAATTCGAGTTTGGTTCGGAAGTTCGGTTCAGTCGACCATACAGACCGAGTTCAGTTCGAACTCCAAACTTCCAAAACGTGATCGCCCATCCCTAGACTTAATGCTCCGCATGAGAGCCAGACAAGTTGGCCTAACAGAGCTTATGGCTCATCAATGAGGTCAAGGAAAAGGAACAAGGAACCAGAGCTCAGAGGGACCGGGAGCTGGGAAACCAGAAGAGTATACAGAGTCAGGGAAGGAGTACCAGGGAAAGAGACACAGGATTTAGCAGGATACAGGGCTATCGGAGGATTAGCGACGGGCAACAAGAATCAGACACAGGACTTAACAGGACACAGACTTTGGATGAATTAGGGGATAATAGAACAATGACCCAGGACTTGACAAAACCTAGCACAAAGGAGAATTAGGGTGTAATGGGAAGCAAAAGTGGACTTGAAAAGCACAGGTGGTAGAAGGATGGGGCAATGGGGAACAAGGCTAACAAGACCGAGCTGAGGAAGACAGCAGTAGTGGAGGACAGGGGAACACAGACAACAAGGCACAAGGTGAGGAACTCAAGACATGAAGGAAGACAAAACTAACATGGAGAAACGAGGAAGTGCAGGGGTTACATTTCTGCATGGAAGATTATCAGCAAACAAACAAGGCAAGAGTAGAAAGGGGGGAAATGGGGTGAACAACACAAGTCAAGAACCTAAAGGTCTAAGGGAGACAAGAGTATCACTGTGTAGTAAGGAGAACAAGGGTAGCACAAGTGCAAGGGAAGATACAAAGCAAAACCACACACAGTGAGGCAAGGTTAGGGAACATTGGGCATTTTTACACACACCTTCCAGTGCTGGTCTTTCAATCTTCTGGGTTTACAATTAAGTTATGGATGCATTCTTCACACACACACAGACACAGACACAAACACACACACACACCTAAGGTAGTTCCTGGATGCATTCTTCACACAAACCTTGGGTGTTTTTACACACACATTTCTCCTGGAAGTTTGCTTTTACATCCTGAACTTTTTGTGTGTCTAAATCACTCACTCAGATCTTAAACATCCTGATGTTTGAACTTCTACGTGAAACTTCTCCCAGAACGTGTGTGTAAACGTTTCTCCTGGTAAACTGCTTTGCTCACTTGATTTCCATGGCAGCCTGTCACGTTTACTGCTGCAGCTACTTTAGGCTGCCTCAGGGCAGTGTTTGTGTGAAGAATGCATCCAGGAACTACGTCAGGGCAGCGTGTGTGTGAAAAATGCATCCGGAACTTACTTGTGGACTTGTAAACCCAGAAAACGGAAACATCCGTAACTTTAACATGTGTGTAAAAATACTCACTATTGCCTTGAGGCAGTCTAAAGTAGCTGTAGCTGTAGACATGAGGACTGTCATGGAAATTAAATGACCACAGCTGCCTGGAGCAAAGCAGTTTACCAGGACAACTTTTTATACACAAAAGGTCTGGGAGAAGTTCTATGCAGAAGTTCAAAGAGCCAGATGTTTAAGATGGTTTAGACATACAGCAAGTTCAGTATGTACCAGCAAACATGCAGGAGCAATGTGTGTGTAAAAGCTCCCAACGAGAGCGAGAGAGGATATGTGCTTCACCACACAGGAGGAATAGGAGTTGCAATTAAACAGCAAGGAGGGGAAATACTACACAAACAAAGGAACAAGAAGGGGTGGAAAAAAAATACTAAAGAAGACTCACCAAAACAGCTGACACAGGGCTACAAGGAAGAACACTGACACACACATGAAATGCGATCAGAGTAAGAGCCAGAAGGAAATGACAGCAGAAGATCCACCAACTTCCTACAGCTCCCAGCATGCCTTATATATTGCTGGGAGTCAATCAGGAAGTTGGCAGGCACCAGGTGCGGGAGGGAAAGAAAGGGCAAGACACACAGTTGGGGAAAAACTGATCCAGCATAAGCCAAGCAGCAGCACAGGGCAAACAGCGGTTGCCAACCAGATCCTGAGACCATTGGTTCGGGGTTGTCTCCTGACCGGGGGGGCAGTGTGTAAACTTAATCCAATTCTGGGTGTTGAAAATTTTTAATATTTAAACCTTGTAGGGTAAATTCTGACAGTGAAGCCCATGTCAGATGAGAAGGGATAAATTACAGTTCATATGAGTTCTTGGGTATTATTTCTCCCTCTGGACTTTCACCCAAAGGGGACAGTCCGTGACTATGGGGGCAGGATACAAGAGCTGTCAAACCCCTCTCTGATGTAACCCTGCCCCTTACAGAATATCACAAGGTTCTGTAGGGCCTTGATGATGCTCCCCTCACCAAGGTAATATTACTTACTATGGATTGAGAAGATGATTGGAGATGTATGTACATTTGTACCTAAAAGTAGAGCTGTAATGAGAATCCTGCACATTTGAGAATCTTCGGAGAGTCTTGAAAACCTCAAAATATGCTCTGTGTATATGCAAAATGGCCACCACGGCCATTTCTGCTCATCTGCCCCCCCCCCCCCCCTATGCACAGAATGGTTTTTGAGGGTTCTTGGGATCCTCGTGAGTTTCTTAATGTCCTTAAATGCTCTGTGCATGAGAAATATGGCTGCCAGGGGCCATGCATGTGCCGAAATGACCATGGTGGCCATTTTACACATGTGCAGTGCTGTTTTTTTCAGCTGCACAAATGTTGTGAGAGAATGGGTTGAGAATCAGCCAATTCTGAACCCATTCTCATTCTCGCAAATCTCGTTGAAAAGTCAATTATTAGTGAGAATGCGAGGGCATGTTATTAAAAAAAAAAAGAAACATAATGCTAATCCATGCTAGGAAGCACAGGGTAATTTCTGACGTTACACGCTCCTAGGTCACCACAGTGGATTCCCAACCGTGGCGAGCCAGTAAACCCCCTCCCATGGTCCAGGAAAGCCCTGAACAGATGTGACGGGAGTGGGACCACGGCAAGGAAATGGACGGACAACCATGGCCCGGGGCAGCGCAACAGACATTACGCCAATTCCGGACCATGGTCAGAACACCGAGAAGACACCGGGGTGGGAGGCAGACATGACCGACTGAGTGCAAAGGAAGCCAAAAGCACCAAAAGACAACACCCACACAAGGGAAATGGGAAAGGAGGGGGATGAGGGAGAAGAGCCGCTGAGGTGGCACACACAACAGGCACAGGGAAGCCAAGGACACTGCAGAACACAAAGCACACACACACGCCCAGGCACAAACACACCTGAATGGGACAGGAAGGAAGGGGGGAGCACACCGGGAAGGTCAACACACACAGCACCACGGACATGGGGGGGGGGAAGCCCCAAGCCAAGGAAGGGGAAAGGACCAGGCCGGGAACAGTCCAGGACACGGTGAAAGGCACTCAGAACCCCACTGAAAGCACAGGGAGTACGGGTCACCCAACAGCAACACAGGTCCCAAGTCACAGGTGTCCCCACAGGGATAGAGCAGGGTCACCGGGGGAGGGGAAACAAGCCAGGAAAGGCACAAGAGCAGTCTGAGGCAGGTCCAGATGGTAAGGATCCCCCTCACTGATGCTGAAGCATAACGGGACGGAGGCAAGCAGGAGCCTGTGGGAAGCACATGCACCCCCCAGCCCGGAAGAAGCCGGAAGGTGTTGTCCAGGGGCCCCAAGTCCCACACAGTCACAGAGGCACCCAGGGGGCGGGGGGGGGGCAGGGTATGGACACAGGTGTGCAGGCGGCTGTGCAAGGGAGGAGACACCACATGGAGAGCCAGTAGCGGTGTCAGGCAGCAGGAACCAGCCAAAGGAGGGCATAGACACGGAGAGGAACACCACAGGCAGCGAAGGACAGGGGGTGCCCATGGAGGGTGCACAGCAACACAGGCAAGTGGAACGGAGGCAAGCGAACCAACCAGAACAGCAGCGAGGCCAGAACGGTGCGGAGCGAGCAGCCAGTGCCCCGAGCCAGCAGGGAGGTGCTGGGATCACATGGTGGGACTGACATCCATGACACCAAAGACACAGTGGTCCTCTCAGCCAGCTGCATGGGGTCACGAAGGGGGCTGGGACTGGTTGGCCCACCAGATGCACATAGTGGAGCCACTGCAGCATGCCCTGGCGGTAGCCCAGACCCGCCATGTGGTGGGAAATGAGGTAGTAGGCATTAAACAGATCCAGGCAGGCGAGTCCCACCTGAACATCAACACGGGACCACACAGGAGCCAGCTCCATCAGTCCCGGTCTGGTGGGCACCGACAAGGTATAGTCAGCAGCAGGGAACTATGGCAGATGCCCAAGCTCCAACAGGTGGTAATATGCTGCCCCACACTACCGCTGGTACCCACAGGCCCTGTGGATGCAGCAGAAGAAGTAAACGGCCAGGGCAGCCCCCCCTCCTCCAGACAGGTCGTGAACCTGGCCAGGCTGCCCACTGAGAGGGTGGACACAGTCTCCGCCATGGACCACACCACATGCGAGCACCTCATCTCGGAATGCGCCCATCAGGAAAGGGACAGAGGCCCAGTGACTCCGCATGGAGCTGGAAATTGTGAGCACTGGCCTCATAGCCAAAGTAGCGAAGCCTGGAGCTCAAATTCGCATAGACACCAGAGAGGGTATCAGGGCAGCACAGTATCAGTTGCATGGCAGGGGAATGTCACAGGTTACATAGGGTCATGGTGTCCCAGAAGGTCCAGCTATGGGGGGTGTCAGCTGATTTGGGGTGCAGGAGCCCAGGGGCAGCACTTCCGGCCATGGTCCAGTGGGCAGAGGGTCTGAGCAGCAAGGAAAGAGGGGCCCCACAATGCCATATGGGCTGGGGAGGGAAGCAGGAGAGCTCCAAGGACATGCTATAAGGCGACAGGCCGCAACAAGGCACGGCTAGCAAACAATGCGTGGGGAGCGGACCCAGCACAGCTGTAGGAAGCGAATGCACAGAATGTCTAGCAAGCACTGATAGTGTGACTGTCTAGCAAGCACTGATAGTGGGAGGTGATGACAACAGGTAACCAGTTGCGGACTGCACTGATGGGCACATTTGGGCTCGGGGCACGAGCCCCCATAATGGGAGTGCAGGTGCACCCAGGTGATACAGCTGCTGGAACAGGAGGATGTGGTGACTGGTTTCGAGGCCAGTGGCTTCCCAAACTGTCTGGGCGCTATGGATGGTACCCACATCAAGATCCTCTGGCCCCCCAATGAGGATGCTGTTGAGTACATCAACAGTGGGTACCATTCCTTGGAGCTCCAGGCGGTTGTTGGCCACCGGGGCTGGTTCACTGACATCTTCACCGGCCACTCAGGTCGCAGCCACAATGCCCGGATCCTCGCCATCTCACCCCTCTATGCCCGGATGTACCGGGGGAACTTTGCAGACATGGAGATGACTAGAATTGAGAGGGTGCTGATGCCCCTTTGCATACTGGGGGACCCAGCCTACTCACTCCTCCGCTGGCTCATGAAGGCATACCCGGTCCCCAGGACCCTGTGGAGGCGCTGTTCAACTCCCGTCTATGCACCTCGAGGACCGAGGTCAAGAGGGCCTTCGGTGCCCTCAAGTAGTGCTGGAGGTGCCTTGCCAGTTGACCTGGACTTCACTGTGGAGACCTCGGCCCTCGTGATCAGTGCCTGCTGTGTTCTGCACAACATTTCCGAGACCAATGGGGCCTCTTTGGAGTTCCCCGTGCCGCACTATGTGAACGCAGAGAACCCTTGGGAATACCACTATGCCAAGCAGATCCACACTGCACTGGCGAGGCGTACATCCAGTGAGCCCATGGCCTGAGCGTTCTGGGCTGGTCCCAAGCCCCCTCGTGAGCTGCCATGGGCCATCCCCAGTCCCTGGGTCCCCACCTCCTCCACCCCCTCCTGATCCTCCCTCTCTCCCCCCCTCCTCCCCCTGCCTCACTCCCCCTCCATTATCCTCTCCCTTCCATCTTTCTCCATCCTACCACATTCCCCTGCTGCTGTGTGCCCTTTGAATCTCCCTCCCCATTCTGTGTGTTGCACATTGCCTGGCAGATACACTGCATGCTCTTGCCACATCTGGGGATCATTCATTCTGATTCCGTCTGTGGTTGGCATTCAGTTGTTACTTTTGGTGGTTTCCCAGTGGGAATCGCTTTCACCACGCTTCTGGGGATGGTCCTGTCCCAACCTCCGGAAGCGTGGCTGGCTTTGGCCCCTTCAGGAAATTGACCATGGTGAACATCTGGATGCCGCTGATCAGACTTCACGACTCTTTGACCGCACTGCGGGATTTACCGTGGTTCACTGTGGTTGACCATTGTATAGTCACATCTGAAATTACCCACAGACTCAATGATAATGGACATGGTCCTCCTCTCAGTTGGATGTATTTAAGTGTGCTGTAACTTCATCATAGGGTGAAAACAGACATAACGCTAACCACCCTTTAACCACCCTTGGTGGTTATTTATGCATGTTGCAGGGTTGTATTGGTGCCCTATGCAGCCCTGAAACATGCATAAATGACCACCAAGGGTGGTTAAAGGGTGGTTAGCGTCATGTCTGTTTTCACCCATAGTCAAGTAAGAGAAAAATCTACCAGGAAAAAAAGAAGTTTGGGATAATAGTAATCTGACAATACCCCTGGAAAAAAATATTATTATTATTATTATTATTATTATTAATAATAATAATAATAATAATAATAATAGACGTTTGAACATGCACTTTCATTTTGCATTGCTTGAAGAGAAAAAGTTATTTGCTACTTTTAAAAAAAAATTCAAAGAAAACCAATTATTTTTCATTAAAAATGTTCCATGTTGAAAGTTTGTATAAAAAGTTTTCACGCTTGCTTGAAGTTTTGAGACATTAAAACCAAAATAATTTTGTTTGATGTTAGCGTTTGGTTGCTGAAAACCAAATATTGTCAGGGTTTTTATAACAGCCCAAATTTTCATCATATCTTCTTTGACATTCAACATTTTTTTGGTAAAAGTCCCCTTCGCCGCGGGTAATCCCGGCGACGGGGCAATTGCCGCGCCCCCGTCGGGGACACAGAGAGAAGGAAAGCCGGCGGCGGGCGCGGCATGATCGGGCCAAGGGGCCGGTTGTCATGGCATCCCGTTGCGCGTGCGCAGAGGAGCCGCGCCAAGAAGGCTAGAGCGGGGCCCGCCCTTTGTAGGGAGGGCGGGCCCCACGAGGAACAGCCTCAGTTGGCGTGACGGCGCAAGGAGGCACAGCAAGGATTGCTTGCTGCTGAGTAGGCCAGCCACGTGGGAGAAGAGGCCCCGAGGAGAAACTGAGCGGAGCAATGGGCCATACAAAAAAGAAAACGGCCCCCAAAAAACGGCCCCCACAAGCGGGGAGCCAGTCACAGCGGGGCGACAGCCCAGATAGAGAGGAGAGGGAGGAAGGTGAAGGGGCCCCAACCCGGCAGGAGTTGATGGAGCGTTTAGCGGCCTGTGAGGCCTTGCTCCAAAATCGGGCCAGGTCCCCCACACCCTCGGCCTCGGGGGGCTCCCAGCCCACTGCTGGGGATAGGGAAAGGGAGGTCCCACACACCCAAGTGGGAGGGGGAGAAAGGCAGCTGGCCACGGAGAGGGTGCAGGGTGCTCCTTCACCTCCCCTGGAAGGCCCCAGGCGGGGAACAAGAACAATAACCCTCCCTGCGCGGTATAGGGAAGAAGTGGGTCCATCCCAAGGGGACACGGGCAGGCTTAACCAGGCCCAATGGGGATGGGCTAGTGAGGGGGAAAGCCAACCACTCCTGTGGCCAGGGCAGCAACCAAACCCACTGGAAAGTGGCCAGAACCTCGAAGCTACTTGGGGTCCCCCGGAACGGGGGATAGCCCACATGGGGGGGGGAACAGAGCCAGGGCCAGTACAGGCACCAAGCCAACATCGGGGACCCCTTCAGGGTACCTGGGCTGGCACATTACCAGCGTCAGCAAACAGGCGGCATGACGGCATTGGGGGCACCAATATTGGCACCTCGTGATATGTGGGTGTCCGATGTCCCCCGAGATATCCTTTTCTGCGCAGGAGAAGGACCCCCACCGGCCCGCCGGAGGCGTGAAGAACATCAACAGCAAGGAGACCTAGATATTTTGCAGCGCCTTACGGCGATAGAGGAAGCCCTGCAGAGGGATCCCAGGGGCCAGCACGGAAGAGGGCATCATGGAGGATCCGGGCCAAGCACTCAACCCCAGCCAACGAGTCAGGGTGAGTCCATTGGACAGGGGGAGTGGGGAACAACCACCTCAATGGGGCGGGATAATCCCCCCATGTGGGACAGTCCGGGTGGGACAATACAAGGGGAAGGGGCGGCTATGCCACCGAGTAGGCCAGGGCATGGCGGGAGCAGCCAACCAGTGGGCCCCACACCACCGAGGGTAGCAGAACAGGGGCAACCGGCCACGGCCCCCCGCCTACTTCAGGTCGAGGGTTCGTGGGCATGGGTATTTCCAGTTAGTTTGCCCGCAGGGCAATCGGGTTCAGCCCCCTCACCTAGATGTAGCACAACCGCGTTAGTCACAAGCCAGGAAACAGCTCCCCCCCTTCCACCGGTGGGGGTCGCCCCAGCCACCACATCAATGGGGGCAGGATCACCAGCGATCGTACGCCCTCCCGGCGGGGTAATTGCTGATGTGGCAGCCCCATTTGGCAGCCATTTAACCCCCGCAACCAAAGATAAAATTTGGCGTGGGGAATATGTGGACATATTCGCGTTGTTATTCAGTGACCCCATAGTGGATCACTCGGAAGCGGAAGAAGAAAAAGATAAAGAAAAATTTAAGCGCCCTAAAGCGGACAGGAACTGGGCCAATTGGACTTCTGCTTTCGCAGTTTACATGGGTGTAATAATGCAGGCCGACCCTGGCCGGGGGTTAGAATTACACAAATACGCGGATATTGTCCGCCGGGCACATGGCACTGGTCCTCCTGGGTCATGGCTGTGTTATGACGAAGCGTTTCATCATAGGGCAGCGAATACCCCGGGCCTTCGATGGGACGCCCATGCCCCGGACATCTGGCTTGAGAGCATGGTGGACGCAACCAGGGCTCCCAGGTCTGATAGCGGGCACCCATTAGTAAAAGGGGGGGTGGCTCCTGCCAACGAGCCATATTGGGGGGAGGGGCGAAAAAGAGGACAGGGGGGACCTGGCCCGTGTTGGGAGTACAACACCACGGGTAGGTGTAACAGGTCCCAGTGTCGGTTTCGGCACGCGTGCTCCAGCTGTGGGGGGGGACACCCTGAGAGCACGTGCTACTGACCCCGGCAAAAGGGGGGCAGAGGCCGCTACGGCGGGGGGGCGGGACCAGGAAAAGGGGGTCAAGGTGGCCCATCCGGGACCCGTATCCCAAAGGAGACCGACGCCAATTCGAATTGAGGAGCTAGAAAGAGCGCTCAGCACACACCCGGCAAGGACAGAGGTAGAGTATGTAATAAAAGGTTTTCAGAATGGTTTTCACATCCCGGCCGGCCCAGTGGTGTGCCCACAAAAAGTTAGGAACCTCAAGTCTATAAAGGGGCACGAGGAACTAGTTAAGAAAAAGATCGAAAAAGAGGTGTCTGAAGGCAGAGTAGCTGGTCCATTCCAACAACCACCTATCAAAAACCTAGTGTTGTCACCACTGGGCATAGTTCCAAAAAAAATACAGGGCGAGTTTAGGTTGATTCATCACCTGTCCTACCCTCGCGGCGCTTCGGTGAACGACGCCATACCAAAAGAATTAGCCACGGTTAGGTATGCGTCGTTCGACCTTGCGGTTGAGAAAGCTAGGAACATGGGACCGGGGGCACTGTTAGCCAAGTGCGACGTAAAATCAGCTTTCCGCTTGCTACCAGTGCACCCCGGTAGCTTCCACTTGTTGGGATTCCACTTCGAAGGACAGTATTATTTCGATCGAGCGATGCCAATGGGATGCTCCATATCCTGTTCGGCATTTGAACGATTCAGTTCCTTGGTAGAGTGGATCTTTAAACAACGGTGGAAGGGAGGTGAGGTGACAAAATATCTTGACGATTTCCTGATAATAGCCCCACCGGGGACGGACGAATGTGCGTCCGCTCTTGGGCTGTTTCAGGAGATGGCCGCTGATCTAGGGATCCCACTCGCTCCGGAAAAGACGGAGGGACCTTCCACAACCTTAACCTATCTGGGCATAGAATTGGATACAGTAAGAAAATGCTCTAGGCTCCCGCAAGACAAGTTAGAGACATTGAAGGCCAAGATACAAGAATGTATATCCTCACAAAAGATCACAGTAAAAACCCTTCAGTCATTGGTAGGCAGCCTTAACTTTGCCTGCCGGGTGGTCGCACCTGGCAGAGCCTTTTTAACCAGGTTATATGGCAAACTGAGAGGCGATCTACCCCCCCACTACAGAATTAGGGTGAATCAGGAAATGAAAGCTGACCTGCGATCCTGGCTTGATTTCCTGAGGGAATTCAATGGAGTGAGTTTTTGGAGAAGTAAGTGGTTGTTACGCAGTGACCTCCAGGTACACTCCGACGCCACAGGGGGAGCAGGCTTCGGGGTCTACTTTCAGACATGATGGTGTGCGGAACCCTGGCAGCTGGAATGGCATGATAGGGGCCTGACAAAAAATCTAACGTTCTTGGAATTGTTCCCCATAGTTATAGCAGTATTGCTATGGGCAGAGCAATTCGCTAATCACACCGTATTGTTCTGGTGCGACAATATGGCGGTGGTACATATAATAAACACGCTGACATCCCGGTCCCCCCGTGTCATGACCTTAGTTCGTGCCATGGTAGGGGCCTGCCTCAGGAATAACATAACGTTTACAGCGCGTCATGTACCCGGTATTGACAATGGCATAGCCGATGCCCTCTCTCGCTTTCAGATCGAGCGATTCCGGGAACTAGCGCCGGAAGCCAGGGAGCTTCCCGACCCTCTCCCGCCGGGAGCATGGAGCCTTGGGAGCTAGAAGTTCAGAATATCGTGCAGGGATCCCTGGCTCCTAGAACTCAGGCAGCTTACGGTAGGGCGTTCCGGGAATTCCAGGCATATAGAGCAGACAGAGGTTGGGCATCGGGCTTTCCCATTACAGAGCCTGAAGTACTACAATTTGCCATGTCACTCCGGCATAGGGGTCTAGCAGTGAGTACCATAGGGGGTAAGATAGCAGCCATTAATTTTGTGAGCAAAATGAAAGGTCACCCCTCCCCAGATAACGGTTTTTACTTAAAAAGGATGCTGGAAAGCTGGGCCAGAGGAACAGCGACCCCAGTCCCTGAAAGAGCCCCCATAACCACACCGATATTAGTCCATATGGTAGGAATCTTACCAGAGATATGTCGCGATGCATACGAAGCGCAGTTGTTCACAGCTGTTTACGCCGTTACATACTTTGGGGGATTTAGAGTAAGTGAAGTGGTCCCATCATCTAGAAGAGATTTATCTGGCCGGGCCTTTAGAATCAACGACATTGATTGGAACCCTAGTAGACTGCGATTACGGTTAAGACAATCCAAGACGGATCAGAGGGGCAAGGGAACCAATGTCGAATTGTTCAGAACGGGACAAGAAGTAATATGCCCTGTCAGTCAAATGGGACACTACCTAACCATACGCCCACAGGTTACAGGTACATTATTCCGCCACCAAAACGCCACCCAGTTGACGAGTTATCAATTCAGTGCTGTCCTCAGGACAGCGCTGGGTAAGTTAGGCCTTCCAGCAAGTTTATATGGGTCGCATTCATTCAGAATAGGGGCAGCTACAACAGCAGCTGCAGCAGGTTTGCCTCCAGAGGCGATTAAAGGGGTAGGGCGGTGGCGGTCCAATGCATATAGAAGGTATGTAAGATGCCATCAATAACAATTATTGTGTCTCCTGTCCCAGGGTTTAGGTCCACCGAAACAATAAAACAGGAGGTATGGATCGTGGGCCACAGCCTGGTTCGCTGGGCTAAGAAGGCTGCCATACGGACTGAATGGGGACTCCAACTAGGATTGGGTCAAAAGGCAGCAGTTAGATGGTATGGATATGGTGGCATGAGATGGTACCAGCTGCTGCCAAAACTGAGACTGATTGGAAGAGAAGGAACACCCGACATTCTCGTGATACACTTAGGGGAGAATGACATCCCGGCCCAAAAAGGGGTTAACCTCTTGATTAAAATTAAAAAGGACTTGTTGTTAGTTAAGAGCTTGTTTGCAAACGTTCAGTTAAGTTGGACTAGTTTAGTCCCCAGAATTCGATGGGCGGGAGCTATTAACCCACCCAAAATTGATAAGGCACGTAGGAACATCAATAGGGAAATAGCAAAATGGATAGGTAGTATTGGGGGAGCAATTATACAGCACGCCGACATTAATGTTGGCCGACCAGAGCTGTTCAGAGATGATGGGGTTCATCTCTCTCAATTGGGTAATGACTTATATGTAAGGAACTTGGCCCAACACCTGAAGGAGTTGGTGATGTGATAGGCAGTGGGTGTCGGGGGAGGCCGGGATCGGCCCCCCCCTTTTTAGTGGCGGGGGTCCAGTATGCTACAGTAGGATAAATAGGTAAGAATAGGATAAGATGAGTCATCTCCTTAAGAGATGGGGAGGCGACACCCTGTGCGAAGGGAGAGCAGTACGCGCAGGGGTCATCACCCTGGGAGGCGTACCAGGTGAGGCCAGTAAGTACACGCACGGTCTGCTGGCTTGTCGGGTACTCACCTCCTTACTCAAGCCCACCATTGGGCCTGTTCCCTTTCGGCCAGAGTGCTGTCGAAGGGAAAAAGTTGGTTGGTTAGTACTGACTAGGGAAGGTACATCCCGGTCAGTACCCGTTAATAAGAATTAAGTAGCTAGCATACTGGACCCATATTGCTGGTGCAATCACCCACTGGCCTAATTGAATCTGTTGAAATAAAGTGCGGCCAAGTTTTAAACCATATACTGCCTCTGTGTCTCATTGGGGGGTGCGCCGGCAAGTTCTAGTTATCTGAAACAACATCACTGTACAATATCAATTTCACTCCAAGTCATAAACAAAGGATTTATTTTTAGAATAATGAGGAAATAATTCAAGAGATGACAGTTTTGTAGCAAAAATAACTAACTTACTAACTCATTTAAATTAAATTAAATTAAATTAAATTAAATTATACCCTTCCAAGTTTCACTATCCTCCTCAACACCAGGAATGCTGGAGCCAGAATTTCATATATCTTGTAAGAAAATCTATTTTCCTGTCCTGATGAGCGGAATGTACAGATTTTCTCCTTTTAGATTCCCTTTCCAGCACTGACATATACAGAGTGATTAGTGGGGATATTATGCAAATTAGACATGATCACATAACTACATGGGGCATGCATAATTCTGAGACTTTACATTGTCACATTACTTTAAATATGGTTTTAAAAGACTTTTTTCATTTTCTTTCGTTAATGTCAACAAAGCAGGAAATTGGGTAATTTTGATATTATGTGTAATTCCAAATGCTGAACGAGTTCTGTCTTTTCTGCCCTGTTGATTCTGTTAGATCTTTCCCTGGCCGTTGATACAGTCAGGGAGGTCCCAAAGAGTGGTGATGGGTGATTGCTTGTCATTGCTTCAATTCAAGGTGTTGGTACTGACCTTTAAAGCCCTAAACGGTCTGAGCCCCAACTATCTGTGGGATCGCCTCAGTACCCAGGTTCTGGATTGACCACTTTGGTTGGCCGGGGTGCCCTCCTTGGGGTCTCCTGGGTTTCCCAGGCAATAACAATGATGAGGAGGGCATTCTTGGTGACCGCACCACGGCTGTGGAACTCCCTCCCGGTAGAGGTCCGCCTGGCCCCGGACGTCCCCTCTTTCCGACAACATTATAAGACCTGGCTGTTCTGCCAGGCCTTTGGTGAAGGAGACTGGTGAGGATGGGGGGTTGGGTAAGTATGGGAGGGATACATTTGTTTTTGTTTTTAGCTTTACTATTGGTTGTTTAAAATGTTTTTTGCTGCATTTTTAAATGCTGCAAGCCGTCCTGAGCTGTGAAGGCAGGAGGGGGCAGCATTAACAATCTAATAAAACAAACAAACAAACAAACAAATCCTCTCAGGACCTTGTGGGACCCCACTGGGTTCCATTCTCTTTCCCCTCTTGTTCAACGTCTATACGTGGCCACTGGGAAAAGTCATTTGGAGGTTTGGGATGAGGTGCCATCAGATCTACCTCTCTTTTCATCCAACCAAGAATCTGCAGTCTCAATACCTGGCTGCTGTTGGGGACTGGGTGAGGGTGATCTGATTGAAGCTGAATCCAGACAAGACTGAGGTGATGATGGTTGGTTGGCCGGCCTTGTGGCCTGTAAAGGATTGGCACTCCTCTTATTGATGGAGTTCAGCCCCATCTGGTCAATTAGGTCTGCAGCCCTAGAGTGCTTGTGGACCCCTTGCTGCATCTGGATTGTCTGGTTGTGATGGTGGTCAGGAGCACTTTTCATCAACTGCATCTGGTGTGGAGTCTGCATCCCTTTCTTTCTGCTTTGGCATTGGCCACTGTCATCCATGCCTTCATCAACTCAAAGCTATATTACTGCAACATGGGGTATTTTCAGATGTTTCGAGATCACAGTCAACTACAGTGAATCTGCACAGGGTGAAAGTGATTCTGTAACGTCTGATGGGGGGAACGGAAGTTCCCCCCTAGTTGTTCACCCCCATGAATCACGGGGGGGGGGAAATCAGATTCACCGTGCAATCGGAGGTCCTACCCGAACCATTCCCGATTGCGTGGTGAATGAGATTTTCCCCCATGATGAAGGGGACAGTAATGTCTGTCCCCTGACCACGGCCCGGAATCAATGCCGGGGGGGCGCCCGCCCGTCTTCTGGAGGGTGGGCAGCCGGGGCAGCGTGGGGGGGCAGGGCTGTGCAGCCACACATTGCACCATGCAGCCCTGCCCCCTCCCCAGATTCCCCGCAAGGATTGGCCACCACATCTGTTAGCCTGTGACATGATGACCCCGGGGAATCAAAGGGTTGTTTCCGTGACGGGGCTAATTGGCCCCGTCACGTCTGAAAATACCCATGCTCTACATTCAACACAGTGCAGAGTGCATCAGCTCACCTCCTTTTGGGGGTGAGGTGCTGGGAGCACATTGTACTGGTGCTCTGTAGTCTGCACTGGCTCCATATAGCTATCCAGGGACAATTCAAGTTGCTCGTTTTGACCTTTAAAGACCTAAACAGTCTGGGCCCCACGTATCTGAGAAACCGCCTGTCTTTCCATGCCTCATTGTGGTCCCTGCCATCAGTCAGGAGTGTCTCACTGTGGATACCATCTATTAGTCTTGTTCATAAAAAAGGACTCACAGGGGGGTGTTCTTGGTTGCTGCCCAATGTTATGGAACTCCCTTTCCTAGGAGGTTCATTTGAGCCTGAACATCTTCCAGATGTAAATCATTTTTCTTTGTACAGGTGTTTGGTGGGCAGGGATAGGAGGGGGGGGGTTGGTGGTGGTTTTTGGAGTAGGTTTGTGAGGGGAGGTTGGACGTGGGACATGGGGAGGAAGTATTGGTTGGGTTTTATGGGAGGGTTGGAGGATTTGGGGACTGTGTTCTAAGCCTGTAGCCAAAGGGATGGGGTAGGATGGGAATGGGACAGGTTCATTCAATTAAAATGAAGCATGCTATTATTTAATAGGGTCAAACGTTGTAGCCCAGTCTATGCCCAGATCAGGGTTGGGAAACGTTTTCCACTTTGAAAATTAATACAGGCTCTGAGGATGGCACAGAAGTTCAGATTAGGATGATTAAGTTGTGCACTCAAGGTTGGGGAAGAAAGAAGACAGCATACCTCCCAAACGTTCAGGAGCAAGTGGTAAATTTGCAAGGGGGAAGAGTGTTGTGTGAGCAAGCCCTCTGTTAAGAAATACCTTCCCACATTAAACATTACACTGCATTATGCAGTAAACTGGTGCCCCATCTGCTGTCTAGTAGGCACCACGACTTTTATTTTCAATGGGGAGATTAAAGCCATGACTTGCAGGGTAGTGCTATTTATTATCACTTTTATGGTGCAATACTCCAACAATAAAGACAATGGAAGTTTTGTCATTCACATCAATGGGTCAAACCTTATACCCTCAGTGTTCCATGGCCTGTGAATTCCCATGCACAAGCCACACATGTGCATGGTTTCTGTGCAGTAGAGTAGTGCTGAAACTCAGTCAAAACAGAGTAATTTCGAATACCGAGTTTCAGTTCTCCTCCTTATAATTCTGGGGGCTTGCTCACAATGCAAAGGGCATGAAGGAAGACTCTTGTGATTCTCCTATATGAAATGTTTTGGAGGGAGCAAAGAGATGAGAAGTGAATCTCTTCTCTGGGACTCTCTGGCAACAGCTCTATAGGTCATTTGGAGGTATGAAGTGACTGACTAATAGGAAATGATTTATCAGGGAAGGAAGTTTGCTCCATGGTAATTAAAACCACATACCTCCATTGATGCTTGCTTGAATCAAGAGCTTTTCAAGCAACTCCTCTGGATTGGGTGGCAGAGACAAACATGGAAATAGGGGCATAGCTCACATAGATAAGAGCAGTGCAGCTGCATCAGAGGCCACAGAATCAGGACAGGGTCACACACATACGGGGCGTGACTGTATTCTGTAATAATGAACCAACCCGGTGGAGTTGGGGGTAAGGCATTCCATCTTCTGCACCTGGACCAGAGCTGAGACAGGTAGATAATTCAGTACCCATTGTCAATGGCCACAATCCCAAGCATAATCTGTGTGAGATCCATACAGGTCCTGCACAGAATCCTCTTGGCACAATGTAGATGCATGTGCTTTGCATGCACATGTGTGTGTGACTGCCTGCAACACGCATGCAATATGTGAGGGGCATGGGATCTCCTCCAATATTTTGTCTAAACCATTGAGTACCTAATTGCCCCAATTGGGTAACTAGTTGCCCAAATACCTCCCAAATTGGTTATTTCAATTACTAATTTACTAATTTTTTTGTTTATTGATCGATAAATTGAGACACAAAACTTTTTTTAAAAAAAATTGGGACCAAAACTCAAAAAATTAGGACTGGAAGTTCACCTTCTGGGACTGGAAGTTCACCTTCCAGGACACTGGGTAGCCTAATTGGGTACCAATTGGTACCCAAAATTTCCAGGTCATTTGGGCACTGGAAATTTGATGGCTATTCCTGTTTTTGTGGATACTCATTTCAGCTCTAACCAAGACTCATTGCAACCTAGCTATGGGCTCAATCCTATTTGTCTGCGGATCCTGTGCACAGCCATGCAGCACAGCCACACAGGAGTCACATGGATCTCTATTGCTGGCACCTTGTGCTGCACAGAAACTGTGTGCACGTGTGGCTTGCACATAGGAATCCACGGGCCATGGGACTGAGAGCCTTACGTTCCTACAAGAAGCACATCAAGTGTTAAGAACTCAACCCAACATTCAGGATGGGAGGTTCTGCCAGTGGCACCACCTGCTCTAAAAGAGCATTGTGTAAGTGAGTCGAATGAGGCTATTATTCAAGCATGGCCACCTTTTAAGGCTAATCTTTAACCAAAGATAATATGGCATTGCCAAAACTACAGTGTATATTGCAATTTCTGCTAGTGGCAAATAAACATGCATCACCATTGACTTCCACATTACTTGGTTTTATTTGACAAACATGAGTTTAATTTCCTAATCATATTTCCTCCTCAAACTGCTTCCCTATGAAGAAAGTGTATTAAATTAGCAAGCAAGTCCACAGCAGGTTGCAATTCAACTCATCATATTGTCCCAGTCCTCTTCCTTTTTAGCAAATCACGGCACCCAGATGCCAAGCTGCTGAAAATAGTTTGGTTTTTTTCTAGCTAGAGCATCTGGCTCCAGATTGATCAGGAAGTTGTGTCTCAGTCAGTTATGTGGTTAAATGGATAATGGACTGTCTGCACTCTGCCTGGCCTTCCTGAATGCCAATTTCCTTTGACTTGCTTTTTGCAGTAATTTATGCATCTTTATCCATTGTCGGAGGAGCTTTCGCTGCATTCCCTCTTCACTTCATCTTGCCGTCTTTCTGGCAATAATCAGAAGCTTCAAACCCATTCTTCACAAGGCCGGGAAGTGCAACCTTCTAAGTATACATGTTACTTTTATCATATTTTCAATTAAAGCAGCAGTCACATCAATTGTGTGCTGCACGGTTAACAAATTTACTCTTCTAATTATGACCTTAAGACATTCGGTCATGGCTTATTCTCTCAGCTGTTTGGTACCCTTTCAAATATGGATATTTCAACCTTTGTAGTGCAAAATAAAACAGGGCACTAGAAATATTATATTAAAAACCTATTAGGAAATAGGGGGAAGAATCTATCAATATTTTCTAGCAGCAGAAAAACAATACAGATTAAATATTACACACCCCAAATCTTAGCTCCGTTTCTCGCCCCCCCTCCCCCCTGCCAATTGAAGGAGAAAAATATCGCTATGAATTTATTGCATGAGAGGTAGGATATTTCTGATCATTTCCCCATCTCTGTGTGAAACCAATCTTATCAGAAAGACCATTTGAATTGAGGAAATAGAGGGCAAATGTAAATATGAATGGAGGTTAAAACTCTTGGTAGAAGTAGAAGTCAGAAATTGGGTGACCGAAAAAATTCAATATCTTGTTTCCCATGCCAATCTCTTGAGCTAATGCACCAAAAATTCCAGAAGAGCACAGAGCACAATACAGGAAACACAAGATTTCAAGGAAAATGGGAGTTTGTGGGGCTTGTGATTGATTACTATCACAAGGAAATTGTCTTCCTCCCCCCTCTTTCCTTGACATTGTTGCCTTTTGTTGGCTTTATGTCAAAAAGAAGATTGCTTGGGCTCAGGAAAGGGAAACAGACTCAGAACATCCTGTATTTTTGCCTTTAAAAGTTGTAGAAATTTCGATGAGGTCAAGGAGCAGCCCGGTTTAATAGCAGCAAAGCTGTAGGGACTTTTAGAGTGTACGTCCTGTTTATGTCTAGGTTAAACATTTGTATACGAAGCAGCGGATAAACTTTAATATGCTGCATATTAATACACAATTGATATGCTAATTGTGTTTAGCATATTTGCTGGACTGTCATTGATATATCTCTTTACTATCCAGGGCTCAAATGTGAAGTACGGTATGTTTGGAACTGGATTTATTACATTCATTATTTTCACATTTGCAAATCAGCAGAGAGCCAACCGAAGTGAGGGCTTTTAGCTGGAAAAGCTAATCAAAGACGTACAGTTTATCAGGTCAGGTTACAGTACTAGACTATGTTTCGACTGACCTTTCCAAAACACAATCTGAGTCATACAAGTATGTTAAATACATAATAATTTTTTTCTCACTGCTCAGGAACAGAAACATTCACTCAGCTTGATGGTACTAAGCAAAGCAGCTTTATTAAATGTATGCTATTCAGTTCATGAGTACTTGAAGTTTACAATGACATTTTAAAAAACACAACATCCTAACCATTCTGTAATTTACAAAACAGATAATTTCATGCCACCGCAGGGACCATGAACCCATGAAAACTTGATGTCTTCTTTCCTAACTCTTTTCTTGGGGTTCTAGTTGATATACCCTTCGTGTTTGTGGAAATTCACTTGATATCATATGATTGATTACTGACAATTATACTATTTTTTTTATCCTTTATGGAAACTCCCTTTCTTTCCTTGGTTGGGTCATACTGACCTGCTACTTTAATTGACATGTTCCTATCTCATCTTCTTGATCCTTATTTACGCCATTCTACTGTCTTCAGAGTTTGAACCCATCTGTTTCTTTCTCATCCTTGCATTCCTATATGTAGTCATGCTTATGATAAGAGCTGATTATTAACTGCTGACTGTTATTAGGCACGGAAAAGATATCCTGTCCAGGTAACAGTAGGCCTGTCTGGGCTTCCATAGGCCTCTAGGCCCACATGTTGCTAAGAAATAGACACCTGCTTCTTCTAAATAAAAAGATGGCATTAAACTCATATTTATTAACACTGAACAAGGATCTGATAGTAAAGCTCAGATGACCCTGGAGTCTGTGAGAGCTGAGGATAAAAAATTATCAGCATGGAGAGTTTCAGCCTCTCATGCAGCAGAAGGATCAAGTGAAAGTACAGAGATCAGGATATGTAAATCCAGACGGGGAGAGCAAGGCTATTTTTTGGTTTGGTTTAAGTGGATACATATCCGCATTTGCTTCCTGAAATGAATATCCATTTAGGATGTTGGTGGGGGGGTGGGGAGGGGATTTAGGATAAAGTACAAAGAAAACTGGCAAACTCCCTTTAGAATATCTAGGATAAAATGAAATGGAAGGGAGAAAATGATCTCACTGAGGACTCACCATGCAAATATTTACACACACACAATTCCTACATACACGTAGTCCCATCCATTGCCTTCAATAATATTAACTAATACCAAAGATAGCTCAAAATAAAATGGCTTTCATCTTATTATTTGTCTTCCACAAGCACCTAGAGCAAAGGAGGAGGAAATATTTTTCTTCCCATGGGCCACTTGGAAAATTATTATAAATTCCTTAGGCTGGATGGGAATTCTGGGTGATGGTGCTTAAGAGATTCAATCAGGATGAGGGAAGGAAGGGGAGGGTCCAGGTTACGGATCTATTCCACGGATTAGTCTTGTCGTGCAATCATCATTTTTCTCATCCCCTGACTCACTCCTTCAGTGCTTGAGGAAAGAGACTGGGTCCGTTGGCCAGATCCAGAAACTGGAAAAGGGCCAAACAATCAACATCCATCCGCTAGGTATGGCTGTTGCAGCAGAAATACCTCACCCATAACTTACAGGCAATAAACCGTTCCGTTCTAAACATCCTAAGAATGTTCAGCATACTCACTGGGCATTTTTACACACACGTTAAAGTTCTGGATTTTTCAATCTTCTGGGTTTACAAGTCCACAAGTAAGTTCCGGATTCATTTTGCACACACCCCCTGCCCTGAGGCAGTTCCTGGATGCATTCTTCACACACACACTGCCCTGAGGCACAGCCGAAAGTAACCGCAGCTGTAGATACGACAGGCTGCCATGGAAACCAAGTGACCACAGCTGCCTGGAGCAAAGCAGTTTACCAGGAGAACTTTTTACACACAAAAGTTCTGGGAGAAGTTCTATGCAGAAGTTCAAAGAGCCAGATGTTTAAGATCTGGGTGAGTGGTTTAGACACACAGAAAGTTCAGGATGTAACAGCAAACATGCAGGAGAAATGTGTGTGTAAAAACACCCAGTGACTCCCTTTTCTCATCATTAGATTGAACTGGGGATGTAGTTATAATGGGTGGAGCAAGTACAGCTGCACCAGGTCCATGAGCTTGGGGGCCCACATGCATGTAGAATGCATATGTACCCCCACAGCCCCTTGGCAGCACCCCACGAGATACAGGTCAAAGGGTGCAGGGGAACAGAAAAGGGAAAAGGAGAAAAAAAGAAAACGCTCCATGCAAAATTGGTCTGGTCGGAAGGAATAACAATGAAACAAGGGAGGCTCCCAGGCAAATAATGGAGAAGCCAAAAACAGGTGGCCTCCCTCCTTTGAGATGAGCCCTCCACGGCTGCCTGAAACTCCAAGCAAGCAATAGATCGCTCATCAGGTAGATCGCTCCCCCCCCTTTTAGAAATAGCTCTCTTCCTCTATCTATAGAACCTCCCCTTTGCCCTCTGACTCATCCTGCCATGCCCCCACTGAAATCCTCCAGAGCTTTGTTTCCCCCAAACACATCATGCAAAGGTTTCTTTTTCAGCCCTAGCATTTTTAAATTACCTTTCGGAACACCTTTTGTGCATTTTGGAGGCCCCTTGCCCTGCTTCTCTAAACCCTATAATTGCCCTTGCCCCATGAGCAAATTGGGTTATTCTTGAACGCAAACTAGGGATGGGCGAACGCGGTTTGGAAGTTCAGAGTTTGGCCCGAACTCGACCTGTTCGGATGACCAAATCAGAACCCAAATGCAAACACGAACTGACTGAACCGAATTAGATTCCGCACATCGAAATGACTAAACAGTTTGGTCAGTTCGGATCGCATTCAGGTGGAAAAAACATGCCACTGGAAGGCAAAACGTGACAGGGCGGGCTAGGCTGCACGGAGCCAATGGGACTTGTGGTGAGGCAGGCGCAGCAAGAAACAAAACTGATTGCCTCCCCCCTTCCCAACACCTTCTAAGTTAATCACTGTTCCTGAACAGCAGACGTTTCAGAAGGCTCTCTCTCTCCCAGCAGTTTTTGTTCCTTACTATTCCTAATCCATTGCCATCCTTTTCCTATTTCACCCATCTGACCCATTTACCTCCATATTATCATTTATTTAGATTATATTAGATAGATTTAGGTGTTATTTTTTGTTTTTACCGTTCCCTGTGTTCAATCTTCCTTCTTCCCTCCCCCCTCCATTGAATCATTTCCCTCTCCCTCTTATTCCATCCCTGATTATTCCCTTCCCCTGTTTTAAGTTTGGGATTTATTTAGAGTAGGATTATTATTAGATTGATTTTCATTTTAGTTTTGTACCCTTCCCTGTGTTCTTTGTGTTTCCACCTGTGTAAAATGGTATATATAGATAGATAGTTATTAGATAGATAGGTACTAGATAGATATACATAGTAGTTAGCTTAGTTATAGAGATAGATAGAGATACAGTGTGTTTGTAGAACAAGGCCTTTATAGTTAATTATTAGGATATTCCATTTAGTTCAATAGGTTTTAGAATAGTTAATAGAAGTTAGATTTAGTGTAGAAATAGATATATATATAAAAAAGAAACAGCCACTCCAGCCCCAGAACCCACCGTCAGAGTTCTGGGGCCTACGTTACTGGCAGGGAGGGCTGTGGTGAATTTCTAGAAGCTGCCACTCTAGCCCCAGGACCCACTGTCATGAGTCTGGGGCAATCATTCGTCAAACATGGGCAATGTCATTCCACCGCATCAAGAAACAGCCACTCCAGCTCCAGGAACAACTGTCAGGGTTCTGGGGCCAAGTTACAGGCAGGGAGGGCTGTGGCCAATATTTGGAAGCTGCCACTCAAGCCCCAGGACCCACCGTCATGGGTCTGGGGCCATCATTCCTCGCACAGAGGCGATATCATTCCACCGCACCAATAAACAGCCACTCCAGCCCCAGGACCCAACGTAACGGTTCTGGGGACATGTTACAGACAGGGAGGACTGTGTCCAATATATAGAAGCTGCCGCTCTAGCCCCAGAATCCACCGTCATGGGTCTGGGGCCATCATTCCTTGCACAGAGGCGATGTCATTCTACCGCATCAAGAAAAAGCCACTCTAGCCCCAGGACATACTGTCAGGGTTCTGGGGACAAGTTACAGGCAGGGAGCACTGTGGCCATTACCTAGAAGCTGCCACTCTAGCCACAGGACCCACCGTCAGGATTATGGGATGAAATTACAGGCAGGGAGGGCTATGGCAAATACCTAGAAGCTTCCACTCTAGCCCCAAGACCCACCGTCATGGGTCTGGGGACATCATTCCTCGCACGGAGGCGATGTCATTCCACCGAATCAAGAAACAGCCACTCCAGCCCCAGGACATTCTGTCAGGGTTCTGGGGACAAGTTACAGGCAGGGAGCACTGTGGCCAATACCTAGAAGCTGCCACTCTAGCCCCAGGACCAACCGTCATGGGTCTGGGGCCATCATTCCTCTCACCGGGTGCTGTCATTCCACAGCATCAAGAAATAGCCACTCCAGCCCCATGACCTGCCATCAGGGTTCTGGGGCCAAGTTACAGGCATGGAGGGCTGTTGCTGGCCAATATCTAGAAGTTGCCACTCCAGCCCCAGACCCACTGTCATGGGTCTGGGACCATAATTCCCTGAGTCACTCCAGCCACCCTGAGTTGCTTTTAGGAGGGGCGGGATATATATATATAAAATAAAATAAATAAATAAATAATTACTCGAACAGAGGCGATGTCATTCCACCGCATCAAGAAACAGCCACTCCAGCCCTGGGACCCGCCATCAGGGTTCTGGGGCCTATGTTACTGGCAGGGAAGGGTGTGGCCAGTATCTAGATGCTGCCACTCTAGCTCTAGGACCCAACGTCATGGGTCTGTGGCCATCATTCCTCACACAGAGGCGCTGTCGTTCCACCGTATCAGGAAACAGCCACTCCAGCCCTAGGACCCGCCATCAGGGTTCTGGGGCCACGTTACAGGAATGGAGGGCTGTCGCAATATCCAGAAGCTGCCACTCTAGCCCCAGAACCCACTATCATGGGTCTGGGGCCATCATTTCTGTCACAGAGAGCCTTTTTCTGAACGCCCAAACTGAACCAAATAGGACTGAACCGAATGGCCAAACCCGAACGCAGTGACCGAACTGAACGGCCGAACCGAATGGGCAAACTGAACTGGACCGAACCAAACAGCTGAACCCCGATCTGTTTGCCCATCCCTAACACAAACACAAACACAAACAGGTTACTCTGTGCGTGCTTGCCTCAAGGATCACTCCCAAACCATTACCCCCTTTTGGTCTGTCCAACCTTCTTTCGCCCCCCCTCCCCCATCTCCGAACACCCTGGATCTGATCTACAGGGTTGCCTGTCCCTTTTCAACAGGATTAGATAGGTAATATTGCTTATTTTCCCCTTTACCCCTCCCATGCAATGCCTACTTACACCATAGTAACCAGACCGGAGTGTTTTGCTTATAGTACGTCAACTGTGTATGTATGTATGTATGTATGTATGTATGTCAACATACATACATGTGTATGTATGTCAACATACAGATACACTGTGTGTGTATGTATGTCAACTGTGTTGGTGGGAGGATATAGAAACGTATTTGTATCAATAGACACTTATTTGTATAATCCAAATTGACTTGTTGGTGAACTGTTTATGCATCATACCTAGTACTTTGCCAAAAAATCTCCCTTATTTGCATCGGAGTATCCCCGTTTTGTGTTGGAGTGTGGGAGGGAAATTCCAGCCAGCTGGCAGTGCATCATGTCCTCAGATAGGTCCCAGTGGACACGTGCAGTCCCTTTGAATCAATTCAGCTAATTCCCCCTAAATTTAAGAGCCTGTATGGATATTGGGATACTGGACCCTAATATTCACTCGTGGAGTAGGTCTGTGTCCTAACACCTGCCTCTGGCAGCCAAGAACAAATAGAAAATACAATTCCATAAAATCAACAAAAACAACATCTCTATAAAATATATACAAATTAAAATTAACAAAAACCTACAACTGGGAGTATAAAATCCGGCCTCTCCCTCTCCCTCTTCCTCATCAAACGCCTGATGGAACAGCCAGGTCCTACAACTAAGGCAGGAGGATACACGGCTCTGTGCCAATTAGACCCCTCAGGCAGGGAGTTCCACAGCCTGGGGGCGACAACTGAAAAAGCCCTATGATCAGTGGCCACCCACCTTGTCAGTGGGACCTCCAAGAAGGTCTTCCTGGATGACTGCAAGGGTCAATGAAGAACACGGAGAGTGAGGCAGTCCCACAGGTACATAGGCCCTAGGCCATGTAGGGCTTTATAGGTCAACACCAATTTGGGCCTATTAGCAGCCAGTGCAGCACTCAGAGCACCAATGTTATGTGCTCCCTGTGACCTGTTCCCATAGCAAATGGGTCACCTCATTCTGCAACAGCTGCAGCTTCTGGACCAGCATCAAGGCCAGCCCCACGTGCATTGGAAACGGTAAGCAGAAAGTCGGTTAACAGAATTCTGGTAAGCAAATTATTGGTAAATTGAGAATCTAAATCTTGAATTAGAAATTGTCAAATGCCGATTGAGGCGTATCAAGAACCAGGCGATTAGATTTACGGTTTTGGGAAAATCTTGTCTTAGTAACAATGGACATTTTTACAGGGATGCCCCCTCCCCTGCTGGGAGTTCTGGAGGGTGTTTGATTGGAGGGGGAATCCATGTAAATACCACAGCAGTGGGGGGGATGGGTGTTTGTGTGAACAGC
The DNA here is from genome assembly GCA_003113815.1 of Sphenodon punctatus. Taxonomy (NCBI): domain Eukaryota; kingdom Metazoa; phylum Chordata; class Lepidosauria; order Sphenodontia; family Sphenodontidae; genus Sphenodon; species Sphenodon punctatus. The sequence goes on along the minus strand of QEPC01000412.1, from coordinate 23,462,002 downwards.
ATGGGAGGTGGGTGGGGGTGAGGGGTGAGTACATGCTACCAATGCACACCCACTTCCACCCATCTCAACTTATCACCCACCCATGGAGCCTTCTGGCAAACTGGAGGAGGTTCTATGGGTGGAGATGCGTGTGCACCAATGGAAATGGGCGTACACCCAACACCACCCATCACAGCAGAACACCCTTCCCTCCCACCCACCACTGCCTGTGTAAAAAGAGATAATAATAATACTAATGCCCTTTTCACACAGACACTCTAGCACCGATAAAATAGGTGTTACATTTTATTATACATGTTGTGGGGCACCCATAGAGAAAACCTGCAGCCCTGCAATATGTATAATAAAATATAACACCCATTTTATTGGTATTAGACTGTCTGTATGAAAAGGACCTAATACTAATACTGTATTATTAATTATTATTATTATTATTATTAATTTGCTCACCAAACAGAGAGTACAGTCCTTTAAATCCTACATCTTGGACCCACTGAATTGTGATTTACTTTAGTTGTGACATTTGTCAACAAATAATGGCTAGATTATTTAAATTCTTGATCTAAATCTTGATGCAGTGGAATGGAATGCATCCCACAGTGAATGGAATGATGGTCCCAGAATCTCGTTGATGGTTCCTGGGATGGGTGGGCATTACTGATTCAGGTACAATGGAATGACAGCCTATGTGAGTTTAATGATAATTATATTCCTAGAATTAGCACATGGTTGGGCACACTTCATTCAATCAAGTGATACGTGGCAGCAGCAGGTACAGGAAAGCACACAGGCAGGCAGGCAGGCAGGCAGGCAGGCAGGCACATATAATAAGTTGTGTTATATTGATATATTCCATCTCATTCTGGCAGGTTTGCTGCTGGATGTGGGCAATGGCCAATGGGCATCGATCGGGCGCATGAGCACAGATGGGAGGTCTTCCTGGTTCTGGCAGGTGGCAGCTTGAGCTGGATACACCTACCTCTCCCGCTCCACCCCCCCCATCTCTCTTGTTTTAGCGGGGAGCCTCTCTCTCTCTCTCTTTAGCCATATAGTGCATGTGACAGCATGGGTGGGATCGTGTCTGTATCTCCTTCTAGCAGTGAGGAGACTTTCTCTCTCTCTCTCAATCTCTCTCTCTCCCTATGAACAGCAGGTTGCATAAAGAAAAGGTGGAATGACAGCGCCCCCTGAGAGGAATGAAAGGGCACAAGAACCCTGAGGGTGGATCCTGGGCTAGGGCTAGAGTGGCAGCTTCTAGATAGTGGACACAGCCCTCCCTGCCAGTAACATAGGCCCCAGAACCCTGATGGTGGGTCCTGGGGCTGGAGTGGCTGTTTCTTAATGCCATGAAAGAGATGGCATATAGGCCTGGGGTCCGTTGGCATTAACAGCAGTAGGCATTATTTGCCAAGGTACAGAACCCTTGGCACAACAGACAGCATATAGGCCTGGGGGCCATTGGCACCAGCAGACATTGGTTTCCAGGGTACAGAACCCTTTGCACAGATGGCATATAGGCCTGGGGGTCATTGGAACCAGCAGACATTGGTTGCCAGGATACAGAACCCTTGGCATGGACCGCATATAGGCCTGGGGGCCATTGGCAGCAGCAGACAGTGGGTTGCCAGGGTACAGAAGCCTTGGCACAAACAGCATATAGGCCTGGGGGCCATTGGCAGCAGCAGACAGTGGGTTGCCAGGGTACAGAACCATTGGCACAGATAGCATATAGGCCTGGGGGCCACTGGAACTAGCAGCATCAGACATTGGTTGCTGGGGCAGGCAGTGAGGCGGCGTGGCATGAGCAGCAGTCAAGCAGACTAAGGCAGGGATCGAGCTTTGCAACGTGGGTGGGCGGGCCGAGATCGTGTAGCCATAAGCCAGCTCGCAGGCTTACAGTTTGTTTCCCAATGCCACCCTGCATCATGAGGTCAGTCAGATAAGGCAGCTGATGCCATCTAGTATGAGAGAGAGAAAGAGAGAGAGAGAGAGAGAGAACGGGTACCAGGCATTGGGAGGGAGGAAGGGACAGCACCTCAAAAGCACAGGAGCAGTAGCCCTAGCCCAGATTGAGAAGAAGGAGGAGGCACCCCATCCCACGACTGCCCCTGGCATGGGATGGCGTATGCCACTGCACCATCACTTCTTGTCCAGGAGCAGCTAGGGGAATCCCAGTAGTGGAAGGTTGACCTTCAAGAAGAGAAATTGCTCCAACAACTTGGCCCCCAATCTCAGGTAGTGCAGGGAGCAAAGGTCCCCCACCAGAGAGAACACCCGATCGCTTGGGACACTGGTGGGTTGGCAGGACAGGATTCCTTTGGCCACTTTCAACAGTTCCGGCCATACTTTGGCCTTGCCAGCACAGTAAGCCAAGGGATTGCAGCTGGGATCAATGCATGGCTCCTCCTCCAGGTAGGTCTCCACTGCTGCTGAGGTGCCATCATACTCCCTCTGGTAGCGCTGGGTGGGCACCACCTGCCCCACTGCCCTCAACCATGCTGCTTGCCCTTTTGTGCTGGGCCCGATGCTCCCCAGAGTGGCCTGCACACAGGAGGAGCTGCTGGAACTAGGGGTCCTGCTACTACCGCTGCTCATCCTGCTGCTGGTGCTGCTGCTATCGCTAGGACTGGGGGCAGGGATAGACCCTTATGGCTCAAAGGGGTCGCTGCTCCCACGCCCATCATCCACAGGTGCGTCCTGCTGCATAGTTCGCTCTGCCTGACGGATGTTCTGCAGCAGCACACCTTTCCGGAGGCCATAGACCGCTGTCTCACGTGTCATGCTGCCCTTGATCCTGGGGTCCAGCATGGTTGCCAGGTCATATTCCTCCTGGTGCAGGAACTCATCAAGGCACGCACTCAGCCCCGCCTTCAACTTCTGTGCCAGATCAAGCGCCTCATCAGACATCTTCCTGCCCACAGGGCCACAATCCCGCCCCCCGAGAATCTCGTCCAGGCTCTTCTGGAGACTATGGACCAGCAGGGTCACATGGCTGAGGGTGGGGGTGGAGCTGCTAGTGGTCTCCGTCATGGCCAGGAACGATCTCAGGATGAAGACCATGTGAGCAAGGATCTCCCATTCCTCCCTGTTGTACCCTGGAGGTGCCTCAATGTCTGTTTCCAGTTCCACCTGATGCAGGGCGGCTTTCTGCTCAAGAAGCTACTCGAGCATCAAGAAGGTGGAATTTCACCTGGTGGAGACTTCTTGGACCAGCTGGTGCACCGGGGACCCTTGCTCGGCCTGCTTCTCCTGGAGGAACTCGCTGCCCTTCACGCTGAGGTTGAAGAAACCCACCTGCTTCCTCCCCCTGTCGACCAGGGAACTAAGGGTGCCTGGACCAATCCCCTTATCCCCTAAGCCCACAGCACCCTTGACCACAAGATGGAGGTGTGTGTGGAGCAAGGGATGCTTGTGAAGCCCCCATCTTGGACTGCCTTCAGGATATTGACCGCGTTGTCCGTGACCACACACCCCTTGGTGAAGGCTGCGCCTGGCATTGATCCCCTCCCTCACCATGGTGACCAGGGCTGCCTTGAGGTTCCTTGAGGTGTGGGAGCTATCAATTAGTTGTGCCTGAAGCAGAGGGACCACCTATACCCTGCTTCAGGACCCCTCCTGCCACTGCCAAGCACTCCTGCCACCAGTGTGCAGTCACTGCCAGGTAGGCATGCTGGGTGTTCCTGGATGACCACAGGTCAGTGGTGAAGTGGACAGTGACACACACACACCCATCCCCTGCCAGCTGCTCCCTCACCTGCTCCTTCAAAGCCCTGTAGAGCTGTGGCACCACAGTCCAACTCAGGGTGGAGCAGGAAGGCAGTTTAAACTGGGGGGCCAGGAATCCAATCAGCCTCTGGAAGCCCTTGTCCTCTACAATTGAAAGGGCTGCCCATCCAGCGCAATCATCTCAGCCAACAGGCACTTGGCTTTTTCCTGAAAGAAGCCATGCCACCCTCCAGCACCCGATGGCCTTGGCAACTGCCCCCACCCAAGCTCCTCCATAGTGGACTGGTGCTGCTGGCGAGGCTCCTGCTGCTGTTTTGCCCCCATACTGCTCCTGCTGCTAAGACAGCAGCAGTTGGTGCATAACGCTTGCCCACTGAAGGAGCTGGGTGACTGGCCGCTGCAATCGCGTACCCACTGGCATCCACTTCCCCTGCTTTCCCAATTAGCATCAGAGCACTGTGGCATGCCTTGAGGTGCCTCGCCAGTGCAGTTGTCCCAAGGTTGGCGAGCACCTGCCCATGCTTCACCAGCTTATTGCACAAAGTGCATTGCACCTCTCTGGGATCATCTGCCCACACCAGATTAAAATGTTCCCAGACTGAGGATTCCCCCCCCCCCCGCCTTCTGGCCCACCCCGGCTGATGCACTGCTGCCAGCGCTGCTGGGAGGGGGAGAACTTGGTGGTACTGGTGACACAGCTCTGGGAGGAGGCTCAGCCATCGCCTCAGCTACAGACATCTCTTCTGCGGCACTCATGTCTGCCTCTGACTCACTGTCCGCGATCATGGTGATGTCCCATGAAGGAGAGTACTGGGACCCTGAGGCTAGACTGCCTGTGCCCGCCATACTGCTGGCACTCTCCCTGTGCCCCCATCTATAGCTGCTAGTTCTGCTGCTGCTACTCCTCTTCCTACTGACATTGCCCAGGGATCAGGCCCTGCCGGGGTGGGATCCACCAGGTCTGGACTGATGGGGATCACCTCGACAGTGGGGGACATTGGTGGTCCTGGAGGAACATTAGAAGCAGCACCAGCACCTGCTCCTGCACCAGCAGCAGCAGAGACAGACACAGACTCAAGTCCTGCAGGCCTTCCAGTGCCCTGCATGACAGTGGAGGAGGGCACTGCCAGGAGGTGATGCTGAGTCGCTGAAGCCTGTGGCCCTAAAGCAGGTCTGATGAGTTTGGGGCGTCGTGATGTGATTGGGCCACTGCTACTGCCTGCTGCCACTCCCCTGGCACGGCCCCTTCCACCTCTGGCATGTGCCCCGTTGCCTCCCCTACGAGCAGCAGTCTGGCTTCTCCTTCCCTTCTCCATTTCTCCCACCAAAATAATGTTTTTATATTGGTTTTTTAGGTTTTTTTAATTTTTAATTTAAATTTTTTATCTAATATTATATCTATCTAGCTACACTAAATCTAAATGCTGTAACTATTCTAAATGCTATCAACTAAATGAATTATCTATTAAGTACAAAGGCCTACGCCTACAAACACTAAATCTCTAAACACTATCTCTATCTCAGCTAACTCCTACAACTATCTACTATCGCTAATCCTCTCTCTCTCTCTCTCTCTCTCTCTCTAACACAAAGAACACAGAGAGGGGTAAAAAACTGAAATGAAACTTAAATCAATCTAATGCTACTCAAAATGAATGAAAAAACTGCGGAAGGGAATCAGGAATGGAATATACAGAGAGAGGGAGAGGGAAAGGATTCAATGGAGGGGGGAGGGAGGAATGAAGATTGAACAGGGGGAACACAGGGAGGGGTAAAAACAAAAAATAACAGCAAAATCTATCTAATCTAAGCTAAATAAATGATAATATGGAGGTAGATGGGTTGGGTGGTTGAAATAGCAGGAGGATTGCAATGGATTGAGAAGAACAAAACTGCTGGGAGAGGGAGCCTTCTGAAATGCCTGCTGTTCAGGAACAGTGACTAGTTCAGAAGGTGTTGGCAGGGGGGAGGGCATTGAGTTTTTTTACTTGTTGCGCCTGCCTCACCGCAAGCCCCATTGACTCTATGCAGCCTAGCCCATGGCCAGTCGCAGACTGCGAAGCCAGTGGTCTGATGAGAAAAGGGATGATGACTGGGCAGTCTTCTCCTCAGCTGACTCCCCCTCCCTGTCATGTTTTGCCTTTCCAGTGACATATTTTTGGCACCCGAACCCATCTGAACGTGATCCTAACTAAGCAAACTGTTTGGTCATTTCGGAGTTCAGAATCAGGTTCGGCTCCGTCAGTTCAGGTTCGGGTTTGGGTTCGGTCATCCAAACATGCTGAGTTCAGGACGAACTCCGAACTTTCGAACTGCGTTCGCCCATCCCTATTAACAAGCCTTTCCCCCGAGAATGTTACCCCCCCCCCCTTTTTGGTGAAACATTGCGCCATAAGGAATACAGATTCTGGGGTGCCCAAGCTACAAGGGCCAGAGAGGAATTTGAGAGCCAGGTGAACCCTTGAAACTGAAAGGCCCCTCAAGTAAAGCACAAAACCTGAAAAGAACAGGAATTAGATATGGGAAGAGCTTCCTCCAGTAATCACAGGAGTACAGGAAAGAAAGGCCTCTCCCTGGTTTCGAACAAAGACCCTAGCTTGAAACTCCAGAGTGGCAAAATAAGCACAATGGTGGACCTGACCATGCACACCTTGAATGGAGCCAGTCTTCCCTGTTCCCCTACAGGAAAGCCCCTTATCCCCTGCAAGATTTGTTTTCCCCACAACATCCTGACAAGATGTCTTTTAGTGATTGTAAGTCGTAGGCAGGGACTGCACCCATCTCATTGTTCTTTAAAGTGTCAGGTACACAGCTGGCACTATACAAGTGCTAATAAAATAATAATAATAATAATAATAATAATAATAATAATAATAATAATAATAATAATAAATTGATAATAATTTTCCTAAAGAAATCTGGAGCATCATCCCAACCCTTGATTGAATTCTATTGTCACACCCAAACCCCTTTTGTTCCCCTCAGAATTAGGTCACCACTGGAGCTGGGACTTTCTAGAATTTAGTCCTAAGCGCGGGAAGATAGAAAGGTGATGCCCCCTCCAGCCCCTCCGTTCCACCCTAAGAGACCCCCAAGGGTCCCTCCCTCTGAGCACATGAACATCATCCTATAATAATCCAATCCCTGGCCCCAAGAGCAGAGTAGTTCTGGGCCCCACCGAAGGACGCCTTTCCCAGACCTTGGTCTATGTTCCTCACCTCCACCTCTCAACCCCCCGCCCCCGCCGTCTGAGGGTTGCCTGTCTCTCCCTCTACCTGCAGGCTCAGCAAGGTAACCTTTCATACCTCTCCTTCTCTCGATTCCCTGTTTCTTCCTCTTCGCCCAACGAAGTGTGCACCAGCCCCGAAGAATACTAGACTGGGAGTGGGTTGGATTGTTCAGGGGTGGGTGGTGTATCTGTACAAGGGAGGGTGCTTATTTCAAGCTGTATACCACCTAAGAATTGGCCCATGGATGTGCATCTGTACAAGGGAGGGTAGGTGTGTGTATATGTGTCTCCCTTCTTTTTTGTTAATAAACCCCCCCCTTTTGTATTTAAGCACTTGTCTTTGTATCTGGGAAGTGGGTGGAATAGTCCAGCTGACCAGGAGCACACCCTATACCTCAGACTGATCTTTGTGGCACGTGGGGACCCCTAGTTCAACTAAATTCAGCTAATTCCCCTAAATTTAAGAATTGGGTGTATATTGGGGTACCGACCCCCTAATAGTTATGTGTGGAAGGGGGTCTCCTGCTAACAAACTCAGTTTTGAAAATTCATGCAAATAACTCTCTAGGAAATGATAACAAATAAGTCCTGAATAGCGGAAACTTAGATATTGCCAAAATGGAGTAATAAGACTTTTCCGTGCATGTTCACCCAAACCTTTGGAGGGGAGGGTGGGAGGGTAGGGTAGGGAGTGGGGGAATTTTGGGATGGGGGTGGGAGTGGGTAGTTTTAATTGTACATATTGATGATGTTTTATGTATTTTAGTATTGTTTTATTTGTTGTGAGCCGCCCCGGGATGCTGTAGTCATGAGGGGACGGCCAATAAACACAAATAAAATAAATAAATAAATAAATAAATAAATACGTGAACTCTCCTATAATCCTCAAAAGTTTTAACATATTCTTCATGCTAGTGATGTTATTATAAATCCATGAATTGAGCCTCTTGATTTACGCCATACTTGAATTACAATTAATATGTAATTATAGAGACATCACACCTGGCTTAACACATGCAGATATCTGTAGTAGTGATCAGGATCTATAAGTCCACCACTCTCAAAGCCCCCTGAACGACTCTCTAGTATGCAAATTAATAATGAGGTTTGTATTCATTGCCATCACATTTTTAGAGAGCCCTCCAAATCTATGGACATTATCAACAACTGAAAATAATATTTGCATATTGATTTTCCCCCTCCCTTCACCCCCTCTGTTTTCAGCTGTTACTGATTTGATTTTTGTCAACATGATTGCCAGATATTCATTTATTTGGCTATGTCATTTTTGGATACTGAACATTCACTAATAATCACACTGAAAGCTTTGACTGTAGTACTGCCTCTCATTTCCTTTTTCTCTTTGGCTTTAGTTACCCACGCTGCCAGGAAAATTATTTGCATGTCACCATGACCTGCTTATGGATGCCCACAAATTTTAAAGCATGATGAGTCCTAGCTGAGCTGCTTAATCTACCAACTGACATGAGAAAGCATTGCTTGTTTATATATATATATATTAATAACTCTACCATCTCTGGCATCATATATACAGGTTTGTGGTTGTTATCCTTAATGCTCTTCAAACAAATTGACTGTCAAGATCATACCTGGTAACAAGGAATCATGACAGAGAGGTTTCTCTATCGAATAAATCCTATGGGGAACTCCAGTTAGAGTCACAAACTCTGAGTGTACCAGAAGAGCACAGGTTTTGGTTCCTCAGTATTTTCAAGGTGCATTGCCAGTGAGATATAAATACCATTCCCCTCCTCCATTCGGAGGTGAGCAGCACTTGTTTCCCTCCCCTCATCGGAGGAAGGAGGTAGGACGGGTGTAGCGCTGCATTCTAATGCAGCCCAGGAGAGGTTGCCATGGCAGCCTCTGCTTTGGGTACGAAGGGGAGCCTTGTCTCATGAGGTGGCCATTTTGAGTCCACCTGCCATCTCCTCATTCTGGCTGTCTGGAGCACCCACCCACCCAAGCTTTAGTCCTGCTGCACTGTGAGCTACGGAAGGTCTCCAGTTGATGGCGCAGGGAAGGAATTTTTCCATTTGCCTCTGGCCATGCAGCATCTGTTATCGTCGTGTGTGTGTGTGTGTGGGCGTTGGTGTTTGTGGTTGTTTTTTCCCCACCTTCCCCACAGCGCGTGCTATTATATAGGTACATTTTGTTGCCTTGTCACTTGCTCCACTCATTGGGTTCTTTGGAAAGTTGGTCAAGTTTGTAGTTAATGTAACAGGATAAAAAGGGCGACATCTCCTTATGAGATGGGGAAAGGGGTAGTGCAAGGGCACAGGGTGCAGCCCCATGCTCAGTCCTTCCATGGGGCACAATTTTGGTGCACTCATTAAGCTGCAGGATCCCAGGCAGTTCTGGATTAGCCATGGCACATCACTTACCTCTGCTCCTGGGGTCTCAAGAAGCAACCGCAGCAGGAATAGCCTCCCCCCCGCCCCTAGTCCAACCTGGGTGGCTTGGGGATGGGTTTGTTTTGGTATGGAAGGAGATGGTGCTCACGCTGTACCGCGAGGCCTCATAGGCTTAATGTTTAAGTTCCACTGGATGGTGTTTTGCCCCCGCCCTGAATGTTGATTGTCTTTAAAGTAAATAAAGAATCTAGCCTTTTACACACAATGATTGTGTGCTTGTTTCCTTCTGGACTGTTGTTTTGTTATTACTACTAGGCCCTTTTCACACAGACACTCTAACACTGATAAAATAGGTGCTGTGTTTTATTATACATGTTGCAGGGCACCCACAGAGCACACCTGCAGTCCTGCAACATGTATAATCAAATGTAACACCCATTTTATCAGTGGGTGGCTTTAGACATAACATCAGCAGGGGTCTGAATATTTGTTTTGACCTTGATATGAACACCGGTTTGACCCTGTGTTCACCATATGGTGCTGCTTAGACACACAGTCCATCTTGGGGCAAATCGGTGCTTTGCTCACCAACCGATCTCAGTAAGCAAGCACTGCTGCCTCATTCCTCACGTTGTACCTGCTAACATGCTCCGTGATATCATTAGACACAACGTTGGCCATGTGTTCAGTTGAAACACGCAAATTGTCCTTGTGATGCCTTGTCAAACGACCCAGGTCCTGCTGTCTCTATGCTGCCCCAGTGTTTGAAGGCCATTGTGAAGTGGTTATGGCAGAGCAGACTGAGGCTCAATCCTGATAAGATGGAGGTGATGGTGGTGGGTAGAGCAGGGGAGGTTTTGGCCCTGCTTGTGTAGGATGTGCGCCCTGCTGTGGCCCAACAGGTGCAGAGCCTGGGGATGTTATTGGATTCGTGTATCCACCTGGATCAGCAGGTGGAGGTGGTGGCAAAGGCAGCTTTCCACCAGCTGTATCTGGTCCGAAGGCTGCGCCCATTCATCTCCATATCTGACCTGGCCACTTTGATCCATGCCTTCATCACCTCAAGGCTGGACTACTGTAAAACACTTTACGTGGGGCTTCCCTTGATGCTGGCCTGGAGGTTGCAGCTAGTGCAGAATGCAGCAGCCCATCTCTTAACAGGGACGGGTTAATGTGAGCACATGACACCTGTAACGTAACAATCCATATTCAAGGTGTTGACGTTTATCTATAAAGCCCTGTACTGTCTTGGCCCTGGATATCTCAGGGACCGCCTCACCACCTGCGATTCAGGGCGATGCCTTCGGTTCACTGGGAGCACTTTCTTGGAGGTCCCCCGCGTAAGGGGGGGCCCACAATGGAGACGGCATTGTCGGTGGTAGGGCTGCGGTTGTGGATCTTCCCCCCGAAGGAAGACCGCCTGGCCCCAAGTCTGCTGGCCTTCTGGTGGGCCTGTAAGACATGGCTGTTCTCCCAGGCCTTTCTGAATGGGGAGGGAGGGGTGGGTTAAATTAGGGTAAATGGGTTTTTTAAACTTGTTGAAGATTGTAATTTTAAAAGATGATTTTAAAGTGTTTTAGTGTATATTGGAAGCTGCCCTGAGATGCTGTTGGCATGAGGGGGCGGCATATAAATGTAATAAATAAATAAATAAATAAATAAATAAATTGTCGTTGTGATGCAATGGCGTTCACATCATGTGTTTAAAGGATGGCCAAATTGGTGTTGGGATTGTTATGGTGCTTACATCCAACAACCAAACATGTGCTTAGAGGTTTTGACACCCAATCTTTGTTATGTCTAAAGACGCCCAGTATTAGAGTGTCTGTGTGAAAAAGGCTCTCATAATAACAACACAGCAACCACACTGTGGGTGTCTTTAGACATAACGTCATCGGGTGTCTGAATGTGTGTTTTGACCTTGATATGAACACTGGTTTGGCCCTGTGTTCACCATGTGGCGCTGCTTAGACACACAGCCCATCTTGGGACAAATCGGTGTTTTGCTTGCCACCCAATCTCAACACACAAGCGCTGCCACCTCATTCCCCGTTTATACCTACTAACATGCCACGTGATATCATTAGGCACAATGTTGGCCATGTGTTCATCTGGAACACACAAATTGTCCTTGTGATGCAGAAGTGTTCACATTGTGCGTTGAATGGGTGGCCAAATTGGTGTTGGGATTGTTTTGGTGCTTACACACAATGGCCAAACAGATACTTAGGGGTTTTGACACCCGATCTTTGTTATGTCTAAAGACGCCCTCTCTCTAGATCACTTGCATATGTATCTCAGGAAGAGGAATAGATACTTTTGCAAGTCATTAGTGGGCAGAAATATCTCTGAAAATGGTTATTTGGAGACTACTCTGTCAGCACAACAGATATTTCCAGTCAAGCACGTATCTCAACTGCCAAATCCTCTGTACTCATATGGACAATAGTTTTGGCTTTGCATTCAGTCACAAAAACAATTGATCTCTCAAGTGAATAGAGAGAAGCTGAAGTAACAAGGCACTAGCAGAGATTATATTTTATCTGCTAATATTATATTTTGCTAATAGATTCCTTCCAGATGTCATAAATCCTCAAAACTGCTGAGAGGATCTGCATAAGCTACCAGAATATTTCACCTTTTCTGACTGATGATGCTAAAGGGCAGGAGAAGGTTTCTAACTTAATAGTTCAATAACTTAACATGTGCAATAAGTTTAATAATTATTAGAACAAATCCCAAAGCTATTTAAAACATGAAGGGGGGGCGGGGTATCCCTCCATTCTTTATCTCTCAAGGAAATCAAAGGTTATAGTCTACCCACACTCCAAAGGCTGGACTTACAGAAGAGTGAGTGATGCAACCTTTTCCAGTTCCATGCTTTAAGGGGTGCCCAAGCTCAAGAGGTTTTTGTCAGGGCTGGGTCTTGAACCCATGGCCCTTGGGGTGCTGATAGGCTGTCCAGTGCTCTGCGCCACCTGGTGGGCTTGTGAGGGTACTGGATTTTCCCCCTCCTGTCTCCCTTGTGTGCTTGCTCCCTGTGTGTCATGCCCCTTCCCAGCTGTAGCCAATTACCTTAGCCCTGCCTCCCAGCTTCCTGATTGGCCACAGGAAGTATTTAAGCCTTGGTGTGGCCACAGGAAGCTGGTGGAGCAA
>QEPC01000412.1:23389897-23420411 GCA_003113815.1 Sphenodon punctatus | reverse complement strand
TAGTGGGATATCTTAAAGTCTCCTATACTCTTATAGGATAGATATACTAGGAAAAAATATATTTCTGTACCATTGAATCTGCACCATAAATAATTAAACAACCTACCCTCCCTTACAATGGCAAAGACAATGAACTCAAGAGGGAAGCAGAGGATATTTGTTAACTTCAAGAAATCAAAGGGTTGGGTCCTAGATGAATGAAGTGGGGAGATTTTCAAAGGGATAAAGGATAGTTAGATGATGAGCTCTTATTGAAAACCAATGGGAATTGGGTATCAAAATTCCAGTTGTTCTTTCAAAAATTGTATATTGCTTTCTTTCTTACAATTAGGGGGTGGGGGCTATAATTTGTCATTTGTGATTTGCCATTACTAATGTTTTATTATATACGCAGACAATGTACAAAATAAACAAGATAAAGATTATATGGTCCCACAAAAAGCTTAACACTAGTAATGTAGCCTTGTCCTGGAGGTAAGTTCTAGAGGTGAAAGTAATAGGCATTTTTGTATTTTGAATAGCCTTCTAAATAGAGGTGCATATGAGCACTGCAAAAATGGGCACCTCATCAGATTTGCAGCAGCCGACTCATCCTACTCATGGTTGGGCACCAATCATCTGCCTGAATGCTCACTCTCTGTTCCGGGCTGACTCATCGCTGCTCAGCTGGCTGCCACTCCTCCAAGCAGCCACAGCTCCCACTTCTGCTCCCCAGTCACCGCTCAGCTTAACCAGGGTCTTTCCACTATGCTTTTCTGAGTTGGGGGGGGAGGGAGGCAGGGAGTAGCAGTGGGAGCAGTGGCCACTCACAGGAGCAGCAGCCAGCTGAGCAGTGGTGAATCTGTCTGCGACAGCGAGTGAGCAGGTGCAGTATTAGCTTCGTGGGGCATCCCTGTGCATCCTGGAAAGTCTTGGAAAGTCCTGGTAAAACCCTCATTTTCAGGCATCTGGGCACCTGAGGTAACCTGTTGGGATGCACACTGGGGTTGCCTGAAAACATGCATTTTACCCACAGGTAGTGGGTCATTTTTACATGGATGCCCCCCCCCTCGGTGTTTGGTTGGGTGTGCAGCAGGTGGGCAGTTTGCATACACGACTGCCACTGGGTGGGGGGATGAGTGTGTGGCAGGTGTGTGCCTGTGTAAACACCACGGGCAGTGGTTGATTGTGCATGTGCACTCCCGCTGTAAACCCACCAACACCCATCGCACATCTACCCACACCCACCTCCACCCATGGGGACCTCTGACAGAACGGAGGATGCTCCGTGGGTGAAGGTGGGTGGAGGTGTGAGTGTGTCTGTAAATGGGCACACACTACACCCGCCATGCCCAAACACCCACACACAACCCCCGTCTGTGTAAAAAAGGGCATGGAGGCACTAGTCGCTTCACCTCTGCTTTGAACATCTGCTAAGATAGCAGAGGTTAAAAATGAGGAATGAGCACCACTGCTCTCAAATTTCTTTCATTACTGCTCATCAAATATCTGTGATGAATATTTTATGTGTTGTTGATATAGGCCGTTTTCACACAAGACACTCTCCACCCACTCCCCACCTACCACCCATTCACTATACATGTTGCAGTGGGTGGGTGGTGGATGGAGAGTGTCTTGTGTGAAAACACCCGTAGCCTGCTTTGAATTTAACTCAATGAAGTGGATAAAACTGCTATTTCCCTCTGTGTCATTAGGAACTTTATTTTGGTTTTCTTGGTTGATGTTTTAAATCCTTTCCATTTTTTCCCATTCATTTCAGTTGAGAGGTTTGGTCAAAAACCCAAACCTCTAAACTTAAAATACCAGGAAGACAAACAAAAAAACAGAAAAAAACCCAAACAAACAGAAATTGGCCAATTATATATGGACACACGGGGAAAGGAGGAGTCTGCTCTTAGGCCGTCCCTGCAAAACTCTCCTGCAAGGGAGAGGCCAATGGATCGCTCCTCTCCATCCCTCGGGGTAATAATTTTGGGCTTCAGCTGGTTATCCAGACTACTTCAGTGGCAGAAAGAAGCAGACCGTTTGAGTTCAGAATAAATAAAGAGCCGCCATCTTTCCACAACCGGCTCCTGCAGCATGATTCGGAGAAGAACTATTCAGGAAAACAAGGAAATGGAAGATTAAGTCCCTTGGTGCATAATAAATAGGTGTATGACCCAGTATCAGCTAATCTGGCAGACCTTCTTGGTCTTGAATTGAAGCACGGTGCAGGCTCCCTGTCAGCAATTGGAAATTCTTCTATTTGTACCCCTACACAATTCAGAAGTTGGCAGTGCTGTCATAGTGCTGGCCTAAATATTTCACATAATGCAAATTTTGGGAGCAGTTCATCAGCAACATCATTTCCTATTGTGCACCGCACCGCTGATGAGAAAATACTGAATTCTGATAGACTGACCCTTGAAAGGCAAAAGCTGACTGTTTGTCCAGGTATTGATGGAGAAGAGAACCTTTGCCTGTTGAATTTCCAGCAAAACTGCATAACTCACATCCAGAATATTTCTAATTTGCAGCATCTTCTTTTCTTGGATTTATATGATAATCAGACAGAGGAAATAAGTGGACTTTTAACTCTGAGGTCCCTTCGTGTTCTTCTCTTGGGGAAGAACAGAATAAAAAGGATATCAAATCTGGGGAACCTTAAAAACCTGGATGTTTTGGACCTTCATGGAAATCAGATTGCTAAAATAGAAAATCTCAGTCATTTGGAGGAACTCAGAGTATTAAATCTTGCCAGAAACCTTCTGACCTTTGTAGAGAAACTTAATGGACTGGATTCGTTGATGGAACTCAATCTTCGACATAATCAAATCACTTCTATGTACCTACAGGTGTGGAGGGAGCAGTTTTTCTGGGGTCCAGGGTCGTCGTTGATTACACTACTCACCTGTCAGCTGTGGGAGCCAGAGTCCGGTGTCAGCGCGGGGGCGGAGCCAGCGTCCTACAGGGAAGAAAACAAGCTGGTTAGCCTACGGTGGTGTGTGAAGGGAGCAGTTTTTCCAGGGCCCGGGGTCGTTGTTGATTACACTACTCACCTGTCAACTTTGGCAGCCGGAGTCCGGTGTCAGCGCGGGGGCAGAGCCAGCGTCCTACAGGGAAGAAAACAAGCCGGTCAGCCTACGGCAGCGCCGTAGGCACACACTGAGGTCGCACGCCTAAGGGCCACACGCATAAGGGCGCGTGCCCTTTGGAGCACCCTTAGGAGTTCCTGGGAGTGCGTGCTGGTGTCTGATTTAACACAAGGCCTGATGTCAGAAGGGCCAGCAGCACTCAATAAGTAAGGACTGCTCAGGGTAAAGTCTGCCCGGTGGGTGAAGTTTAGAGGGGTGAAGTTTAGAGGGGTGGTTTGGGCCACATAGTGTCTGTGAGCCCCTCCGAGCAGGCGGCCCTATGGCGGGGAGGAAAACTCCCAGGAGGAACAAACGACAGGCAGCTGTTGCCTCGCCAGAGCAGGAACAGGCGGTTCAGCAACGGTTGGTCAAGTTTAATTCCTTGCGCTCGGCGGCGCATTGACCTGTTGTGGACTTGGCTCCCCAGGCTGTAGATTTGGCCACCATGAGGAGGCCAAACGTGTCACCTCCCCTTGTTGTTGGAGAGCCACGTTCAGTACCGGATGACCCAGTTTTGCGCTGCTTGGACCCTTATTTTACTTATAGTTCTGAGCGGTCCTTGTCAATGGATTCCATCTGTGGATCACCGCCTACCAAATCTGCGGATGTATTAGGGAAGCAGTGCCTGATGTTGGGGGACTTAGTAGCCCCACTATTGGGGAAATTTAGCAAACGAATGGTCCTGGTCCAAGGGAAGCAGGCCCAGATGATGACACTTATTAAACAACTTGCTGAGTCCAACATACAACAGACAGGGGCCCTGGCGAGTAATTGTCCCAGCCCAGAACCCCTTGGAAACCGGATGTTGCTTGTAGGAGGCTGGTCGTGAGCGACTGGGGGCAGGTCTATGGGTAGAGTAAGTACAGAGGGGGGAGAAGTGAGGGTGGGAGACTATGGTGC
The DNA here is from genome assembly GCA_003113815.1 of Sphenodon punctatus. Lineage (NCBI taxonomy): Eukaryota > Metazoa > Chordata > Lepidosauria > Sphenodontia > Sphenodontidae > Sphenodon > Sphenodon punctatus. The sequence goes on along the minus strand of QEPC01000412.1, from coordinate 23,416,398 downwards.
CAAGAACTTGCGTTCACTTACGAGGGCAGTGACTTTCACAATTTTCTCTCTCCCCAATGGGGCCATGCCCAAATGGAGCTCCATGGCTAAAAAAGGGTACCACTTTAAAATCTAATAGGTTGGATCCCCACAAGGGTAATTGGATCTTTCCAGGGCTTACCCACTAGAGCCCACTCGCAGAGGTTGGTTGTCCATTTTACTGTGTCACATTATGCTTTGGACATATTACAACAAGCGCCCTTTCTTGCCACCTGGGGTGTCCATATGGAGAAGGTCTTTAGGGACGCAATGGTCCAGGCCCTTTTTAGTCCCCAGATCTCTCATGGGAAGGGGGACACGACTTCAGGGAGACCCTGTTTACATCAGCAGGGGCCTGGGAATGTGGGTGAGCCCATTAATAGTGAAATGGCAGGCACCCAAGCCCCGATACATGTCCGACTCCTGGAGTTGGCAAGGGGAGGTGCACAGGCGTGTGGTTCCAACATGGAGGCACCCCCCCAGTAAACACCGAGATGTCTCCCCCAGCACCTGCCTGTCCAGAGTGGGTGTTGGGGGGGGCAGTTGGGGGGGTGTTACCATCCGACCCCGGGTCGTTATCAACAGTGGTTATATCTGCTCCCTTGGCCTTGTTGGAGTATGGTAGGCCTGATGGGAGCATTCACCCAGGACCTCCTGAGGATCAGTCTCCATTCCAGCTGGGCCAGGCAGGGGGGGCCGGTTGCTGACACCATTCTGACCCCCAACTCTTAGAGTGTAGGATAGGTTCATGGAACATCGCAGGGTGGGGGTCTAGGATCTAGAATCCGAATTTATTACATTCATGGGGGAATTTGACCTCATTTGTATGCAGGAATCCTGGGCAGTGTCTCCATTTGTTTTGCCTCCAGCTATGTCTGGGTATAAAGCAGAGTCCCTCCCTGCCATGGCTTCAGTTTCGCATGGGCATGCTTGCGGGGGGTTGGTTTGTCTTATTCACGAATCTTATCATGACAGGCTTATCTCAGTTATTAAGCATCCTCCCTTCCTCCTGGGCCTGATTTTGCAGATGGGAGCCAGGTCCCTTATAGAATTTAATGTCTATATACCGCCGCACAATACCCCCCAGTGTGATCCGTTGACCTGGGACAAGCTTGAGGTCCTCATTGAGGACACGCTGGCAGTACATCCCAATAGTTATTTTTTACTAATGGGTGACTTCAATGCTAGGCTGGGTCAGGATGATGAGGCCCTGGGCATTTATGATCCTGGTACCTCCTCATGGGATCAACCACCCCTACTCCCTCATCAATCAAAAGATCTCATAATTAGCAAGGGTGGGCTCACCCTGGCTAAATTGTGAGTCAGCCTAAACCTTTGCCTTCTTAATGGGACTTGTTCGGGGTATCATCCGGGAGAATTCACTTTCCTGGGGGCAATGGGTTCTAGCGTCATCTACATTTTAGTAGCCCCCAATGTTTTGTCTCTGTTGAGGAGCTTTGAGGTGGGGAGGGAACAAGCCAGTGATCACCTGCCATTAATTTTGTCCTTAGAGCTCCAGGGGAACTCTGTGGGGGGGTTATTCCAGAAGGGTCTAGGCCATTATGACTCTCCCTTTGGCTCAGAGTCCTTGTGGGTGGTAGCCTGGACAAAAGTTTCTCCCCTCAATTTGGAGGGGTGGATGAAGGTGGTTGATGCTAGAGACACGATTTGTTCTGCCCCTGATTGTCAAGCTATCATTGAGGCATTAGTTGAGGTGTCTCAAAGGGCCCAGACCCTCTTTAATGTTGGGGAAGGCCAGGATCAGCATTAAACAAAAGCCCCAGGGCGGGTTTGGTTCGACCAGGAGTGCCGTAGGGCTAGGAACCAGTTAAAATGCGCTTATTTGGAGTATCGACAGACAGGGGATACCCGCCTTCCCCCTTCTTATTTCCAGCAAAAACAAAAATATAGGGACCTGATCAAAAGGAAGAAGAAGAGTTACTGGGAGTCTGTGTGGGAAAGGGTGGTAGAAGCGGCACATAGGGGCAACTCGCGCCAATTCTGGAAATGTTTGAAATTAGGCACAGAGGCCACCATCTCCAGGAGAATGCCCCCTATTGCGGCAGATGTGTGGACAAATTATTTTTTTAGCCTCTATTCTGGGCCTGTGGAGCCTTTAACCCAAGTCGAGACGATAGTAGATGTAGAGGGCATGCCAGCTTGGTTACCGGTGTCCCCAGAGGAGGTCAGTGATTTGATTGACACATGAAAAAGCAACAGGGCTCCGTGTTGGGACTTTATTCCCATTGACTTCCTTAAGACGTATAAGGAGTGGTGGGCGCCCATGCTATCGGCAGTTTTTACGGCCATTGATCACTCGAGGTGTGTCCCGCCCATTTTGGCCCAGGCCATTGTGGTTTTAAAAAGGGTATTAGTAGTCAACCTGAGAACTATAGACCCATTAGTTTGCTTGCTGTTATAAGCAAGCTTTATGCAAAACATCTGTTGGGCAAACTCACTGTCTGGTGTGAGGAACGGGGTGTGATTCACCCCGGGGCAAGCGGGGTTCCAGTGGGCCAGCTCCACTATAGATCATTGTTTGATCCTTCTGCATCTTATCGACAAGTACAAACACCGAAATCGGAGACTTTATGCGGCCTTTCTGGATCTCAGGATGGCATTCGATTCAGTAAGTAGGTCAATTTTGTGGGCTAAGTTGGAAAAATGTTCTCTTGATCCAAGGCTCTTGGCTCTGGTAAAACTCTTGCATGCTAATTCTAAGCTGGTGGTCAGGTTGGACCCCCAGGGGCATATGACAGAGGAAGTTCCAGTTAATCGTGGAGTTAGGCAGGGCTGCGCCCTTGCGCCCTCACTTTTAAATTTGTATATCAATGACATGGTTCCCTGTATGGCCCTACCCCATTCCCCCCCCCTCGCTTGGCCTTGTGTCACATAGGTTGCCTATTGTTTGCGGACGATTTGGCCCTCCTGTTACAGACCAGGAAGGGCCTAAGCCGGCAGTTGGATGCTTTTGTTTATTACTGTAGGGAGAATGATCTGACTCTAAATCTTGCAAAGTCCAAAGTACTGGTTTTTGCTAATACCTCAAGGGACAAATGGCATTCTTGGAAGGCGGAGGGAGCCCTGATACTCCAAATACATGAGTTTAGGTATCTGGGTATAATATTTCAAGCATCCGGGGGTTGGAAGAAACATTTAGAAGGGGTGATGGTGGCGGCTAAGCAATCTGCCTTTGCCATTAAAAAATTCTTTTTGTCCTCTGGGAGAACAGAGTACAGAATGGCTCTCCGGGCCTTTAATGCTAAATCTACTGTCCAGGCCTTGTTTGGAACAGAATTGTGGGCACCTTTTACCCCATCACATCTGGACAAAGTCCAGTGATCTTTTCTCAGGGCATTGTTTAGGGCTCCGGGGGGAATACAGGGGGCAGCAATTAGACTGGAGACGGGGTAGCGGAGTTGGGTTTTCCAGACATGGGCTAGGACCAATAGACTTTGGCTGAAATCTGTGAACCCACAGAAGAGGTGTTTGTTCCCCTATTTGCAAGAGGATAGCCACCGAAGTCAGTGGGCCTTGAGGGTCGAGAACCACTTAGCCAGGCTGGCTCTGTCCCGACCCTAACTTTTAGCAAGGGACCCAGGGGTGGTGGGGTTAGAAGTAAAGCGCAGGTGGGAGGACTTGAACCTCCAAGAAGAGAGAGCTCAGGTGGCAACATCTTCCTACATGTCTTGTTATTTGAGGCTGGCTCCCCCGATCGATTCCCCGGCACAGCATCTGGTCATGAACCTTACGGCCAGGGAAAAGTGGCTGATGTCAGCTGCAAGGTTTAATGCCCTCCCATCCCAACTTTGGTTGGGTAGGTTAGCGGGGGTCCCTTTCCATCAGAGACTATGTCCATTTGACCACCTAGAGGTAGAAACCACGGAGCACGTGTTGTTCAGTTTCCACCTCTATGATCATCTATGAGCTGAGTTTCTGGAATCGTTTTTGTTAAATCAACAAGGGAGGTCAGATGACAGGAGGAAGGAGATTTTGCTCAGTAACATCAAACAGGAACTTACACGCATGGCGGTCAAGTTTTTGATGGCTGCATTCATTAGGAGACATCAGTTTCTTAATTTTATACCTCATTACTCACCTGATATGGGAGGATTCTTGGGGGGGGGGTGTTTCTTGGGAGTGGAAGGCAAATTGTTTGTGTTTTATGTATTGATTGTTTGTTTGTTTGTTATGTTATGTTTGATGTTTATGTTTGAAATGCAATGGCCAAGGCTACGCTTAATAAATTATATGATATGATATGATATGATATATGGACACATGTATATGGTTTTCGGTATGGATATTTGTTTGGTTATTTGGATGGCTATCTTAAAAATGCAAGTAATATTTGATAATAATAATTTTAAAATGCCTATTAGTTTCTGCTCCAACCTTTTCAACTGTCTTTCCAGCATGCACTCTATAGTTAGTTAGAGGCCAGCTCTGTAAATCTAGCACCTTTTATAAGCACTAAACTCACCTTCTTTGAAGACATAATGAATCTTATACCGTCATAATCAATTGTTGGGCATTTCTCCCTCATACCCCCTCCTACAAAAACCTTGACTCCGGAGATGGCAAATGGTGTTAAAATACCATTTTCTTACACTCCTACAACCCATTTCAGGAAAATCAAATTGTTTACAATGTCAGTTTAAGGGCAAGTACATTTTATACTTTTAGAAAGATGTGCACTGGGACCTTATAAACTTTTATCTCCAGCTTCTAACTAGAACTTCTTGATAACAATAGCATTAAGTAGCACCACGTTCCTCAGGGAGCCACCTGCTTATCCAACAGCTAAGCCAATTTGTTAAAGGATATTTTTGCCTTATGACAATGGCCATTTTTACATGGATGCCCCCCCCCATTCAGTGTTTGGGCAGGTGTTTGGGGGAGGGGGGGCATCTGTACAAATGGCCGGCGGTGGGTGGGGGGATGGGTGTCCACTCCGTGTTCATCCATGTGAACACCAAGTAGTATGGGTGGGGGTGCGTGCACGCTCCTGAGCAACACCCACCTCAACCCACCTCCACCCACGGAGCCCTCCAGAAAATGGGAGATATCTGGAGATGTCTGCAGTGGTGTCGAACCTTTATAGCTGCACTCGTCTTCCGGTCAACATGCTCTAGGCTAAGACCACCTCTGGATGTATTGTAGTTAGGGCTGAAACAAAAATCAATATGGTTCTGCCAAAACCTTTGCAAGAATCAAGAACTCTTTGTGAGATCTCAAGAAGATTTTTCTAACAGTGTGAGAATGTTCTGAGAATCTTGCTTAGAAAGAAAAAAACAACGGTGCATGTGCAGGTTGAGTCAAGTTCTGAATTTCTTGTGGGTTTACCTGTTTTTTTGTTTCAGCTCTACTTAGTACACTCTACTGTTCTAGAATGCTGGCTTCCAAACATGTCATGACTTTGCATCTATCCCACATACCAAGTTGATCCTACCTGATCGACTGTTCAAATTCCTCAGGGAGTGAAACTCCAGCTCGTATACATGGAATGCAGAAGAAGAAACAATGACTGGTTGAGTGAAATACAGAATGACACACAGCATTCAATTCAGACTCCTTTAGGGTGTTTGAGACACAGAACTCATTTTTCTGGATGAAAAGCAGACACCAACACTGCCATCAGCAACTGTGTCAGCTCAGTCTCCCAGCAGGAAGGATATATAGAATGATCAGAACAAAACAACAGATGTCTAGAATAGAAGTGCTCTGTTAGATCTCACTTTTAACTAGCTAAAATGCAATCTTGAGGTTGTAAAAATCAACAGTGACTACTCAAATTCCATTCCCATAGAACTAAAAAAAGAGAGAAAGAGATTTTAATCTATTCTGTATGTAGAGTTGGCCAAGGTCTTATTGATTTAAATGGTGGACAATTGTTCTGCCAATCCAAAAATGAAAACATTTGGCCTTTGCTGAGCATCTTATTTCTGATGCATTATGGAGCTTTGAGTGTCCATTTAAAAAAACTCCTTATACCATTTTCAAGATTCAGCTGGGGAATCAGGGCATTCCAGTTTGATGTCCTCAAAACTGGAGAATAAGTTAAACTAATACCCTAAAAAGATGATATGAGTGACAAAGGCAAACCACTATAACAAGATAGTAATTAATATTAATTGTGAATAATGTTTGCATCACAAATGCAAGGGTAAATAAAATTGACTTCAATGAGCTCCTTGTTTGTAATTTCTTCATTCTGACTATTTGTACCAGTTTTAATACACAACTGAAATGAGCACCTAAAAAAATCCAGACAGGTAAACTCTAGGGATGAAACAAGCAGGGCAGTAGTTATTTGCAAGCATTTCTGAGTAGTTGAAGACTGAGTTCAAGTTTCCAGAAGCTACTCAATAATATCAACAAATACTAGGTAATAGGGGTGGGACACCAGGGAGAATAACGGATACCGGATGTACCAGTATCGGATCTCCCAGGTACCGGATTTACCGGTATCGGCATACCGGATTTTTAACATTGGCCACGGTACTGGATTTTTTGCATTGCAGCTATTGACTTCAATGGCTGCAATGTAAAAAATCCGGTACCGCGGCCAATGTTAAAAATCCGGTATTCCGGTACAGGTAAATATCAGATTTATTGGATACACCCAAATACCAGCAATATTGGATCTCAGGAGAACCGGAATTCCCACCCCTACGTAATGCTGAGTACTCAGTAAAATACTCAGTATTTTACCAAGTATTTTACTAAGTCCCCTTATCTGTCCTCCTATCCTTATGTGACCAAATAAGGAGGGGGCATGGCGGGCAGGAAGGGGGGCAGCAGAAATATTACTGGGGGCCATGGTGGGCAGGAAGGGAGGCAGAAAGAGGGAGTAGAGGGCAGAAAATTCAGCATGAGGAGGAATGTGGCCCGTGTAGTCCAAGCAAAGGGAGCCAGCATGCCATTGTGGAGTGAAGCCAGGGAGCATGCTGGACTACATTTCCCAGAATGCTCCTAAAGAGCATTAGAACATAGCTTTCTGGGAGCATGCTGGACTACACTTCCTAGCATGTTCCCAGAGCAAAGATGGAAGCCCAATCTCCTCCAATCATTAGAACAGCAACAGTGTCTTGCAAGTCATGAGCTTCCACAAGCTGGTGGGACCTACATTTCTGGGGGGACCTCAGGGACCTCATGGGAAGACAAGGTACGGTGACTACAGCACAGGATCAGGTAAGCATTGCTCGATCGAGGAGTTACTAAGTACCGTGACCATTACTCAGTTTCTCTGTGCTTGGTAAAACCAAGTCAATTACCATGATCCTCAGCAAATAATGAGTAAAACCAAATACCAAGTTTCAGTCCTAACTCATCAAATCTGCACTACCCTCACCGAAAATGGTGGTTCAGGCAATAGTGAATACCTGTTCCCACTCTATTGTGTGCCCTTTCAGTCATTCTCATTTGTCTTTATTTGTTTTTCTGGTATTTTGAAATTTTGAAAACATGTTCTTCTAATGATGTAATGGGTATGGGGACAATATGTTTTGCATGGTGCACACACACCTAGGATGTGCAATGCACATACCAAATGCATACCAAGTATGTAGAAGATGTGCATGCGTCTTGGATTACCCCCTATGCATGTTGCCAAGTGTCCTCCAAACAATAATCTTTGGTTTATTTCTTCTTCTCTTCTGCTTCAACTAATGTGATTTTTTCATGTGATAGACAACTCTTTTGACTCTCACTCTACTTCTTCTCTTCAGTCTGTTTCTGTGCTCTTCTGTCTTGGTCCCATCAAAGATGTCCCATCTTGTTCTTATTATAGCTAGAGCAGGAACAAATATTCAATATTCAGTTGGTGGGATTCAAATAAAAAATCTTTTCCCAGATTCAGAAAGTTCCATTTTCAAATGTGCAGATTTTTTCTCTTTTTTTCCTTTTTTAATTAGTTTTTTGTTTTGTTTACTTAACAAAAAAATCTTTCCTCATTCTATTTACATCAATTTGCATACGCAGCAATCAATAGGAAGTAGCTGAAAAACTGAAATAACCACGTAAGTGAAGTAACCAAGACAGAATAAACAGGTGTGTGAATTCCTGTTTTCACTGCAGATATTATTCATGTATTCGGATAGCTATTTGAAAATGAAAATAGCACCCATATAAAATCCACCATTTGTTCGGGCTCTGGCTGAATTGCTGTTTAGGTAGATAGTAGCCTTTATAAATTTTGCCCTGGGTGGACAGCACTCAAAGTCATTAGGTAATTAATGTTATAGTTCCCCCAAACTTTGTTAATATTTTCAGACTATCCTAGATGTTCAAAACACTAACTGCCTGTTTTTAAAAAAAAATGGGATGGCTATCGATATGCTAAGTGTTGACTCAGCACTCACTGCTGTAGTGGTTCAGTGAACAAAGGCTCTTAACATATGTGATGTTGGCCCAGCTAGGCCGGTTAGCCCCGGCTGGGCCAGCGTCACAGTGGGTCATCTGTTTGCGGCCCATTAGATGTGGGTCCAGTTCCTACCTGGCCAGGGCAGGGAGGACAAGCTGGGTGGGAGCATCTATTCCCAGCCCCGTTCCTGTGTGAGGGGTTGCCATGGTGGCAACCATGGCTTCCTGTCATGGCAGGGGGGTGGGTCAATATTGGATATGTGGCCGAGCAGCTTCACATGGTTCCCTGCCCCTGCCTCCCCTCCCCAGCTGTGGGAATGTTTGTTCCCATGGCCAGAGTGTTCCCAGGTGGGGGAAGCCCTCCCTTCCCCCAGGTGGGATGGGACATCTGTTTCCACCCAATGTCCCATGCGCTGACATGGGAACAATTATTATGGCAATGCATGCCATGATTTGCAGGTTTTCAGTGCACAGTTTAGGAGTGGAAGACAAGATTTGTTTTTCTTTAAAAAGAGGAACATAATTATTCCTCCTCTGTATTAAAGACAAATAAAAGAAATCCCTTTCTATGTATTAGGTTCTGTGGGGATAAAGGATAGCAAATTTCAAAATGCATGTAGAAAAAAATGTAGTTCCCTTTTTTCCTTGAAAAGGTTTTCCTCAGAAACCTTTTTGTATTTTTGTAAAAGTAGCACACACTTCAAAATTCAACAGTTTTGTTTCAGGTTTAAAGTTCAGCTCAGAGCCCTTATTTTCCCTTTCTTAGTTCTCTGTTCTACAAACTATGTATAGCATGATCATCTACCACCTAAGTGTAAAAGATTACATGCATAAACACAATGTCAAAGAGAAAGGTGAAAGGTAGTGCAGGGAAAACTGACTCTGCATTAATGATTCAGTTCATCTGCTCACTTACTTCTGCCGACTAACAGGAGTTAGCTCAAAGAATAAAATATGTTTGAAGAGCCTCATAGTTAGCCTGAGGAACACAAAGTGAGTGAGTGATTGGAGTTTAATGGTGCAGCGGACACCAGGCCATATTGTGCCAAACAAAAGGTGAGCCTGAGGAACACAGTTTAGCCATACATGATAGAAATATCTTACTAAGTCCACTTTTATGTGAGCAGCCAGGGAAACACATTCTTCAACGGGCTACTAGGAAAAGCCATACAGGATGCATTTATACACACTGGAAGTGGCCACCCATCATAGGAATTGGTGGTATGTGTGGCCTTCCATGGCCTCTTTAAAGACGTGTTCTGGAAACCTCGGTATCAGGTTTTCCAGAACAAGTCTTCAAAGAGGCCATGGGAGGTTGTGCGCGCCACCGATTCCTAAGGCGGGCAGCTGCTTCCAGTGCATGTAAATGTACCCCGCATGGCTTTTCCTAGCACCATGTTGAAGAACGCACTTCCCTGGCTGATCATCTAAAATTCATCTTAGTTCCATGAGTCAGCAACCTGTACCTCATTTCTTCAGATGTTCCAATTTTCCACACATCCTTATTTTTTTCCACCATTCACAGGGGTGAACTAAATCAAGAATACAATAATATAGATGGCCAACCCATGGCCAATGTCTTTCTTAAGTCCCAGTTATGCCTTCAACTAGATGCAGTTTTCTTAGGATCACTAGGATCCCAGTATAAGCATCAAGTGGTCTTGACGGGACTTGAAGTGCAGCAGATGGATCTTGTGCTGGCCCTCTGGTGATGACTTGTGATTTACCTTGCTACTCCTTGCATTATCCTTGATATTCTCATAAACTATTTATTCATTGGAAAGAGATGGGGTGTGATTTTAGACAATACGGGCCTCCCTCTAACCACAGTTAATCCCCTGTGGTGGAGGAGAGGCCTGTAACATCTAATGAGGTTCCCGCCAGATTTTAACCCCAGTGAACCTACAGAATCATGGTTAGCACAACCACGATCTGGGATTGGCAGAACATAACGTCTGATACCCCCACCGACCCGGATCATGGCCCAGACCATGCTGCGGGATTGGGCGCAGTGGCTGGATTGGCCACTGTGTCCGCCCATCTCCTGGAGGGAGGGTGGCTGGGGGAGCACGGGGAGGTGGGTGGGTCTGTGCAGCTGCACTTTGCAACATACAGCCCTGCCCCCTCCCCAATCCCTGAGCAGAATCAGGCCGGCAAGTCTAAAGGATGTCGGGCCTAATTCCGGACCAGGATCCGAAAAGGATCCTGAGCCGTGGTAAATGGAAGGCCCATATCATCTAATATCACCCTGGGAGGCTCTATTTAGCTCACTAGTCACAGTCAGACCACCAGTGCCCCACATTGTACCTCACCTGCAGTAATGTTCGGAACCCAAGATAGCTATTCGTACAATGAAAAATCTCATCTGAACCACTTTGGGTAATTTTAGATGTGACGGGCTGTTTGGACCACCACGCTGAATCCTGGACTCAAATTTCTCTCATATCCTTGTCCATGATGAAGCTGTCCATCCTTTAGATGTGCTGGCTCCATCGTGCTGGGGAATCTCAGCGGGGACATTGCTGCATGATGTGCGGCCACACAGCCTCGCCCCCCTGCACTCCCACGGTCGTCTGCCCTTGTACCATGGTTGGGGCCATGATCCATGATGGGCCAAGGTAACAGATGTTACTTTTGGCCCATCACAGATCATGGCCAATCTAACCACGGTTCTAGACCTCTGGCCGGAGGTCGAGAACTGTGGATATTTTCAGATATTACAAAACCATGCTCAACCACAGTTAATCAGCAGTGGTCGCGAATGGTCCCAGAATGTCTGTTTGAATCCCGCCATATGTTCACCCCAGTGAACCACTGGCGGGAATCAAAATAACCACGCTTTCAAGGATGGTCCGGGGACCATCTCCAAAAGTGTGGTCAAAGTGATTCCCGCCCGGGGTGAACACCCGGTGGGAATCACTTCCCCCCCCCAACAGACATGACGTTAACACACTCAACCATGGTGGAATTCACCGTGGTTGAGTGTGTCAGCGTCATGTCTGTTCCTTGACCACAGCCTGGAATCGGCGGCCATGGTCGCCACTGATTCCAGGCCGTGGTCAATCTCCCAGGAGGCGGGTGAGCACCGCAGCTGCATTGGCCGCAGCGCCCACCCATCTGCAGGAGGGCGGGCTGCTGGGGGAGTGTGGGGCGGGGCTGTGTGGCCACATGTAGCACCGCACCGAGCAGCCCTGCCCCCTTCCCAATTCCCCACCGGGATCAGCCGGTATGTCTGTTGATGTGCCGGTATTGATCCCGGCTGGGAATCAATAGGGTGATTCCGTGATGGGGCAAATACCACCCCATCACGGCTGAAATCACCCCGTGGTAAGCTTTGATCCCCACGAGAAATTCACCGTGGTGAACATCTGGGGGGAACAAACAGACTTTACCGCGATCGCTGCCACCACATGAAATCCACTGGGATTCACTGTGGTGAGCAGCGATTTTGTAACATCTGAAATTAGCCTTTGTCTCTATCATATACTTTTGGACCAACATGGCAGCCACACTTCCTACCTTTGGGAATACAGCTGAAACTGATAGGAAAACAATTATCCAAAGTGAATATCTGGCATTCCAGATACCATGGTGATTATTTGGTAACAATTCAGTAACTGCAGAGGTTAACCACCCAATCTGAAAACCAGATATTAACATTTACCAATTAGAGTTTACTGCTTTACCAGGCCAGGTCAGACAGAAGGGGGAGGTTTTTTGTTTTGTGTTTTTAAAAAGTCAAATGATAATTAAACAATAATGTGGTAAATGGTAATGTGGTAATCCAGAAAACTGATGGATACTAAATCGGATACTATTGGTATCCACGGTTGGACACTGGATAGTAGCAGTTACTCTTTTTAGCAACAAATGGAGTAACAAAGCAGGCATGCAAGTCTATTAATGAAGGCCAAGTCTTGTGCTTAATTTTAATAATGTTCATGAGTAGCTTTTTTTCATGGCAGCTCTGGGGCTGAGCCGTATTGTACTCTTTTGCTCTCACTAAGCAAAGTCTTTTATGATCAGGAGTGGAACGTAATCTTTCATGGAGACAGAGGTCTACAGACACACTAGTTTATGCCAAGAATGTTTATTGGCATGAGATAGGGAAGCTCCATTTAGCTCACTAGTTGCAGTCAGACCACCAGCGTCCCAGATGTGCCTCAGCTGCTGTAATGTTCAGAACACAAGATAGCTATTCCAAGAACTGCATGGGAGACTCTGCTAATTGGGTAGACCCACTCTAGTGTACGGACACCAGCTGGCAGACTCAACACTCACAATGAGAGAGACCATTATTTCCACATGTAACTAACAATTTGTGACAATAAAAAAACCACACGAGCCAAGATGTTGGCACATTTTTCTGTCACTTGTTTCAATCTCGCTAACAAGAATTTGCATTTATTTTTTTACCAGAAGCAGTAGCATATTTCAGAAAGCAGGCGTTTAAAAGTATGGTTTCATTAGCCTGATTTTATTTTGAAACAGAGTCTCTAAAGAGTTTAGTGTTAATTCACACCGGGAAAACATGGTGTTATTACCTACCTTGTAACACCTTTAAATCAACCTGATTGGTGGCTAGAGAAATGAAGAGATTTCCACAAAGCCAGAAGTTGAAGAGGCTAGAACTGTTTTTAAAAAGGGAGCAGGATAGAAGTGTCGAAATTATAAATAGTTATAGAGAAGATAATCAGAAGTTTCTTTTTATTATTTCTGATAATGCTTGAAGATGGCAATAACAATCAATATGAAACATTAATTTAAAACTTACATTTGAACACAAACTGGTAAAAGCATCAGACACAATTAACCTATGAAATGCATTGCCACATGATATAATCTACTGTCTAGGAACACAAAGGACTAGACATTTGTGCATGCAACAAGACCATCCACAGCTATGTTAGGGAAGAAAATTAGAAGAATCCAAACCTCCACATATAATGTCTTCAAGCACTCACTGCGGTGGTCTGGGCAAATCATTCCATAACAAAGGTAGATTTATTTAAATGTACCATGAAATAACTTCGCCCAGCCTACCCCTCAGCCTAATGAATGGTTAAATGGAGTATTTCATAGGTTCTTTTTACACGGATGGAGGTGGGGTGGGGATGGGTGTTTTGGCACGGTGAGTGGAGGTGGGTGGGTGTCCTTTTACATGGGTGATGGGTGGAGGTGGGTTTTGCGTGGGAGTACACACACACACACACACACACACACACACACACAACCTGCTCAGTGTTCACAAGGACAAACACTGAGCGGACACCCGTCCCCCTACCCACCACCGGCCATTTACACGGACATCCCCCCACCCCGTACACCCACCCCAACCCCAATTGGGGGAGGGGAGTGGCTTCTGTGTAAAAACAGCCATAGTGGCCACACTCAGGGATATATTATATAAGCCAGTGTTTGAACCTGATAAGAAAATACCTATGTTCTTTCTGCCAATTTAAATCAATAACATTTTGGTAGAAAGTGGTGGCATTGAGCAATTAATTTATAAACCAAGTAAATACTTTATTTTAAATATGCATCATGCATTCTCTAGGGATAATCCTTATTCGATGCTGGAGTGGCATAAGCTGCTTCATTTCATCCAACGGCTACAGAAAAATTATTATGCCTTTTACAACTGGAGGTGCATTTGTTTTTCCTCCAAATAGTCCTATTACAACAAATGAAGTGCTTGCTATACATCTTTTTCCTGCTGCTTTTCAGCTTAAATTTAATTTTCACATAGATTTATTTAAAACAATTCTCAATGTGACTCATCCAAATGATGAATTTATGGAAAGACCTTAGTAAATGTGTAATCTACATGAAGTAAAAAATGGCTATTTAGTATCACTGTGCCCAAAATGAAATTATCCCTTGTAGCTAGTCATGGTGTATTCATTTCAAGTCAATTTCAAGTGGAAATTATTTATTTTTTAACTGAAACAAAATGTAAAGAAAACACATTTACAATACAGAAGATATTAGAAATACAGTATTAATATTTAATAGGTGATTTAACCTTCATCTTCTGTGTTGAAGAAAATGACATTACATGGGTCTTTCGGTAGATTTCTACCCCAGTTCTTTGGCACTTACATTGCTTGAATGTGAAAACTACCCAGGTTGGGGTATACATCTACCCCATGCATTGGGGTAGATTACTACCCAATGGCTTTTTTGTTCACAACCCACCCCTCAACAAGCAAATATTTTTTTAAAAACACCCGTTAATGGTAACCAACTTTCCTTTGGGGATATTGTGTACCTGTCTTCAGGTGACAATGTTGTAAAAGGGCAAAGTTGAAGATCTACTAACTTGCAAGTTTTTTGCAAGAAATGTGCACTTGGGGTAGAAAAAGGGCATAAGACATAAGATGAGATTTTTTTAATGTGTTGTTTTTTCCCCCCTGTGTGTGGTACACATTAGAAATTTGGATATCTTATACATGCATATGAATACACACACCATATGCATATGACATTCTGTACATATTTATGATTAATTATTTGGTAATGTGAAAAAAATAATATAGTTATCTCTGTCCAAATGGAAATGGAGTGAGTTTTTTTAAAATAAAAAACCCAGCCGGGGTAGGGCCACATGGCTGGGTGGCCCTACCCCAGCACCCTGCCTCCCGTCATTGTGGCCCCTGATTCCCAGCAGTGGATGGGGTTGTTAACAGAGGGTGATTTAAGATGTTATGGGCTCTCGGGTCACCACAGTGGATTCCCAACCATGGCGAGCTCGCTAAACCCCTCCTGTGGTCCAGGTCAGCCCCAAACAGACATGATGGGAGTGGAACCCCGGAAAGGAAACGGACAGCAAGACCATGGCCCGGGGCAGCGCAACAGACAATACACCAATTCCAGACCATGGTCAAAACACCCAGAAGCCACCAGGGTGGGGCAGGAGGCAGACATGACTGACTGAGGGCAAAAGAAGCCAAAAGCGTCAAACGGCAATGCCCACACAAGGGAAACAAGAAGGGAGGGAACCAGCCCAGTGACAGACCAGGACATGGGGAAAGGCACCCAGGACCCCACTGACAGCACAGGTAGCAAATACCACCCAACAGCAACATAGTCAGCCCAAGTCACAGGGGTCCCCACGGGGACAGAGCAATGGCACAGGGGGAGGGAAACCAAGCTGGGGAAGGCACCAGAAAGGTCCAAGGCAGGTCCAGATGACAGGGAACCCGCCACACTGATGCAAAGGCAAGGCCAGGGATGGAGGCGAGATGGAACCGATGTGCAGCAAATGCCGACACACCCCCCAGGAGGAATCTGGGAGGCATGATCCCGGGACCCCAGACCTATACTGTCACAGAGGCACCCAGGGGGCAGGGGAGATCACGGTCACAGGTGAGCAGGTGTCCGGGCAAGGGATTACAACACCATGGGGGAGAGCCGGTAGTGGACTGGGAGAGCAGGAGAAAGCCAATGGAGGGGGCAGGACAAGGAGGTTAACACCACAGGCAGCGAGGGCAGGGGATGCCCAAGAAGGGGGAACAGAGACACTGGCAATGAGAACGGAGCCAACAGACCCAGACAGAACAGCAAAGAGACTGGAACATCAAGGAGCGAGAGGACAGTGCCCCGAGCCGGTAGCGAGGCGTGGGAGCACATGGTGGAGTCGTCATCCAGGGCACCGAAGACACAGTGGGCCTCACAGCCAGATGCAGGGGGTCATGAAGGGGCATGGGATGGGTTGGCCCATCAGATGCACATAGTGGGGACACTGAAGCATGCCCTGATGGTAGCCCACCCCCGACATGTGGTGGGAGATGAGGTAGTAGGCCTCAAATGAATCCAGCCTGGTGAGCCCCACCTGAACATCAGCAAGGGTCCGCACAGCGCTGCCAGCTCCACTCCGGTGGGCTCCGACAAGGCATAATCAGAAGCAGGGGGCCACAACAGATGCCCAAGCTCCAACAAGCGGTGATACGCCACCCCACACGACTGCTGGCCACCACAGGCCCCGTGGATGCAACCAAAGAAGAAAACAACCAGGGCAGGCCCCCCTCCTCCAAACAGGTCGAGAACCCAGCCAGGCTACACACAGAGAGTGCTGACACAGTCTCCACCGCTGACCACGCCCCATGCAAGAACCTCATGTCTGGAACGCGTCCATCAGGAAAGGGACAGAGGCCCAGGTCCCCTGTATGTAGCCAGTACGCACAAGCGCTGGCCTCATAGCCAAAGTAGTGAAGTCCGGAGCTCAGACTTGCATAGGCACCAGAGAGGGTATCTGGGCAGCACAGGAACAGTTGCACAGCCAGGGAATGGCACAGGTCACACAGGGCCATGGTCTCGTGGATGGTCCCGCTATGGGGGGTGCCAGGTGATGCGGGGTGTGGTACCCCCAGGTCAGCAGAGCCGACCATGGTCCAGGAGGTAGAGGGTCTGAACTTCAAGGAAAGAGGCGCCCCACAGTCCCATGTGGGCTGGGTAGGGAAGCAGGGAAGCTCCAAGGACACACGATTAGGCCACATGCCTCAACATGGGATGGCTAACCAGCGATGCATGGGGTGCAGACCCAAAACAGCTGCAGGAACCGAGTGCAAAGACAGTACAGCAAACACAGATAGCAGGGAGGTGATGAAAACAGGCAACCAGCTGCGGACTGCACAGCCGGGCACATGTGGACCACGAGCACGAGCCCTTGTGCCGGGAGCACAGGTGCGCTCGGGGGGGATACCCTCAGCAGCCACGCAACAGCTGCTGCCTGGCTGGTAGTAGGGCAGCCGGGTGACTGGGCCAACACTGGTGTGCAGGGGGCCTCCACACAGGTGCAAGGGTGAGGCATGGAGCAGGGTCAGGCCTGGGACACGGGCATGAGAGTCATGCGCTTGACCGCACCATGAACTCACTCCACTATGGACGCAGGACAGAGGGGCACATGGGGGATGGACCTGACCCTATGTGAGGAGCACGCATCACCTCACCACCAACCTGCTCCACCTGGGCACCCGCATCCGGGGGTGCCTGGCCAGGAGCACTGTGGCCATCCGGCATGCCCACCATGGGCACTGGTGCTGCCAGGCCAGGCTTAGGGCCCAACGGGTGTCTGGGGTATACCAATGGGCCCTGTGTCTCGCCAGAGGGTGGGCAGCGGCGGTCCACGAGGCAGTCGGGTGATACCACTGGCGCCAGGAAGCCATGGGATGTGCTGCCTTGCTCGCCATGCAAATAGAACGACGAATCTGGGTCACAATGTGGGCACAGGAGTGGTGGTCCGGGACCCTGGCTTGTTGGGATGATGCTGCATGGAGGGCACACTTCCACATGGACAGGTGGTGGCTCCTGTGTCTTGCAGAGCTGTTGGTGCCCTGGTTGGAACGGCAACCCTCCTCCATGCGGGCCTCCATACCCATGGACCAGCACTGTAGCAGTCTGGGCACTGGCAACACCTGATTCCTGCTGGTCCATGGCACAGCACTTCGGTGTGGGAATGAGCATGGTCACGGGCATCCTCCGTGACTTCTGTGAGGCCGTGGAGGACGTACTCCTGGACCACACGATCCAGCTCATGGACCAGGAGGCCGTGATGGCTGGCTTCAAGGCTGGTGGCTTCCCCAACTGCCTGAGCACAGTGGATGGCATCCACATAGGGATCCTATGCCCCACCAACAAGGAGGCCGGGGAATACATCAACCGACATGTGTACCATTCCTTGCAGATCCAGGCGGTAGTGGACCACCAGCACCAGTTCATAGACATCTTCACCATCCACTCCGGCTGCAGCCATGATGCCCGGATCCTGACCATCTCACCCCTCTATGCCCAAATGTACCGGGGGGACTTCGCGGACATGTGGATGAACAGGATCGAGGGGGTGCGGATGCCCCCCTGCATCTTAGGGACCCAGCCTATCCCCTCCTCCAATGGCTCATGAAGGCATACCTAGTTGCCAGGAACCCTGTGGAGGTACTGTACAACTCCCGGCTATGCGCTCCCAGGACCGTGGTTGAGAGAGCCTTCGGTGTCCTCAAGCAGAGCTGGAGGTGCCTTGCTGGTCGACTGGACTACACTGTGGAAACCTTGGCCCTCGTGATTGGTGCCTGCTATGCCTTGCACACCATATGTGAGATGGATGGGGCCACCATGGAGTTCCCCATGCCCCAGTGCCCACCTGGACCCATGCCTCTCTATGTGAACATGTAGAATGCGAGGGAGTATTTCTATGCCAAGCGGATCTGCACTACCCTGCCAAGGTGAATCACCCATGAGATCGGGGCCTGAAAATTCCAGGCCCCCCTCAGCTGGCCCCACCTGTCATCGGGTCTCGCCCACGGTGAACCCCCAGTCCGTTCCCACTGTATATAGTCACACAATAATGCCTAAGGCAGAGTTCACCCATGTGTTTATTGAACATTCCATGTCTCAGGTCTCCTCCTCCCCCCTGCTTCTCCCTACCCCACCCTACCTCCCCCTCCCCCTCCTCCTTCCCCTCTACCCTGCTGCTTCCTGTGCCATCCCCTTGGCCGCCCTGCGGGTGCCATAGAGCTCAAGGAGCTCCTCTTACCCCCACTGTCTGTATCCCTGCCTGTGTCCGAGGTGGGCTCCATTTCCAGTCCAGCCACTGGGGTGGGGCTGGTGGGCTGGAAGGTGCTGGTAGGGCCCCCTGGGTGGCTGCTGCCTCCGGAGACTGGGTTGGACCAGGAGGCATATATGCGGACCCTACGAGCGTGCCAGAGGATTGGGAGGTGGCGGTGCCACGGGGGGCAGCTGTGGCGCTGTGGCCGGTAAGGTGCCAGGCGGAGTGGCTGCCATGATGTACACGCTCATGTTCTCCTCATGCAGCAGCAGTGAGGTGCCAATATCCAGGGAACAATCACTCTTACGCGTGTGCTTTGCAGTCATCTGGTCTATGACTTGATGTAACAGCCCCAATGCCTCCATCTGCCTGGTGTGCTTCCGGTGCTCCCGCTTCCTTTCCAGGTGCAGTTCTGCCTCAAGCTGCCAGTCCCTGGCCTCTGCCTGCTGCAGGACCCTCTCCATGGCCGCCTTCATGTGGTCGATGGATATGATCATCCGCTCCCCCTGCTCCATGTTTGTCCAGACTATGTCCTCCGTGAGGTCCTCCCTCCGGCATCGCACCCATGCCCTTTGCTCCTGCATCTACTGTGCCGGGGGGAAAAGGTCGGCTGGTGGGGGTTCTGCTGATTTCCCTCTAGGGGAGCAGATTGGAGGCCATTATTTGGGCTCGGTCACATGTCACCTTTCCCGGTGCGGTGCTGGGGGAGGTTGGTGGGGTTCCCGGAATGTAGGTGGGCACTGGCCTCCCCCTTGGCACCCCCCATGCACCTGTTGTTCCCCCTTGCGCCTCCTGCCCTGAGCCACCGGCCGCACTGCCCCTGGGCCGGGGGGGAGGGACCATGCCCCTCCTGCTCTTGTGTGTCCTTTGTGCACCACCGTTGCCCCCCCCATTATTGTACTTCACCTTGTTCCACCGGCTTCTGCTGCAGCTGTTCCCCACTGTCTCCCTCGCTTGGTGGTCCCATGTGCCAGGGCGTGTGTGGACCTGTTTGGGGAATGAGTGTAGGTTGTTGCATTACCCTTGTATGGGCCCATTCTCCCATCCCACCGCCCCCTCCCCCTGCTTTCTGGCACTGGGGGCTGGCCAGTAGTGCTTGTCCTCTCTGTTCTGTGCCTGGGTGGGCCCCAGTGCACCCCGACCCTCTTCCCACGTTTTCTGCTTCCTGGGGGCTGTGGCGATGGGCCTGCACCCTGTGGGGGGGGTCCCCTACCCATGGGCCCACACCCTATGATCTGTGTTCTGTCCCCCCACTTGCCTACCCTCTATGTCTGTTTT
This sequence comes from Sphenodon punctatus, assembly GCA_003113815.1. Taxonomy (NCBI): domain Eukaryota; kingdom Metazoa; phylum Chordata; class Lepidosauria; order Sphenodontia; family Sphenodontidae; genus Sphenodon; species Sphenodon punctatus. The sequence continues at coordinate 23,396,195 of QEPC01000412.1, read as the reverse complement.
GGGGCCCTCCGAGGCTGGCCCCTCTGTGTGGCTGTGCTCCCCCAGTGTTCACTGGCTAAGGGTGACTAGTTTGCCAGCTTCGGATCCTCCCGAGTCAGACTGCGGGTGTGGGCTCCCAGTGCTGGTTTGTAAGGGGGGGCCTGCTGGTCCCCAAGGGCCTGGGGCATTCTCCTTGGGGGGCTGGTTCCCCAGAGCTGGTGCCTGCATGTGAGGCTGCCAGGGGTGGTGGTACATTGACCCTTTCCCTGACCTTGACCACAGTGCTCCCCACGAGCCATGGGGCAACTATTGAGCTCTTCATGTGCAGGATACAGTCCAGGGCATCATAGTAGGGGGCAGTCCGGGCTCCGTGTCTGGACCGCCGGTTGTTGTCCTTGATGGCCTTGTACCCCCTCTTGAGCTCCTTGACCATGGAGTGGCATTGGGCCACTGTCCTGTGGTGCCCCGCCGTCTCCATGTCCTGCATGATCTCTGTGTACATGTGTTTGTGCCTCATGTTCACAGCTAGCGCCACCTGGTGCTTCAGGGACCCCCAGTTCTGGATGAAGTCCTGGGTCTCTTTGTGCCCCCATTGCCCCCCTCACTGGTACCACCATCTCCCGCATGTGCCCTCCTTCTGCTCCTGCTCCTGCTCCTCCTGCTCCTGCTCCTCCGCTTGCCCTCTGCCGGTCTCCTCCGGGGGCTCTGGCTCCTGATCCCATTTCTGGGTCTTTGGGGCATAGAGGGGGGGTTAGGTGCCTCGGTCATTCGGACCCACGGCCTGCCCCCCTCCCACAGGGCACCCCCCCTTCATGCCCTGTGCTGCTGTGCAGGCCCCCCATCCCTCTCCTTACCCTTTTCCGGGGTGCCTCCATCCCCTGGCTGGTTGTCCCCACTGGGGCAGCATAAATCATCTGCTGCTCCTCTGCCACCACCTCCATTGCCAACACCACCTCCTTCTCCTCCTCCCTTGCTTGCTCACCCTCAGCTCCCCTCTCCATTCCGCCTTGCTCTATCCCACCATCTTCCCCTGCTGCTGTGTGCCCTTTAAATCTCACTTCCTGGTCTGTGTGTTGCTTGTTGCCTAGCAGTGACACTGTGTGCTTTCGCCATGGCTGGGGATCGTTTTGTTTAATTCTGACTGGAGGTTGCCATTCATGCATTACGTTTTGTGGTTTCCCGGTGGGGATTGCTTTGACCACGCTTCCGGAGATGGTCCCGTACCGGCCTCCGGAATGGTGGTTGGATTTGTACCCTACTGGTGATTGACTGTGGGGAACATCTGGATGCCGCCGATCAGACATTCAGGGCTCTTTGGCCCTGCCACAGGATTGTGTGTGGTTCAGTGTGGTTGACTGAACATCTCATAACATCTGAAATTACCCAGGCACACTGGCCCACTATGACCCATGTTGGCCCACCTAGACAGCCTTGGACCAGGCTGTGGACCCAGAATCATCTGGGGAACTGCATCTAGTACTGGGGAGTCTCTGGCTTAGCTAGGCCATAATGGACTATTGTGGGTCCTCGTCACATCTGTCAGATACTCGACAGACTACTCAATTGCTGGTCAGGCATCTGCAAGTTCAATAAATAGATAAATTCTGATATCGATATTTTTAATTCTGATATTGATGTTTTTAATTTCTGATTGCCATTATGTATATTGAAATAGAAAACTGAAAAACTGACAGAAAACAAACAAACAAACAAACAAAAATAAATGGGACCCAAACTTGACATTCCAGGACCGGAAGTCAACTTTCTAGGACAGAAAACCAGAAAAATAGGCATTGGAAGTCAAAACAATGGTATTGGAAGTCAACATTCCAGGACTGGAAGTTGACATTCCGGGACATAATGTACCCAAATTGGGTCAGAACTGGGTACCAATGAGTACCTGATATTGTTGGTTCGATTCAAGTACCAGAAAATCAGCAGGCAAACCCATATTTGCAGGTATTCGTTTCAGCTGTAATCTGAATGAATATGGAAGTTTACATATTTTCTTGAACTTTTATTATCCTGGTGGCGTGGGAGTGGATCAGCTATTTTGGTTCAGCTATTCGATTGACTGAAAACCCAAACCAAAATGACTGAAAAACCACCCAAACCCCCCCTTAAATATGTATCCAAATGAAGCAGGCACATATAGCTTTGCCAGCTGTAATGTGATGTGGACAAATTAAGTGAATATGGTATTTCTCATTGATAGTCATTTCAGCTGTAGTTTACACAACTCAATACCTATCCAGTTTCTGATGAAGCAGCAAGGGCATAGCTAAAATAGAAGCAGGGATACAGGCGAACTGGAATCTGGGCAACCCACATTCCCTGGTGCAGCTGAATCCCATTCTGCTGGGAGGAGGGATTGTCAGACCCATTCCATCTTTTGCACCAGGGCCCATTCTAGCCTAGCTGTGCCCCAGTTTTGCAGGCCGCATTTCATTATCACATCATTTTAGTGGTTCCCTATCAATGAAGTTCCAGAGATATGTGACGTGTGGGCTGAAAACTGACCTAGGTCAATCAGAGAGAAGGTGGAACTAATAGCTCACAAGTAATCCCCACAAATGTGGGCAGTCCTTGGATGCCTGAGGGATGCTCACACAGATGTGTCAGCATGTGACAGGCTGCTTGACATTATAGAGATCCCCATGAATAGAAACCACCAACCTCAATTACCTGGGGCTGCAAGGGAGGCTCCAGACAGCAACAGAGGAGCTCCTGGGGTTTTTCAGTAGAGGTGGGGAAGCTCAGGGGTTTCTCAGTAGCAACAGGAAGGAACACACTGGGGATGTGGGGAGTTCAGGTTTAGCATTTAAAACAAAAAGGTGGGCCCACGGAACAGATGAGCCTCATGCAATGGACTTTAGGAGAATGTAGTTGATCAAAAGACTCCTTGTGGCTTAAAAAGCTTCTTGCGGACTACATATCCCAGCATTGGTGATTGGGAACTGTTGGGGGGGGGGGGCGGCAAAGGGTGTGTGTGATAAGCAGGGGACTGGGAAGGGGTTCTAAAGGGCTTCTGAAAACCGGGGAGGGGGTGTTTCCATGCTTCACCCATGACCTTCAACTGGAGGGAAGTCACCAGTTATCTTTGACCTCCCCCCAGTTGGGCCATAGTGAACTGAATGACAAAGAATGTCAACTGGAAACCATTAGAGACAACAACCGCACGAATGCCAATTGGAAGTAATGGGAGTTTGTGAATGCCAATAGAACTTAACTCGTAAGTCGCCGGCCACCATTGGAAACAGTGGCTTCCGGCGGCTAGCACATTATTTTTAAAACTGGACTTGTCAAACCTTGATATCGGGGTTTGACAAATCTGGTTTTAAAAATAATGTGTGAGCCACCAGGCGTCACTGTTTCCAATGGTGGCCAATGACTTCAAGTGCACGTACAAGCCCCCATGTGACTTTTCTAAAGCAGATTTTTCAGCCCGCTAGACTTGCCCACTGATCTAAAAGTGGTCTTAGTTACCGAAACAAATGGGGCTCCATTAGTTTTGTAATTAACTAAATTATACAAAAATGCACACCCCTATGCATCTGCTCAGTTTGTTTCAGAAGGCCTTATCCCTAGGAGTGTGCCACCGCTCCTGCTACTGCTTGGAGCCCTCCTGGGGCCCCAGGTAATTTGGGTGTGGTTATTAGAAAATAGCAATACAAATAATCAATGGTATTTGCCCTCACTCTGGTACGTTTCAGTAGGATGTATTCAATGGGTTTGCTTGGATGCCCATTTCAGCCCTAGAAGTGAGTTCGAAGCATGGATGAGAGGGAGGGAAGTAAAATTATTTGAATCTATCCATGATGCTGCTGTTGTGTAGGGAAAAGAAAATACTTTTAGAGGTACATCTTACTTCATTATTACCAGCTAACTAAAGCACTGAAATGTCCAACCAGTAAAATTTGTTCTAAAACTGTCCAGCTGAGATGAAGATTTATAGCAACCCAGCTGGCATTTCCCAAAACAAATCATGTGGGTGTGTCAAGCCTTTATTAGTTCAGTAACAGACTGTCAGATTTACTTTGCCTTCCTTATACAGCAGCACAAAGCTACACAAGTGATAGAGCTGGACTTTTCTTATTTGGAAGAAACTCTCCTCTCTCTGATATTCAGGCCCTCAAAGAGGCGGAAATCTGTACCTCCATGTATTCATGAGTTATTTGAGCGTGCTACAGAAGACTTGAAAGACTTCAACACTGAAAGAGCCTTCTGTTTTGTCTTCCGTGGTCAACAATATGGCAGGTAGTTAAGTCATTCTGTCTTATTTTGCAAGAAGCATGTGGAAGTTTTTTCCATAAACAAAGCTTATGAATAAATGAATGGCTCTGACAACTGATTTAATGACCACATGGATGGAGCCCAAATTTTTGATCTATGAATCATGTAGGCAGCTTTGTTTGGCTTTGGCAAATCAATACACCATTTTCTTAAACAAGTAAAATGGATTTCTATTTTCAGGGAGGGGTGGGAAGAATTATTTTTTAAATGTAATTCACCAGATAAAGAAAATCTGCAAGAGTTTTATGGTGTATTTACCCCCTAGAAGCTCATTGTGAAAGTAGGTCCTGTTAAACATGCCACAAGTCTCTCTTATTATTCAATATTCCTTTTAAGGAAGCCACAAAGAAAAGAAAAAAGACCACTAAGAGAGAAGGGAGAATATTACATTAAGAAAAGGTTTCATAAAGCCTGGGAAAAGGTGCAACAGAGAGAATGACTTGCTCAATTAAAATAAAATATCCCTCCCTTTCCGGCAGGCCGGGGAGTGAGCCTGAGGAGGTGGGGAATTCCGAGCAGCTTTGGCTGCTCAGGTTTCACACACATGGTGAGTTAGGGAAGATCTCGTGGGACATGAGACTTCCTTCACTGATAGTGAATGCGCTGGCTGGGTGGTCAGCACGTTTAGTTAGGAAAAGGAAGGACTCATCCAGTCTCTCATACCAGAGGTAAGTGGATGCCTTTTAGGATGGAGAGTAGGTCCCAGAATGGGTGCCCTCACTGGGGGGGGGCAGGGGAGGTGAGGTGAGGTGAGGTGAGGAGGGGGGTAAGACTTGAGGAGAGGACAAGGCCTCTCCCCCCACCCAGGTACTGTCCCAGCAATATGGTCAGTAGTTGGTCTCCCTGAGGGTTAGGAAATGCTGATAGCAGGGCTGGGGGGTGATATTAGACAGGCAGTTCGGGAATTTACTGAGGACCTTAAGGCCTTGCAAGCATGGGTGCCCATTTTTGAGGAGTACAGGAATGCGTGTCCTGAGCACACACACACCAGGCCCCAAGGGGCAGAAAGAGATCACGGGGGAATAGTGGGGGAAAAAGTGAGCAGGTAGATCAGTCCCTTCTTAATGATCAACCCCCTCCTAAGAGGCCTAGGTGGGAGGAGAATGTAGGCCAGGAAGCAGGGGATCAGAGTCGACTTGAAAGAAGTGCAGGAAGTAGGAGGGACCAGGTTTTTTTTAGGTTTAGTAAGGAGTCTGGGTGAGAGACTGAAGACACTGGAAAGCACCCAAACTGGAGAAAGGATATCGAGGGAGCAGAATATGCAGCAGGAACAGCAAAGGACACTGGTACCAGTTAGGGATGGGTGAACGCGATTCGGAAGTTCGGAGTTCGGACCGAACTCGAATAGTTCATTCAACCAAACCGAACGTTCGAACCGAACTCGAATTCGAACATTCGGTTCGAATGCGTTTGGTGAGTTTGGAATTGAATTTCCATTGGTTTCAATGGAAAACACATTATCGGCTGTAACATTTTTGCTTTTTATGCTATATGGCTGAAATTTGGGATGCCTCTACCTCAAATAGAACTCATTATGTGAACCAAATTTCAAAAAATTTGATAAAGCAATCCGATTTAAAAAGCAGTTGAATTATTGTATTTTGCAATATTCTACATATACAGTCTTAGCTGTAACTTCTTTGTCTCACATCTAATGTAGGTAAAACTTGTTCAGTTTATAACCCTTCCCATACTAACTACCCTTGACAAATTTCAGAAGGATTGGAAAAAAGGTCTTGGTGGTATAAGCAATGAACATATAAATATAAGTCTGACTATAACATCTTTATAGTCCAACCAGGGTACATGAAATTTGGCAGGACTATATATTTCACTTTCATGATCATCTCTGCCAAATAACAGAAAGATATTATAAAGGGTCCCAATTTTATATGCCTGTAAAACATATGAAGAGAAGGGGCCTATGCCTGGGATTCTCTTATGTCACTGTGGTATAAGATCGGTTTGTGATGCAAATTGGCCAACAGAAATGTCAACCAAATATCCTCATTCTGTGCTGGGACCA
>QEPC01000412.1:23350518-23389529 GCA_003113815.1 Sphenodon punctatus | reverse complement strand
GAATGTGTATGGAGCTTTTCTTAAAATCACAACATTCAATGGAATATCAAAATGTTACAGCTGGAAATGTATTTTCAGGTTAATGTCTTATACCCTTGGGACCCTTTATGCACTCTTTCCTAAAATTGGCAGAGTTATTAAGCATATGGAGGGATGTAATATGTATAAGTTTCATGAACATTGGATGCAAGATAAAGAAGTTGTAGACATGAATGTGTATGGAGCTTTTCTTAAAATCACAACATTCAATTGTTTCTGAAATCAGTTTCCTTTATCTAATCGTTCCAAATTTTGGGACACTTGGTTTCCTCCATTGGTGGTACAATCTCCCTAAATTTCATCAAAAAGTAATAAGAAACAAAAGTGTTATAGCCAGAAATATGCTTTTTAGTTTTTTTCCTTTTATTTCAAAAACCAAATGTCATTTTCAGTTCCCGATTGCAACTAACTAAAGACCAAACCGATCCCGACCAAACTGAATACTGAATCTGAACTCAACATTTGACCTGAACCACCGAACGGCCATATATCCAAACTGACGAACTGAATGCAGCCGAACTGAACGGGCGAACCGAACGGACGAACCGAACGCAGCCAAACCAAATGACCAAACCCGAACCATGATTTGTTCACCCATCCCTAGTACCAGTTGGTGATCCCCCCATTGTGGTACCATTAGTACAGGTGGTTTCAGGGGATGATGAAAGTTTGACTCTGACTAATAGCCAAGTGGGAAGTGAGGAGCCTTCGGGTGCTTCCCCAATGCAATGGCAAAAATAGATTGGGGAAGGTTTCTACTGGGATGGGACCATGTGGAAGATGGGTAGGCCCCTGGTTGTTTTTCCCCAGTGGGCCCCCAGTTCCCCACCCTATACAGGATTGCTACCAGGTTGTGTGGGAGTCTAGCAGGGGATGCCCGGAAGCAGCAATAACTGAGTGGCTTCCACGGGTCAGTCGCTTAGCAAGTCTTCAGGCCCTTTCGGGTCAGGCAATGGGGGGGAGGGCACGGTGCCCTGGACATCGGCCACCCCAAGCAGTATGTAGGTTCTGTGTTCCCCTATGTGGAGATGTCTGTCCCACTTGGGGAACACCTATGGGATGGGTAAACGTGGTTCGGATGTTCAGAGTTCGGATCGAACTCTGTCTGTTCGGACATCCAAACTGAATGTCCGAATCAAATTTTCGAACAACCGAACTGTTCGGTCGTGTTCGGATTAGTTCAGATGAGTTCAGGGGTGGGGAAAACATCTTTTTGAGGGCTGAAAATTAGGTTTCGGTTTCGTTTAGGTTTCGATAGCACTATTTTTGAATATTCGTCTAAGTTCGGCCAATCCGAACTCAGCTGAACCAAACCATTGAACCCGAACTTGGGTTTCCAACCGAACAACCAAACATCCAAACATCTGAACCGTGTTCTGTTCGCCCATCCCTATAACACCTGCTACAGAGCACTAGAGAGAAAATATGGAAAGGGGAATACCTGGATGTATTCTCTCTGCTTTTTAGAGAGCCTATACCTGACCTGAATGAGAAGGCAGAGAAGTAAGAGGCAGATCAAATTAAGAAGCCTAAAGTTGATCACAATTGGAATAACTGGATCTCGGCTTATGCGATTTATATGGGGGTAGTGCTACAGGCTCAACCCTGGAGGGCATATGTGTTGCTGAAATATTTTGATATTATACATAGGTATTATACAACATTATTTACAGTCTGGGTTGGTTGCGGTATCATGAGACTTTCCGCATGAGGGCCGCAATCAGCCCATCGATGTGCTGGGATCTTCATGTAGGGGAGCTGTGGTTGTGGTGTCTTTTTCAGATGTCAGTTCTGGTGAAGGCAGATAGTGGCTATCTTTTGACAAGAGGGTCATGTGAGAAAGGGGAGACTGATAAGTCAGGGAACGTGAAGCAGGGAAGTTCTAATCTCCTGTATTTCGATTTCTCATAGAAGGGGAAATGTTTTCGTTCCCCATGCAACTTTAGGCACAAGGACTCAGTGTGCTTGGGGAAGCACTCGGTCCTTTTTTGCCTGCAGAACAAACAAGGAAAAAGAAGAGGTTCTGGCAAATTTGGCCCCCCAAAGGGCCCTTCTGCCTCCTTCACATCAGGAGCTCAGAACAAGGGCTCCCATGCCAATTAAATCAAACACTTAATGTAGGATTTTGTGGGGGTACTCCAGAGTTGAAGAGGCAGTTTATTTAATTAAGGGTTTTTCAGAAGGTTTTCATATCCCCTACACTGGGGTGAGGATTCAGACTTGAGTGGAGAATCTTAGATCTTTAAGGGGTAAGGGAGAAATTGCCAGGGAAAAGATCAGTAAGGAGAAACAGGGAGGCAGGGTAGCAGGCCCTTTTCCAACCACGCCATATCCAAACTTGATGGTGTCTCTGTTGGGGATAGTACCAAAGAAGACACCCAGGGAGTATTTTCTCATTCACCGCTTGTCATACCCAAAGGGAGGATCAGTGAATGATTCAATAGATCCAGATTTATGTTCAGTGAACTATTTGCCATTTGACTCAGTGGTTCACATGGTCAGGAGTTTGCATAAACATCATAGGCCACACACTGGATTGTGTTCATGGATTGTGCTCCGTGCAGTGGTCTGTGGGGCATGGGATCAGCCCCAAGGACAGTTCATTAGGCTTCTTAGAAAGTTTCTTAAGAATGCTAAATCCTGCTCTGTATCTCTGTGTGTGTTTGCTGGCAAAGCTGTAGAGGGGGGATTTCAGACTGGCTGAACCCCGCGCATATCTTGGTGTACACATTCCCTCCCACAGCCAAAATATTAGGGATGTGCGAACAGAACCAAGTTCAGAAATTCGGTTCAGTTCAAAAATCAAGTTTGGTTCGGAAGTTCGGTTCGGTTGACCAAACTAGTCGAGTTCAGTCAAATTCCGAACTTCCAAACCAAGTTCGTACATTCAAAACTGGTGTTTGAAGCTGTTTTTGGCCTTCCGAACTGGTTCTGATTCGAACGAAAAGTTCAGTCGAATTCTAGTTCGGTTAGGAAGTTCGGTTCGGTCGACCGAACTAATCGAGTTCAGTTCGAACTCCAAGCTTCTGAACCGCATTCGCACATCCCTACAAAATATGTGTGGGGGTGGGGGAAGAGGTATGAAAGTGGCCTAAGTCCATCACCTTATCCACTACACCACACTGTAGCCCTATCCTACCCCTGGGTGGGATGACAGCTGCCCGTCATGTTAGTTAACATCCTCAGTGGCTGATCCCAGTCCTTGCAAGGAGGAGGAGCTGGCTTCAGAGGATTCAGTTCTAGTCACCTCACTTCTCCCCACTTTGGTGTCCCTGTGCCTTGCCTCCCCCATGCCAGTTGATATGGCTCCAGTCATTTGACTCATCCTAGGGCCCTATTAAACCTAGCTATACTGCTGAGCTCTGTGGCTTAAATTTCACTTGATAAGATAAGCAGATATTTCTTCCTATTTCAGTTATAAATTGCTTGATGAGAATAGCATCTTGATGTTCAATATCATCTTGGAAAATAACCCAGTCCAGCAATAACCCCATCCAGTAAAATCAACGGAGATCAAATTTTTCAGACCTGGCTGTTTAACATTAGACCCATATGTCTATATTTGGGGAGCTAACTCATAATGGTGTGTGGTACAGAAAATTTCCCATTTAAATCAGTTAAAGGTGTGGCAGTACAAAAGCTAGCCATTTTGATTTGGGCGCCTTGTTGATTTATGTTTCTAAATTTCAATCCCCATGTTTGAAAGCCTTGGTCTTGTTTCAGTTTTGTTTTTTAATTGAAGTAATCACTTCCATGACTTTTACTGCTGCTAGATCCTCCGGGGTGGCTTCTGTTGCAGAGGATCAGCTAAATGAGTGAACAGCAGGCTTGGAAGGAAGCCAGTAAAATAATATACAACACTCTGCACTCACCCTTTTGAGATGTTCCTTTTGCAGCAGAATAGACGAAAACAATGTCCTTTCAGAATGGGCATTTTTAGACACATGTTAAAGTTCTGGATGTTTCAATTTTCTGGGTTTGCAAGTCCACAGGTATGTTCCGGATGCATTTTTCACACACAAACTGCCCTGAGGCAGTTCCTGGATGCATTCTTCACACAAACACTGCCCTGAGGCAGCCTAAAGTAGCCGCAGCTGTAGACGTGAGGGGCTGCCATGGAAACCAAGTGATCACAGCTGCCTGGAGCAAAGCAGTTTACCAGGAGAACTTTTTACACAAAAAAGTTCTGGGAGAGGGATCTGTGCATGCGGCAGAGCGGCTAGCTGGGACTCGTCTGAGTTCCGTTCCCCCCAGCTCTGAAATTGACTGGTAAAAGTGTTTAAAAAAAGGAAAAAAAACTCCATGATTTTCAACAATGGCAGGGAAAGGTAAAAACAAACAAAAGCTGTCTCAAAGCAAAGCGCTGGAGCGCTTTTGTCAGAAGAAAGCCAGTGCATCCCCCAGAAGCTCAGAACGTGTGAATAGCAGCCTGCAAATGGCGGCGTCAGAGTGCGAGACTGACAAGGAGCAGGGCTCAATTGATACTGACCAGGAGGAGGGTGAGCTTAAATCCCTGCACAAATCCCTGCATAAAACTTTGCTGGGGATGAAACAAGAGTTAAAGTTAGAAATGAGGAAGGGAATTAAAAAATGGAGCAGTTTGCCAGGAGAATGGAGGTGGCTAAGGGCAGGATTTCCTCCCTTGAAGATCAATCCAGCACTGTGCTGGAGCAGCTTGGAACCCTTAAAAGGGAAAATGTTTTCCTGCAAGAGAAATGCAAGGACCTGGAGAACAGGTCTCGCAGGGGTAATCTGAGAATTAATGGGGTTAGAGAATTGATTGGGTCAGAAAAAATAGAAGAGACAATATGGGAGGTACTGAAAGAAAATTTCCCACATGATATTGACATGCATAAGGCTGAAATTGTCAGGACTCACAGAATTGGACGTCAGAGACAAAATGGCAATGAGTGGCCACGTACTATCATAGTGAAATTCGCTAAATTCCAAATGAAAGAAGAAATCTTAAAGAAGGCCAGGCTCAAAAAGAATTAACATACAAGCAGCAGGTGTTGAAAATATTTCCTGACTACGCAGCAGAAATTATTAAGAAAAGAATGAAGTGGAACCAATACTTTGGAACTCTGCTGGAAAGGAATCTAAAGCCCCAGCTAATATTCCCAGCTAAAATGATGATTGTGAGCAGAGGAAACAGAAAGATTTTTGAGAGCACAGGGGACTTGGAGGCTTTTCTGCTGACCATCCCTGTAGTACCTAGAGCACAGGCTGAGCTGTAAAGAATCACTGGGACAGGCAATAACGGAGGCATATTTGAAGAAGAAAAGGCATGGTGGAAGTGAATGTTATACAAAAAGAAGCTGAAGAACACTGTGCATTTATGGGTTTTTGAAGTTATTTGATCGTTAACCGGTTTAAACAAAAGTTATTACATGATAGAAGATTGCATAGGGAATTCTATGCAACATGCTGGGGGGAGGGGGAAGGGGGAGGGACACATTGTGGTGTTTAAACTCAGATGTAAAGATGTTCCAGCAGATCCTTGGAGGATGGGTTGGAAGGAGGGGCCTGGCCAAACACTAAGTTGGCAGGCCCAAACACCGCGGAGGGGGAGGGGATGCAGGTGGGGAAGGGGAGGTTTAGTCTTAAGAGAAGAAGGAGAGCAGGAAATGTACATGCAAGCTAACTGGAACTGGGGGAATGATCAAGTCGGGGGAATCTATAAGAGAAGCTTCAGAAGGTTCTTAAAGATCCAACACATTGAGCCAAATACAAGGGACACATCCTGGAGTGGTTTCAGAAGAATGCATAAAATGTATAGATATGAGGGCTGCAAGGATATAAAAAAAAATAATAACAAGGTGTAATGGGAGAACTTAAAACGATTACTCTTAATGTAAGGGGACTAAACTCCCCACAAAAGAGGAAAAGAGTCAGGAATTTAATAGAAGAGAAAGGGTTAAGAGTTTTTTTTTTCTACAGGAGACGCATTTACTGGATAGGGATGTGAAAAGGTTTGCAAGCGTCAAGATGGGTGAAATATACTCCTCCTGCTGTAAATCAAAGAAGGCAGGGGTTATAATTGGCTTTTGCAGAGGGAAATCCTTTATTGTAGAAAAAGTAATCAAAGATAAGCTGGGCAGGTTTTTATGTGTGATTGGGAAGCTGGAAGGGAGCGTGGTAACCCTGGTGAATATATATGCCCCCAATGAAGGGGGGCTTGAATTTTTCGAGACATACCGTAAGAAAATTGATGCTAATGTAAAAGGTTGGGTCATCATACAGGGAGATCTCAATACCACCCTGACACAGCTAGACCACTCCGTATCGAAAAAGCCCAGAGGGGAGCAGAAGAAAATTGCCAACCTAATTGAATCGTATGGGTGGGTTGACATCTGGAGGCAGATCAGAGAGGAATTATACCTTCTACTCAGCCAAATACAACAGTTATTCACGGATAGATTTTATATTAACAGACAAGACAGAAGCTTATAGATGCCAAAAATGTCTTATCATACCTATAGTCCTATCAGATCACAATGCAGTGGTCACTACCTTTAGGGAAAGGGGAGAAGAGGGGATGAGAAGGGGTAACGGGCATTTAGACAAAAACATCCTAAACTATGGAGCAAATATTAAACAGATCCAGGAAGATATAGAGAAGTACTTCGAATTGAATAAGAACACAGTTAAATCTCCGGCAAGCCTCTGGGAAGCTACAAAAGCAGTAATCAGGGGGAAAATAATTGCATTACAAGCAAAAAAAGTGAAGGAAAAAAGGAAATTAGTCAAAGAAACCTACACAAAACTGCAGAAATTAGAGGCACAGAACAAAATAGTGCCATCACTTACTTTAAAACAAGAGATAATGAAAAATAGAGAAATTATCAATAGTACTGAGCTGGAAAAAATAAAAAATCAACTTCTGAAAATTAACTGTCACTTTTATGAGTTCAATAACAAGGCAGGTAAAACTCTGGCAGGGCTAGTAAAAAGTAAGCATAGGAAATCATATATTCCAGTAATCCAAAACAAGAAGGATAAAAGAGAAACAGACAGCTCTCATATACAAGAAGCCTTTTTAGAATTCTACAAGGGAATTTACAGCTCCCCAAAACCAGAAAGGGGTAAAATCTCCTCTTTTCTGAAAAGTATTCAGTTGCCTAAATTAAGTGAGATTCAAGGCTGTTTCCTTAATACGTTAATTTCAGAGCAAGAGGTAAAAGAGGCAATAGCATCCTCCAAAAACAATAAGGCGGGAGGCCCTGACGGCTTCCCAAATGAGTTTTATAAGGCCTTTTCAGTAATTCTTGTACCCTACTTTACAGAAGTCTTTAATAATATCTTGCAGAAAAACAAAATGCCACAAGATTTTTACAAAGCAATGATTACCTTGATTCTTAAGCCAGGAAGACAGGCAGAACAATGCAGAAGTTACAATTCTATTTCTCTACTTAATACAGATTTCAAATTGCTTTCTAAAATATTGGCCACTAGATTAAGAGCAATAATTGGTGAGCTAATTCATAAAAATCAGTCGGGATTCATACCTGGGAGACAAGGTAAAGATAATGTCAGGAAAACGATTGATGTTATTTATGAAATTCAGAATCAGAAAACCCCAGCTATGGTCATCTCTGCTGATGCAGAGAAGGTCTTTGATTTTGTGGAAATTAACTGTTTATTTATGATATTAGAGGAAATGGGATTTGAAGGGAACTTCTTGATCTGGATCAAAGCGATTTATAAGCACCCACAATCGAGTTTAATGATAAACGGAAGCCTATCAGAGTACTTTCAGATTCAGAGGGGGACCAGGCAGGGATGTCCATTATCTCAGTTACTTTTTAATTTAGTTCTGGAAGTTCTGGCATGCACTATTAGGCAAAATAGTAAAATTAAAGGGATACAAATAGGGGGAATTATGAATAAACTTTCATTGTATGCAGATGATTTACTCCTATATATAGCAAAGCCGGAGGAATCACTCCCAGAATATTTAAGGGTAATAGAGCAGTTTGGGGAGATTTCGGGATACACGATTAACAAAGAGAAATCTTTTGCTCTGATTTTTGGACACAGTAAGGAACAGGAGGAGGAATTCAAAAAAGTGTCCCCCTTCCCTAGAGAAGGAATTAAATATTTGGTTGTCACCATCACGAAAGATTTGAAAGATCTATATTCAGCGAATTTCACCCCTCTGATTCACAAGCTAAGGGAGGAGATCAAACCATGGCAGAACTTGTTTGTATCTTGTCTAGGGAAAGTCAACTTATACAAGATGATAATCTTGCCAAAAATTTTGTACAGATTTATGGCACTGCCTATTCACATTCCAAACTCCTTCTACAAGTCAATGGATTTATTGGTGAAGGATATTGTATGGAATGGGAAGAAGCCAAGAATAAAAAAATTAACATTAGCTAGGACACAAGAGAAGGGAGGAATTAACTTCCCAGACCTGAAACTTTATCACATGGCGGCATCCTTGAGTTTGCTGTTGGACTGGTATAAAGAGACACAAGCCCCAGAGTGGGTAGGTCTGGAGAAAGAAATGTTTCAAGTAACCTACCTAAAAGACCTTATAGTAGATCAGGGCTGCACGAGTTGCAGCCACAGGAGACAGCATCCCTTTTGGGGTATGCTCAAGAGATATTGGACCAAAATACAAGTGAAGCTAGGAATAGAAGGAGGAATGTCCCCATACACCTTAATAGATTCAGTACAGGTCAGGGGAAAAAAATTGGTCCCTAAGCTGAAAATTAGGTTAAGAGAAAATACTTTTCATGCAAAATAAGACGGCTGGAGAAAATAAGACTGTGGAGAAAAGGGGGACTACCATCACTGTTGGTGGGGATGTAGTAAGTTGCAAGTGTTTGGGGGAAAGGTATGGAAAAAGGTTAATATGGTGGCCGGGGAGTTGGTGCCTTTTAAACCAGAGATTGTGCTGCTGGGGTTATTCCCGGAAACAAGAAATAAGCTGATATATCGAAAGGCTTGTAGTATGAAGTTCTTGGCAGCTCTCAATGTCATTGCAAGGCACTGGAAAGGGTCTGAGGAGCTCTCAATTGAAGAATGGTCTAATAGATTATGGTATATGTTTAAAATGGAGAAGTTGCACTATATACTGAAAGGGGAGGCGTGTGGCTTTAAAGAAACCTGGACACCAATCATCAAGATCTGAAGAACAAAGAGTACAGGAAACTATTGGAACTTTGATGCAGTCAAGGACATTATTCATTCCAATTTTGAATACAGATGTACCTTATATGTTGGGGGGGGGGTTGTGATTTTATGACTGTGAGATGTATAATGGCATTGTAATTGCAAGTTAAAAAAATAAAATTTATATCTATACAAAAAAATAAAATAAAAATACAAAAAACCCAGAAGTTCTGGGAGAAGTTTCACGCAGAAGTTCAAAGAGCCAAATGTTTAAGATCTGGATGAATGATTTAGACACACAGAAAGTTCAGAATGCAACAGCAAACATCCAGGAGAAATTTGTGTCTAAAAACACCCAATGTGTTTCGTGTTTTTACACACACATTTCTCCTGGAGGTTTTCTGTTACATCCTGAACTTTCTGTGTGTCTAAATCACTCACCCGAATATTAAACGTCCAGATCTTTGAACTTCTGCATGTAACATCTCCCAGAATGTTTGTGTGTAAAAAGTTATACTGGTAAACTGCTTTACTCCAGGCAGCTGTGATCACTTGGTTTCCATGGCAGCCTGTCACATCTACAGCTGCGGCTACTTTAGGTTGCATCAGGGGAGCGTGTGTGTGAAAATTGAATCCGGAACTTACTTGTGGACCTGTAAACCCAGAAGACTGAAAACTCCAGAACTTTAACGTGTGTGAAAATATTCCCATTGTTTCCGCTTAGGAGGGATGCTTCTTTAGATATGTCCTTCTCAGCTATGAATTAAGCATTCCACGCTGCCTCTATCCTGAATCGGCAAAAGCAAGGAAACCAACCATTCTGCCAGAGATAAATTATTATCCTCTAAAATGGTTTATGTTTCCTTGGTTATTTGCAGCCAGTGATTGAAAGTCAGGTGGAAGACCCAAGCTATTGAACAGATCACTGGGGACTCCTCCAGGTTTCGGCTGTTAATAATTTTCGCAACTACAAACTAAACATCCAAATCCAACAATTTCACATTGAAACTGTCCACAAGCTTGAAAACTGGCTTGAATTTTCTTTAAAGGCATCCAGGTTGCTGGAATGCTGATAATTACTCATTCACAGAAGAGAAAACAAGAAAATGACAGCAAGTCAGTAATATGCTTATTGATTAGGGATGGGCGAACGCAGTTCAGAAGTTCGGAGTTCGGCCTGAACTCAGCCTGTTCAGACGACCAAACCAAACTTCCGAACCGAACGATCAAACTTCTGAACAGTTTGGAAAAGTTTGAATGAGTTTGGGGGTGGGAAAAATGTGACTTTGGGCAGGAATAACGTGACTGGAAGGAGGAGGCAGCTGAGGAGCAGACTTCTGGGCACCAGGGGTGGACACCAGGGGTGGTTTCAGGGCTAAAAATAACAATACCAAAAAAAAATCGGTTTTGGTACTGATAGCACTTTTTTGAATGTTCGGCCAAGTTCAGATGAACCAAACTCCGCCGAACCAAACTGCTGAACCTGAACTCGGGTTTCGAACTGAACGTCCGAACATCCAAATGGTGTTCTGTTCACCCATCCCTATTATTCATAAAAGCACAATATACTCCCTCCCCGCTCCCCCAAGCTATTAGCCCAATGTTCAGAAGGGAAGAGAACCTACATACAGCATCTTTCACTTATTTCTTTAGGCACTAATTCTGCATGGCATCTCTGAATAGCAAACCATCAGAGTTTCTGGCTACAGACCTCTCTTCTCACTGAATCACACAATCCCATAGGTCTTTTTCTGTGAAACAAGCAGTAGGGATGTGTGAACAGAACGTGGTTCGGATGTTTGGACGTTCGGTCATTCAGTTCAAAAACCAAGTTTGGGTTTGGCTGTTTGGTTCGGTGGAGTTTGGTTCGGCCAACCATGGCTGAACATCCAAAAATAGCGCTATCGATACCAAAATCGATACTGAATTTGAAGATTTTTTTCATATCGGTATCATTTGGCCATCGGACCACCCCTGGTCTCCACCCCTGGTGCCAGGAAACCTGCTCCTCAGCTTCCTCCCCCTTCCAGTCATGTTTTTCCCACCCAAAGTCATGTTTTTCCTGCCCCTGAACTCATCCGAACTCACCCAAACATGACCAAACTGTTCGACTGTTTTCGAGTTCGGTTTGGACATCCCAACAGACCGAGTTCTGGCTGAACTCCAAACATCCGAACCGTGTTCGCACATCCCTATGAAGCAGACTGCTGTGCTCTGGGTATACCAATGGGCTACAATCCTAAACACGACTGGGTTGTGGAAATCTGACCTATTGAAGTCAAGCTTACTTATGAAGTCAATGAGACTCTGATGTAGGGCTGAAACTCGCCCTTGCATTCTCGCTAAATCTCAGTGAGAATCAGCTTCTCACTGATTTGTGAGAACGAGAAGGAGTTGACAATCAGCCAATCCTTGGCACATTCTTGTACGGCCGAAAAACAGCACCACACATGCACAAAATAGCAGTTGTGTTCATTTCTGTGCATGTGCGGCCTCTGGTGGCCATTTTGTGTATATTGAGACCATTTTTAGAGTGTCGAGAATCTTGCACAATGCTTGAGAACCCTCAAAAAACACTCTGTGCATGTGTGAAATAGCCACTGGGGTCTGCACATGCATAGAAATGGCTGCAATGGCCATTTTGTGAATGAGCAGAGTGCATCTGAGATTTTCGGTGAGATCTCACAAGATCTCGCAATGGGTTGTGAAAATATTGCATGTTCTCACAAGAACACACAGGATTCTCATTTCAGCCCTACTCTGATGGGATTAAATATGCATAAGAGACCAGTCATAATCTCTAGTGCAATCTTTAATGTGCTTTTCCTGACAAGACCCATGGAATAAAGCAGAACTATTCTCACCATTTAATAAAGGGTATGTGACACAGAAAGACACCAAGGCCAATTTGTTTTAAAGACCTCAGGATCATAGGAACATAAGAAGTGCCATCCTTGGTGAGACCAATGGTCCATCTGGCATAGCATCTTGTAGGGATGGGTGAACGTGGTTCGGATGTTCGGAGTTCGGACCGAACTCGGTCTGTTTGGACGTCTGAACCAAACGTCCGAACCAAACTCTCAAATGACTAAACAGTTTGGTTGTGTTCAGATGAGTTCTGGGGCAGGAAAAACGGCTTTCTGTGGGGCCGAAAATTAGCTTTTGGTTTCGTTTCAGTTTTGGTTTCTATTTCGGTTTCGGTTTTGCTATTTTTGAATATTCGGTCAAGTTCGGCCAAACCGAACTTGACTGGACCAAACCATCGAACCCGAACTCGGGTTTCGAACTGAACGACCGAACATCTGAACATCCGAACCAAGTTCTGTTCGCCCATCCCTAGCATCTTGTGTCAAAAAGTGGCCAAATTTGACTGTTTTTGAGAAGTGCACAACAGGACACAAAAGAGTGGTCCATTTCCTGCTATTCACTCCCAGTTCCCAACCATCAGAAGACTCATGCCCTGACCAGCTCGTCAAATAAAGTGTACTGGAGCATGTATTACAGTTTAAGATAGGCTAAGCACTCAGCGTTTCCCGTTGTCTCTCAGCCTGTCTTTCAGAAGCACATTGAGTAAATAGAAGCCTGTAATGGAGCACTAGTTTTGGACAGGATTAAGTCCTTTGGGGCAGCTGCCTGTTACTTGATAAGCTTATATTTTGCCTTCTGGGAAAAATTAGGGAGTCAGATAAGGAGAGGCACTATAAAAGCCTGAACTAGAAGAAATATGGCCACTTAGAGAGGAAGCAGCTACACAGGAAAGCTGAATATTAGGTAGCCTAGTGTATAATGTGTTGGACTTAAACCGGGGAGATTAGGATTCACATCCACTCTCAGTGCTGAACTATCTAGGTGGCTTGGGGAAGTCACTGGGTGTTTTCATACGGTGGCTGACTTTAGCGTTCTTTACTCCAAGGGTCACCATCACATCAGTTTTCTTCCACTAGGTGTTAGCTTGGGCTGGATTCCAACCATGGTGGTGACTAGTACAGGCTGACATGGGGAAGTCCCCAAGTCACAGTCCAGGCTAGGTCCCACCATGGTCAGGATCCCATTGTCTGACTAGGCATACAGTGGGCTTTAAAGTTTGAAAGATCACTTTCCTGAGACCATTATGGAGTGCCAGTGGTTCTAGGCACCATGGCAGCCATCACTGGGCACCATGGCCGCCCACCAGGGAGAAGGGAAGGTCACTGGAGTCAGCGTAGGGGAGGTCCAGATGCATGTCCATGTATCTCCCCACTCTTCCCATTGGCCTGGCCGCCGTCACGTTAGATCGAGGGTTGGGGCTGGTCCCAGCCGAGGTGGTGGCCGCACTCCGAACTGGGTAAGTCTGTGATGGCAGCTTGCCGCTGTCATCTTCAACTATCTCTTATCCTCTATTTCCCCACTGCTAAATAGAATAATAATGACCTATTTCACAGGGTTGTTGTGAAGGTGAACTAGGTAAGGATTTGTAAGCACTTAAAACACTGTAAATGCTATAGCATATCTTAATATTAAATAACAGTAAAGAGGAAAACTGGGTGAGATATCCCACTGCTAAAGTTTTGCTTGGAGTTATTTGTGAATGCTAAATTTCAGATTGAAGACAGCTTAAATTATGGAAAGTAAAGAAGCATAATCCAAAATCCTCGGTAGGTTGTCCACAGAGCTGAAATGAGTACCCGCAAAAAAAGGGTTTATCTGTCAAATTTCCGGTAATCAAATTGCCCTTCAACTTTCAGGTACTAATAAGTTCATGTTTAATGCTCAATTTGAGTACCTAGTCTCCCAGAATGTTCACTCCCAGTCCTGATTTTTCAGTTTTCCATCTCAATTTACCAACCAGTAACTGAAAAATTGGGACCAGAAATGACTGATTTCATTGTTTGGATGCCCAATCAGTGCCCAGGTAACCTGTGGGATACACGAAACTAGGTGTTGTAATTGGTACCTGCGGGTACTGAATTAGGTACCTGTGGTAGCTCTAGTTGTCAGAAGTGGAGTTTGAACTGATAACCTCTTGATCTGGATGTATGAACCTGTATCCCGTGATCTAAAAGCCTGGATCTGTTATCTCTAAAGGAACAGCTTCATGCAGAGGGAGCAAGAGAATTCAGCACCACCCCTGGGTGCTGTGTTAGAAGATGTGGCCTTCATGGGGATGTAAGTTGCCAAGCTTGGGATATATTTCCCCACCTACCAGGAAGTCTCTAGCAGATTAGCTCCCTCTAGCGGTGTGATTGTGCCAGGTTCTGTACACAAGAAATGAAGCACTGACTGAAAGAATCTAGAAGAGCAGGTATATGTGATTTAGATGGAACAGACACACTAGAATCCCCTGCAGATGCATTTGAAAATGTCTGACACATGTCTGCCCTAGGAAAGGTGCTGAACTAATTTGGATGGTTCACCCCCAGAGGTTCATGGAACCGGAGTGGTTCCTGAATACTCTGGAGGAGTTACCCTCTGACCTTGATGACCGTCTCATCAATGACCTTGTTGTGCTATTGAACACCTTGCTGACTGAGCCCATTGATCAGATGGCGCCTAGGCATCTGCTGCCCAGGCAAGAGCTCTGCAGGCTTCCTTATTTCTGTGAGGAGCTACGGTTGCTGAAGCGAGTTGGGCGGCGGTTGGAGTGACGGTGGCATCATTGGCTGCTGAAGCCAACAGATTGCGGCATATAACCATTTTACTAACCTTTGCCATGGCTATGCAAGCAGCAAAGAGACAGTTTTTTGCTGCTCTCATAGCATCCACAAAATCCCGTCCAGCGGAGCTTTTCCGGCTTGTGCGAAGGCTGGTCTGTTCCGCCTCCCTCAACCTTGGAGTGGAGTCATCTACTGCTCGCTGTGACATGTTTGTGGATTATTTTGTGGATTAAATCACTCTTATTCACCATGACTTCAACACCACACTTATTATACTAGGGGAACCAGAGGTTATGAAAGCCCCGTCATGTCTGGTTATGCGGGATCAGTTTCAGTCAGTGACATCCATTGATGCGGTGGATGTTCTGGGGGCGGTCAGAGCTACCTCATGTGAAGTAGATCCTTGCCCATCCTGGCTGGTTAAGTCCTGCTGAGATACTATGGGTCCGTTGCTGGCTGGGGTGGTCAACACCACCCTGTGGGAGGGCAGAGTGCAGGACCTGTCTCTTATACACATCTAGATGTGTATAAGAGACAGGTGCAGGACTGTCTCAAGGAGGCAGTGTTACAGTCTTTGCTCAAGAAACCATTGCTTGACTTTGACTCCCCTGCCAGCTATTGACCTGTCTCTAACCTTCTCTTTTTAGGGAAGGTTAATGAATGGGTAGTGGCCTGGCAGCTGCAGGAGCAACTTGATTGCATCCATTTTCTTGATACCTCTCAGTCGGGCTTTCATTCGGGGCATGACACCGAGACTGCGCTTGTGGCTTTGGTAGATGACCTACGCCAGGAACTGGATCGGGGTCATTCAACCTGATTAATATTGTTAGATCTGTGGGCTTCATTTGACACTGTTGATTATGAGATGTTGGTGACACACCTGTGGGACTGTGCAGGGGTGGGCAGGACTGTTCTTTAATGGTTCTGCTCTTTCCTGACTGGAAGAACCCAGCGAGTGATGCTTGGGGATTATCTTTCATAATACCAAAACGTCTCATGTGGAGTCCCGCAGGGTTCTGTCTTGTCCCCTCTCCTGTTCAAAGTGTATATGCAGCTTCTCGGTGAGGTGATTCAGAGGTTCAGCATGCAGTGTCATCAATATGCATGCAGTGTCATCAACCCAGCTGTACGTCTCTTTTTCAAGAGACCCAGGCCCGGCAGTCTCAGTGCTTACTTGGTGTTTGGCAGCTGTGGGGGACTGGATGAGGGCTAATTGACTGAGGCTGAATCCTGACAATACGGAGGTGATGTTAGAGGGTAAGGCAATGGAGTTATTGATGGGGTCTGCCCCCCCATTGGCCTCCCAGGTACGGAGTCTGGGGGTGCGCCTCGATGTGCAACTCTGCCTGGATCTCCAGGTGGAGACTGTGGCAAGGAGTGTTTTTCGCCAATTACATCTGGTGTGACGGCTTCAGTCATTTGTTTGGACTCGGACCTGACCAATGTCATCCATGCTTTCATCACCTCTACATTGGACTATTGTAATGCGTGCTACATGGGGCTACCCATGGTGATGGCTCAGAAATTTTAGTTGGTGCAGAATGTGGCACCCAGCTCACCCAGGACCTGGATGGTCACTCTGTCGATGAGCTGGTCCATCATTGGAACACCTTGCTGGGGGAGGCCATTGACAGGGTGGCTCTGAGTTACCTTCTGCCTCTGTCTCGTCACCGCAGGGCCCCTTGGTTTACTGACGGGCTATGGTATATGAAGCAAGTACGCAGGAGGCTGGAGTGACGCTGGCATCGGACATGATCTGACTTCGACCGACTTCTCCTTAGGACCCATTTGTGGTCCTATGTTAAGGCTGCGAGGACAGCAAGGTTCCCTGCTGTCCTCATAGCATCTGCGAAGTCATGCCCGGTGGAGCTGTTTCGGGTGGTGTTGGGGCTGGTCAGTCCAACCACCCTCCGCCTGGACGGGGACTTGTCCCAGGCCTGCTCTGAGGAGTTTGTCAGCTACTTTGCAGACAAGATCGCTCAGATTCAGAGCGACTTTGACACTGGATTAGGGACAGTAGGTGGAGAGTGTGAGGTGGTGAAGGCCCCATCTGGTCCAACTTTGTGGGTGGAGTTTTGGGAAATGATGCCAGCCAATGCAGTGGAGGGTCTTCAGGTCTGTGAGAGCCACCAGTTGTGAGCTTGATCCGTGACGACCTGGTTGGTGAAAGCCCCCAGGGAGACATTGGGGTCGGTGCTGGTGAGGGTGGTTAATGCGTCTTTGCAGCAGGGGAGGTTGTCGCCTAGTCTCAAGGAGGCTGTGGTGTGCCCCCTGCTGAAAAAACTATCCTTGGATGTGGATGCACTCGCCAGCTACTGACCTGTCTCTAACCTTCCCTTTTTAGGGAAGGTTATTGAGCGGACAGTGGTGATCCAGCTCCAGGCACATCTAGATAGCATCGGTTTCCTGGACCCTTTTCAATCTGGGTTCCGCCCTGGCTATGGCACCGAGACAGCGTTGGTGGCCTTGGTCAACGATCTCCGCCAGGAGATGGATGCAGGATGTTTGACATTTCTCATCCTGCTAGATCTCTCGGCCGCTTTTGACACCGTGGACCATGGGCTGCTGTCGAGATGGCTGCATGACCTGGGGGGTCTGGACGGGACTTTTCTTGAATGTTTCCGCTCATTCCTCTCAGGGAGATGCCAGCAGGTAGTGTTGGGAGCTGAAACATCTTGCCCCCGCGCTTTATCCTGAAGCATTGCTCAGGGTTCCATTCTGTCTCCATTGTTATTTAATGTATACATGCAGCCCTTGGGGGAGGTCGTGAGAGGGTTTGGTGTGTGGTGTCACCAATAGGCTGATGATACTCAGCTGTAACTCTATTTTTCAACTGACCCAGACCCTGCCGTCTCGTTGTTATCCCAGTGTTTGGAGGCCATGGTGGAATGGATGTGGCAGAGCAGACTGAAGGTCAACCCTGATAAGACGGAGGTGATGTTGGTGGGGAGAGCGAGGGAGGTGTTGGCCCCCTTGGTTGGGGGGGTTTGCCTTCCTATAGCTCAACAGGTTCAGAGTTTAGGGGTGATTCTGGATGCGGATCTCCCCCTGGAGTAACAGGTGGAGGTAGCGGCGAAGGCTGCCTTCCGCCAGTTATATCTGGTGTGGAGGCTGCGTCCGTACGTCTCTGGCCCAGACCTGGCCTCCCTCGTCCATGGCTTCGTCAACTCAAGGCTGGACTACTGCAATGCACTCTACGTGGGGCTGCCCTTGTTCCTGGTTCGGAGGCTGCAGCTAGTGCAGAATGCGGCGGCCCGCCTTCTGTCGGGGACGGGCCGTCAGAAGCATATAACACTTGTTCTCCAGACTCTGCACTGGCTGCCAATAGTGTACCAAGCCAGATTTAAGGTATTGGTGTTAATCTATAAGGCCCTTCACAGTCTGGGCCCCTCATACCTCAGGGACCATCTCGTCTTCCGCGCCCCAGAGCGGCTCCTTCGGTCTGCCGGGTGTGCCTTCCTGGAGGTCCCCCGTGTTAAGTGGGGGGCCACAATGGAGAGGGCATTCTTGGTGGCTGTGCTGCGCCTCTGGAATTCCCTCCCGGAGGAAGCTCACCTGACCCCAAGCCTTTTAACATTCCTGCAAATGTGTAAGAACTGGCTGTTCGCCCAGGCCTTTGGGGGGGTGTTAGGTTGGGGTTTTTTATCCCCCGTCACCCTATTTATTGCATTTTTATATTACCCTGGCCTGTTTTTCGTGTGTTTTTATGAGTGTTTTTATATATTTTTATACTTGTATTTTATATTTGTTAGCCACCCCGAACTGTTTGCAGGAGGGGCGGGATATAAATTGATGAAATAAATAAAATAAATATAAATAAATCTCTTAGTGGGATTGGGATGCCAGGAGCACATTACACCAGGGTTCCTGTTCTCTGCACTGGCTGCCAGTGGTTTTCTGGGCCCAATTCAAGGTGTGGGCCCTGCCTATCTGTGAGACCACCTCACTCCCCGGGTCCTGGGTCGGCCCCTGCGATCATCCGTGGGTGCCCTGCTCAAGATTCCCCGGGGTTTTTGGGGGGCTATGCAGGAGAGGGTATTCTCAGTGGCCATGGCATGGCTGTGGAACTCCCTTCTGTTAGAGGCTTGGCTAGCCCCAGACCTCCCCTCCTTTCAGAGAAGTTGTAAGACCTGCCTGTTCTGCCAGGCATTTGGCAGGGGAAATGGGTAATGGGAGGGGGGTTGGGGATGGTGGGGTGGGGTGTTATTTTTCTTTTCCTCCTTTTATGTTATTTTAATTGATATTTCAGATGTTTTAGAATTTGAAAGCCACCCGGGCTGCCAGTGGCAGGAGGAAAAAAAGAATTAAAATAATAAATAATAATAAATAAAATTTATCCCAGTTTGTGGAGGCTGACCACTTTAAAGAAACGTATCCTTATGTGACATGTTGAAGGTCACACATTGTGCATGTGGCAGAACAGGAAGCTAAATCAAAAGCCAGGTTATCGCCCTAACTGTTGGATTTTCCTTCTCTATAATTTATTTATTTATTTATTTATTATAAAACATGTGTATGTTGCGCCCTCCTGCTAAAAGCATCTCGGGGTGACTAACAACATATTAAAACAATTTAAAACAACAATAATACGATTTAAGACACTATTAAAACACAATATAAAAATACACCATAATAACCATACAATAAACAATACCCCTCCACTTTACTAATATATTGGTCTGTTTGATACCTAGAAAATGTATTTGAGTTTTTTCCACTGCATTCAAGGCTAGGTTCATGAATTACATGGAAAGAGTCAACTTTTGGGGCATGATTTTTTGGATAAAATTGGATAAAATTGCTCAAATCCACCATGGTTTGGATGTCTTGTTTGTGGCAGTAGGAGAATCGGAGACAATGGAAGCCTCGCCTTGTCCTGTTTTATGAGATCATTTTCAGTGGGTGTCACCTGGAGATGCGGAGGATGTTCTTGGGACTGTTCGAGCCACCTTTTGTGAACAACTGGACCCATGCCCGTCTTGGCTGGTCAAGGCAATCCAGGAGACACTGGTGCTGTTGCTGGCCGGGGTGATCAATGCCACCCTTATGGAGGTCAGAGTGCCGGTCTGTTTCAAGAAGATGGTGGTGTGGCCTCTCCTCAAAAAACCATCACTTGACATTGGCTCCCTGGCCAGTTATCGGACGGTTTCTAACCTTTCCTATTTAGGTACTGTTATTGAACGAGTGGTGGCTAAGCAGCTTCAGGGGCATCTAGATGGTCTCAGTTTTCTGGATCCCTTGCAGTCTGGCTTTAGTCTGGGTTTTGGCACTGAGACTACACTTGTGGACTTGGTCAACGACCTCTGCCATGAGTTGGTAGGATGGGCAAACGTGGTTTGGAAGTTCAGTGTTCAGCCTGAACTCGGCCTGTTTGGACTACCGAATGCGAACACGAACATGAACATACCGAACAGAACCAAACACCGAACGGCGAAATGGCCGAACAGTTCGGTCAGTTCGGATCGCATTCGGTTGTGTTCGGGTGGCTAAAACATGGTCTACTGTCACCTGTCACTGCCCATCCCCCTTACCCCTGTCCCCTCATAATTCTTAGCCTGGACCTCAACGCTCTTGGACGTTAGGGTGCTAATGCCTCCCATGCATGGGGACATCAATAAAGTATGTCACGCAATGCCTGCAGATTAGCAAAGCCGTACAAATGGGTGAAAATCGGGGGTTAGGGCAATTGGCAACATGACATAATACCAATATGTTTGTGTCTGTCACATTTATGTAGTATATAGGTTTTATTTACTTTGGTGACTACTAGGTGTGGGTGGGGAGTTTTACTAGCTTCAATGTCTCCCCTCATTCTCTAGAACTCTGCGCATATGCTGTCATTCTGCTCACGGAGATTCCCTCCCCCCCTCCAGGCCTTGGCCTATATGCTATTTGTGACAAGGGTTCTGTACCCCAGGTTGCCACAAAGCTCAAAGCCAGCCTGCCGCAGCCGGCCTTCCTGCCTCTCATGCCAAGGTGCATTTCTGCCCACCCAGGTTGCTGCCGAGAGAGAGAGAGAGAGAGAGAGAGAGAGAGAGAGAGAGAGAGAAATAAGAGCGAGCAAGAGAGAGAAAGTCCAACCACTGCTTGAAGGAGAGACATACACAATCCCACCCATGCTGCTGTCTGTCACCTGCACCATATGGCCAAAGAGAGAGAAAGAGAGAGAGATAGGCTCCCTGCTGGAATGAGAGATGCTCCAGATCATGTTGGAGAAAAACAGCAAGAGATATCACCTGTGGTCATCCTCAATGCACACATGGAGTGAATAGCAAACATACATGAATGGGATGGTGATAACACACAACACATTATATGTGCCTGCCCGTGTGCCTCTTTGTACCTGCTGCTACTACCTGTCACATGATTTATCAATCATTGAATGAAGTCTGCCCAAACGGCAAGCACTAATTCCAGGGTCATCATTCAACACCCATAGGCTGTCATTCCACTGTACCAGAGTCAGTCATGCATGCCCATCACAGGAACCATCAGGAGATTATGGGATCATCAGTCCGGTCACTGGGGGCTGTATTCCATTCCACTGCATCCAGAAAGCAGAGGCCTGTTGCCCACACACCAGCCTGCCCCACCACCAACAGCCTATTCCAACCGTGGATGCCCACTGAAGCTGGTGGATGATTTAAAAAAAGCCTCCTACCACCCGCTACCGCCACCTGCTCCCCACTGCCAAGGAGCCAGTTTCACTTTCTCTTTGTCACACCCACCCACACCAACACAAACCCTGCACCTCCTAGGGTGCTGTCTGCAAGTTGAGACCCTGCGACTGGCACATCTTTGGGTTAATAACTACCCTACATGGGGTGGCAGGTGCTGTGTGATGGTAGGGATCAACAGGCTGTATGAGAATATGCCACCTGCCAGCCTGAACTTCTGCACAGGGGGATAAAATATTTGAAAGTTCAAACAAAGCTCGAAACAATAACAACAAGTAACTTTTATTAACAACACAACAAGAAGTTCACAAACATTAACAACAACAATATAAACAGTAAACCAAACATTTTTAAATGGAAAGGAAACTTAACCACTAAATTTTAAACTCAATCTTTGGGCCTGCCCCCCAGAACTTGGGGGAAAGGCATCAGTGGTGCAGGGGACCTAGGGGCCGCTGGTGCAACTGCTGGCATTTCGTAGCCTGCACCTTCTTCTCCCTGACCTCTAGCGCCTGAAACTGTACCACCAGTTGGTCCTCAATTTGTTGCAGGCGGTGCACAAAGTCCTGGTTGGTCCCCTGCACCTCACCTCTAAAGGCTCTTGCTGCTGCAGACTCCAGCCTCATCTCGGTGAGCTCCACATCCGAGCTGGAGGAGGTGGAAGGACTTCGCACATGGTGCCTCTTCTGCTTTGTCTTCCCCCCCTCCTCCGCTGCTCCACGGCCATGCTGCCACCGGTTTCCTGGGCCCGAGACACCTTCTGGCCATGGGCCTTCTCAAGATGCAAAAGCAGCCCAGATGTGGTGCCCTCCTTCTGTCGCCGCAATTTTTTCTTGCAGATCTAAAAAGCATAAAAACAAATATAGGGATATAAGAAGTGCCATACTGTGTCAGACCAATGGTCTGTGTGAAGCCCTGCCTCCACAAGTGGGTGGGAACCAATCTCTCTCTTGCAGCCACCATGCCTTGCATTGCATATGGCGAACCCCTCCTCCTTCTCATAAAATTTCCAGACATTGGACCTGGTGGTCCGTCCAATGTCTGGATTTTGGCTCTGATGCCGATGGCTTCAGGTCCTGCGCTGCCCAGTATCAGTGCTGCTGGGGCCAGCAGCATTGGAATGCTCTCTGAAACAGGAACACATATACAACACGTGTTTTTTCGGTTGGTGGTGCTGCTCGCATCTGACCCCCCCCCAGTACAGTACCCTCCCCCTCTCCCTGTGCCATACAGAGAGTGCTAGGGGATGCTACGCACCAGCCCTCCCCGGGGTGCACTGCAAAGGGGTTGGGATGCAACAGACTGCAACTAGAAAGCCCCTACCTGCCTGGCATGTTCAAATCCCGCCCTGATTTTTGGGGTTGCCTAGGGAAGGGGATGGCAAGTGGAGAGTGGAGACCCTTGCTGGCCTGGCACGTCCTTGGGTGGGCAGGTTGACCCCAAGCCGGGCAAACATCACTGCCACCTTCTTCATTAAATTATTTTTTTTAAACACAAATCACACACGCACACAGTCCAACAGCACACCACACACACTAACTCACTCACCAACCACAACACAACAGCACACCCAAACACCGAAACTGAACAGACAGTCAGACACCCAGCCAAACACACACCCACTCGCCATGCAGCTCGCATGCACACGAATTTCCTGTTTCCGGTGCAATCATGTTTGCGTGTTAGTTCACCGAATGTGACCGAACCGAACATGAGTGAACCGAATATGACTGAACACGAACCCAGTGAGTGAACCGAACAGGCAAATATGGTTCTCCATATTGTTCTCCATCCAGGAAATAGTATACCTCTAGCAGTCAGATTAAGGATCTTCGGCTGTGTTCAGGGACCCAAGTTCACTGCATTTTTCGATTGGCGCCATGGTGGCAATGGAGAAAATGCAGTGAAAGGGAATGTGTCTCTTTCTTACAATTGTAAAGTGCCAGGTACATTGCTGGTGCTATAAATGCATCATCATCATCATCATCATCACAACATGTTTCCCTGACTGTTTTATAGACCGGTCTTCTTTGTCCTACTTAAGCAAAAGGATTATTCCTATAAAAATATGAAATAATCAAATTTCAATAGGCAGAGTTTGTATCGTGAACTTTCCGCTATTCCAAAACGCTACAGTTGTATCTGGTTCTTTTGTCATGTAGAGAAGTGATTGAGACCTTTTTCAAATTAATGTTAATGGAATAGATCATTGTATAACAAGATAATGGCCTCTTATTGCTCCATAAAAAGATGTGACAATGCCAATGATTAGAAAAATGGGAGTGAAGCACAAGAGTTTTTCATTTAAAAAAGGAGACATTAATCCTATAATCAATTCTATTACAATAGTATTATTTTAATCATTTATTTATTTACTTATTTCCATAGATTTATTAGCTGCCCCCTCCTGCTACAGCAGCTCAGGGCGGCTTACAAAATAAACAATATAAAAATCTATATAAATATTAATAATAATAAATAATCAATATACCGTAATAATAGAAAACAATTATAAAAATCCAAAAGTGGAGCAAAATAACACCCTCTACCTTCTCCTTAACCCCCCACACTTCACCCATCTCCCTTGCCAAAAGACTGGTGGAACAAACAGGTCTTACACTGTCTACGGAAAGAGGGGAGGTTCAGAGCCAGGTGGACCTACATCTGGAGGGAGTCCCACAGTCTGGGCATGGCCACCGAGAATGCCCTCCTTCTCCTCATCACCCAAGAAACTCAGGGAACTGCAAGAAGGGCATCCCCAGCTTACTGAAGTGACCGATCCAGGACCCTGGTGTGTGTGTATGAGGCGATCCTGCCAATAGGAGGGGTCTAGGCTGTATAGGACTTTATAGGTCAAAATAAACACCGTGATTCAGGCTTGGAAGACCATAGGAAGCCAGTGCAGAAATCAGAGAACTGTTGTGATGTGCTCTTGGCAAACTATCCCTATAAGGGGACAGTCTGCCGCATTCTGCACCAGTTGCAGTCTCCAGACTATCACCAATTGTATACATATGTAGAGTGTGTTGCAGTAGTCCAGTCTTGATGAAAGCATGGATGATGGCGGCCAGGTCAGAGTCCGAGACATCAGCTGAAGCCAACGCATCAGATGTAATCGGCAAATTTTGCTCCCCGCTACAGTCTCCACCTGGACATTCAGGTGGAGCCATGAGTTGAGGAGCACCCGCAGACTATGAACCTGAGGGACCAACAGAGGGCGGACCCCATCAATTATGGGTGCCACCACTCCCTCATTCCCTCCCACCAGCATCACCTCCATCTTGTCAGGATTCAGCTTCAGGTGGCTCTCCCTCATCCAGTCCCTAGGCAAGCACCGAGACTAATGAAAAAGAAAGGTAAAGTTGGATGTCATCAGCATACTGATGACATCTCACACAAAAATCTTTGATGACCTCACCCAGAGATTGCATGTACACATTGAACAGGAGAGGGGACAAAATAGAACCTTGTGGGACTCCACATGTGAGGTCCTAGGGTGATGGCAAACAGTTCCCCACTACCACAGGCTGAGTTCTCTGGGTCAGGAAGGAATGGAATCATTCAAGAACAGTCTCGCCCACTCCAGCTCGGTCCCACAAGTGAGCCACCCACATCTCATTGTGAATGATATCAAATGCAGCCGAGAGATCTAACAGGATCAACAGGGTCGACTGAACCTGGTCCAACTCATAGGGATGGGTGAACAGATCGCAGTTCGGGTTTGGCTGTTCGGTTCGGCTGCGTTCGGTTCGGCCGTTCGGTTTGTACGTTTGGTTCGGCTATGTTCGGTTCGTCCATTCAGTTCAGCCGTTTGGTTCGGCTGTGTTTGGTTTGTACGTTTGGTTCATCAGTTCGGTTAGTTCGCCGGGTTCGGGTTCGGCTGGTCAGTTTGGCCGTTTGGTTCTGTTCAGTCTGCACACATGGAGAACAATATGGTTCCCTGGAAATTAACAAGAGCTCCCTGAGGTTGTCCCTCACTGAAGAGTCAGCAGGAATTGAGATGTTAAGTTATCACTAATACCACTTTCAAACATCCCCCCCCACCCTGCATATTCTGGCTATGGGAGGTAATACGTAACCAGGATATGTGCGGGGATCAGCTGGTCTGAAAGCCCGTCCTGCAGCTTTGCCAGCAGATGCACACAGGGATGCAGAGCTCGATTTCCTGCTCTGCATCCCTGCACATGTCTACTGGCAAAGCCGCACAGGGGGATGGCTTTCAGACCGGCCGATCCCCACACATATCCTGGCTGCGCATTCCCTCCCGCAGCCAGAAGATGCACACGCGCAGGGTCTGTGTGTGTCTGGAAGTGACCTAAGGGTTTGATCTCATGAGCAAGGGTAGTTGCACTGCAGGAGTAACTCTAGAGAAGCTATCTCCATCTACCCTCTGTTTCCATGAGCAGGAGGGCTACCGTCAAAACCCTTTCCTCTTCCCTGATCTTCCCTCTTCGAAACTTCCAGAGAACTGCCAGGAGGAAAAGCTGAAATGCCTCCTTTTTATGGAGCAGAGATGAAAGAAACAAAAGAACAGGAAGTGTGTTCTTCTGGGACACGGAGAGGGGAGAGGTAATTACCCTGTGTCCAGTTCAGCAAGCAAGCTTCCAGGAGTAGAAACCTGACTCCCTTTTGTCTGTGATTCTGTGATATGTGATTCTCTCTCTCTCTCTCTCTCTCTCTCTCTCTCAAATTGTTGGCATGACTGCGTGTGTCTCTGTTAGAGCTGAAATGGATACTAAATTTAGTACCTGCGGTCAATATCCTCTTTTTTGGGTACCACATTGATTACCCAATGGATTGCCTGAGTACCAATTGGGTACCCCAACCCCCCCAAAACTGGATACTTACAGTATCAGTTTTTCAATTTACCTTCCCAGTTGCTATATCGGAATGCAAATTGGGATATCGAGGTAGAAAATAGAAAAATCATCATGGAAATTAAAAAAAATTAAAAGTTACTGGTACTTTCCCGGGACAGAAAGTTGACTTTCTGAGACCGGAATGTTGATTTTCTGGGTGGAAAACCCATACATTTTTAAAGAAGAAAAAATGGGGGTAGGGGAGACAAAATTTGGAACCAGTAGTTTTCCAGGACTAAAAGTTGCCAAAAAATTGTCAGAAATGATCAATTGATTTTAGGAGTCAGTATACCAAGAAAAATGTAAAAATAATTGGTACTGGAAGTTGACATTCCAAAACTCGAAGTTGACATTTTGGGAAACCAGGTACCTAATTAGGTCATAATCGGGTACCACATTGTACCCAATCAATACCAGGTCCATTCGGGCACTGAAAATTCGATGGGTTACCTGTTTTTGTGGGTACACACATTCAGTTCTAGTTTCTGAACATTTGTTTGTGTGTAAGTGAGGGTCTCTGTGCATGAGAGTGAGGGTCTCTGTGTGTCACACACACTCTCAACTCATGCAGAGCCGGCCTTAGAATTTTCATGTCCCAGGGTGAAGATAGAAATCAGGGCCTCTAGTGGGTTCTACCCTTTGGGATCACCATTGGCAGGATCCTAAAGGTGGTCATGGAGGCGGCCGTTAGCCAACGCCGGAGGGGAGATGTTTGAGTTAGTAAAAAGGGGGGTTATGGAGGGTACATCCAAGCCTCCCCTTGGTTGGGATTGTTATGTTTATAGTAGTTAGCACTGGACCTGAATTGCCTGAGGTCAATTACCCCCACCATGCCTAATTCCAATTTGAATAAAGAGTGCAGCCTTTCAAACCCAACATGTTGTCCTTGCTTCATTTCGGATGCGCCGACAAGTGATAATGACTGCTTCCAGTGAAAATGTTCTTGCTACGAAATCTCTCTGCATATCGTCTACACCGCTACAGATATTTTAAAAGTCCCACCTTGCTGATGTGAAAATAATCAAATTTTAAATAGGATCATTCCAGTGTTTAACACAATTTTGTATTTGCTAAGAGGACACTTGAAGAGTGACTTAGACATCCCAAGAACTAAAGGGAAGCTCTAAAGTATAATAAACTATAAGTTGACTGCTTTAATCCCCCAAACAGAGATTTTGGTCATCATGGTTACAGAATGAAAAATTTAAGAAAACCCAAGAGAAAAATTTTCTTATCTTATTCAAATGAAACTTCCATCTGAAGGCACATAGGCCACCATATGGGATCCATTTCAAGCATTAATTAGGAGAAGAATAATTAGTGTATCTTCATACACAGATGAAAAGAACAGGCGCACAGGATGATTACTGTAGAAACAGAAGTAAAAGACCTTAGCACCCATCCGTAAAGTTATCAATCAGCACAAACCCTATTCACATTAAAGGGAGTTTGCACAAGCACAGTGCTTTGAGGATTAGGGATCCCCAAATGCAATTCACTAGGGATAAGCATTTGCAAAATGAGGTACTGATTTGTTGAAATTTTGAATTCAGCTATACATCAGAATACACATGATTCTGCCTAAGACAGAACCATATTGAACCTTCAAGGAGAACTGGCAAACTGTTATTTGAAAGATCACAGAAAACTAGAAGTCCCATTTTTCATCCCCTTCCTGCTCACCCCCAAAAGAGAGAAATTCTTTGTTTTATTGCTGAGGGGGTGAATGACTTTCGTATACACCTTTCCTGATACAGTCCATCAACAGATAAAAGTTTCTTGTTCACAAGTTCCGCAAAATTGGAACAGCCATCAGAATTTTGATTGGACATCTAGATGTCCCCACATCTTGGACATCTAACTTCTCTATGGCTGTATGCAAATGACAGCTGTATGCAAATGAGATCCACACAACTGTGTGCAAAGAGGTGGTGAGGGTTATGACATTAGTTGAAAGACTGATATAGCAAGCATTGTTATAATGCATTATCATTTCAAGATATACAGAAAGAAATCTTTCATTCAGTGACTCACCTACACTCTAAACAAGATAATTACCTGATTCACCTGCTGTAGCAGGGAGATCGATTATAGAAGCTAATTAGAGACCTGCTTTAAGCAGATACGAGTTCACAGGCTTTCATTATGGGTGCCTCTTTTCTCTTAACACGCCACAGAGAGAACCGGAGAACAACAGCGATTAGCTTTATTTCATTTTTATTGCTGCTCCCATTCAGAGTAAAACCACAAAAAGTCAAAAGCGTTCCTAATTTACTTTAGCAGGCTAGCAAAAGCAAGCTAATTTCCTGACTTTATGGGTTCTAAGTCTCTGCAAGAGAGTTAATGTCAAAAGGAAAGAAAGCACCAGAAATATATGCCTCCATATGGAACGGGATGCAAAGCATGGTGCCAGTTAAAGTTCTGCCAGAGGGATGGTTAGTCTTTACGTCAGTGGGCGTTCTATAATTAATTGGGTTTTTTATTAACACACCAAATTGGAGGACTTGGAGAAAGAGGGCAATTTTTAACTTTTTGGCCAGGGTATTCTTTAGTTAGAAAAAGGGATGTATAAATTGTTATCATCATCTGAGAGACGTATGTGAGATTCACACAGCTTCTTCATATATTCCTCATGCCTTCAAAGATAAAGAAGTGGCACAGGGTTTGTGTCGGCCCCCACAGCTGGCCAGGGAGAGAGCTGATGGCTTCCAGGAGTCAAGCCTTCTGCTGGTCGTGTTTGTGTCACTACGTCTGGAGCTCGTGCTCATTATTACATTTCAGAGGGGTAAGGCCACAATGGCCCCTTTCACAGAGACACTCTAACACTGATAAAATTGGTGTTACATTTTATTATACATGTTGCAGGGCACACATAGAGCATGCCTGCAGCCCTGCAACATGTATAATAAAATATAACATCAATTTAACAGTGTTATTGTGTCTCTGTGAAAAGGGCCTATCTTAGCCAGTATGTAAGAATACTTCTTGTTGGCGGCAGACCCAGATGAATCCATCCTAGGTTTTACATTGGGGGCTTGGAGGGAGGGAGCAACTTGGAGATAGCCATCAATTGGCTAAGCTGTGTTGAACTTGGAGCAGCAGAATAAAGTTGCCTGCCCACTTTGATTTTAAGAAAGACTGTGGGTAAAAACATATGTGACACCGGCCCAGTTAGTTCCAGTTAGTTCCAGGCCATCTTTTTGTGGGTCCCCAGATGTGGGCACGGTTTCTGCCCTAGCTACATAGAATCCAGGTGGGAAATGTGGGCCCGGTATGAGCAAAACCCACAGTCCACACCTGGCTCGCACCTGGCTGGGGCAGAGCAGGTGAACCGGACGGGAATGTGTGTTCCCAGCCCGGCTCCTTCCGGCATTGGGGAGGTGACCAAATTGGACAGGGAGAAAAGAAGTTACAGCCAGAAATGCATCATAAATGATGATGCTCATAAAATCAGGATCCTTTATCCAATCCTTCTGAAATTTGGCAGCAATGTTTCCTTTTGTAAGAGCTACTGGTTGACCAGATTTTATACAAATTAATTGGGGGGAAAATCTAAAGTCTAAAAGATATGTCCTAATATATTTATTTATTTTTTTAAAAAAAAAATCAGATTTTTTTTTTCATTGTAGTAAATTGTTTTGTTTTCATTGTTAGCATGAAAACAAAAACAAATTGCACACCGCTAGGTGATACACAAGGAAAACATTGCAGCCAATCCCATACCCCACATGCGCTGCCCACAACCTAAGTGTGTGCACATGCACTTAAAGTGCATGCATATCCATTGAAGGCACATTGTGCCATGCGGAAACCACGTGTATCCCGTGCAGATCCTCCTTGGGATTGTGGCCAATGTCTCCCCTCTTTCCCTACATCAGTCTCACTTTCATGACTGCAACTGATTCAAGGACACCGCTCACATGTTGGATTGGCTATACGGTAGGTCTGCTAGCCCAGAGGCCTCCTCAGAAAAGGATGCACCACACAAAGAATGGGGTAGAGCAGACAAATTAGTGAAAAGTCCAATCACTGGCAACAGCCTAAAGCAGCAAGGTGTCCACCATTCAGATGAACCTTAGACTGGCATTAACTTGTCCCCAAGAACTTTGCAGAGGTAGCCATCTTGCAATAGGTTCTCAGCAAATCAAGTCTTCTGATTAGTACTTGGGTAGTCTATCGAGTACCCAATGCAGTACTTGAAAATGCTGGTATTACCCATGGGTACTAAATTAAGTAACCGTTTCAGCTTTTTTTCTGATCCCTATTCCCTATGGACGAGCTTTCAGTATTAGTGAGAACTGAAAGTACCAATAATTGCTATTTTGGATTAATCCGATATCTCGGTTCTTCCTGCGTATTGGATATTTTGCACTGTTTTTTAAATTGGATTTTTAGAATTGCTGTTTTCCTCATTGTAGTCAATGGGGAAAATCTGCTATGTTAAAAATCCGATACTGAGAGAACCAAGAACTAATAGGAGAACCGGGAGATAGATATCCGATACCGATAGAAACCAAGAACCAAAGTTTTTCCCAAGTCCCACCCCTACTATTCCATAGGAGGGTTTAGAGTCAGGTTGGAGTTCATTCTTGTACTAGGACACTAAGGAAGGGACCTGGGAAGATCCTTGGAAGCCATAGCAGTTGTCTTTGTGTTACCTTTCATTTACACACATTATCATCCATGTACTAATGCTGGAAGATCATGGCTCTGCCTTTTAACCTTAGGAAGCATTACCACCTGCAGCATCTTGTTCGGGGTTGAGCGTTTGCAGACCATCCTGGGGTACAACAAAGCTGCACCGAACAGTGGGACCTACTGTCCCCATCTGCTCTCCCAGCAACTGAGAACGTAAGAACATGAGAAGTGCCATACTGAGTCAGACCAGATAAGGTTTGGAAAGTCCTGGGATAGGTCAATTTGGCAAAAGAAGAGGATCCCAGGCTCAGCTCAGGGGTCTCCTGGGTCCTGGAATTGAGGTTTGGGAGGGGGGGGGTTCAGTGATTTTTGAGGAGGGTCCTTTGAGAGGTCAAAACGGCTGATGCACAATTCCCCACCTCAGCTTTCACACTGTGTTGGGGAGAATGTGGTGGGTTTATTTTCTTCAAACACTGAAGAAGTTCTGATTGAAAGGAATTCCAAAAGGGACTTGCCCCCAAAAATTCTCGAGATTTACTTTTTACAGGATGACATTCCAAATTATTATTTAAGAGGAAAAAAAGGAGAATTTGATTTGGGGTTTATTTTCGGACAATGTAGTTTTATATTCGGAAGGAGGGTTTATATAGTGGATTTTCTTTTTCTAATCAATCAGATATTGGCTAACTTTTCACCTCCACTACTTCAATGCACCAACTAACAATTAATTTCACCGATACAGGACACCTACATAAGTCCTTAAGAAAATGATTTGTATAGACATAAAAGAAAGTGCTTGATAGGAAAGACAGGGGTGATCACTATTTCAAAACGCTTTATATTTTCCACCAGTCTTAAGACTTGTGAAATTATTTATTTGACAATCTTAATATAAAGTCAGAGCTGTATTAGCATGTAGGTTGCTCAATATAAAAGAGAGAGAGAGAGAGAGAGAGAGAGAGAGAGAGAGAGAGAGGATTAATAAATTACATGCTAGAAATGAAAAATAAGATTAGAGATGACACTTTGGCAATATCTTCTTCATAGGAGAGGGGAAAAATGAAACAAGATTAGTTGGGGAGGAAAGAAACGAGATGACTGGTTGGAAAGATGGAACTGAAGAGAAAATTGGGATGGGGGACGGGAGGGGAAAAGTGTAAAAAAAATAGAGGAGTTAATTTGGATAAAAGGTAAGATAAAAGTGACTTGATAGTAAGAAAGACAGTGCAATCAAAGGATAAAAAAAACACTTGAATGAATCAGAGGGATGGAAGATAGGCTTGAGAATTATTGGCTGATGCCAGGAGAATGTACAATGGGAAAGATAGGAAGAAAGGAATAAGGGGGAAATGGTGCATATGACTAATTATTTATTCATATTTTTATCCCACCTTGTCCTTAGCATTCAGGGCAGGTTACACAATGCAACAATAAACTCACAAGTTCTCAAATAAACCAAATAAATTCCCTATGTCTTTCATATATTAAAATACAGCAAGAAAAACTGAGTAAAATCAATTTTTTTAAAAACCCTAACCAACAACTCCTTAACCCTATCCCTTCCTGCCAAATGCCAGGCCAAACAGAAGATGAGCAAACTTGGGCTTAAATGAATCTCCAAAGGAAGGGAGTTCCACAATTGTGGGGCAACCACCGGGAACACGTCTCTACATACCTTTGCTGTGGAGCAGATGGTACTGCAAGATGATACTGCAAGAAGGCGCTCTTGACTGATCTTGGCAATCGCAATGGAACATGAAGGATGAGGTGGTCTTTCAGATATTTGGGGCACAGGCCACTTAGAGTTTTATATAAGGATTTGCAGGAGGAAACATTTTTGTTTTCATTTTCAATTTGTTTATTTTGTTCCTGTTTCAGTTTTCGTTTCATTTTTATTTCATGTATGTTTAGAATTTCATTTTCCGTTCATTTCAATGGGCTTCTCTTGCATGGCTCTTGTGTTAGGGAATGGGTGGGGGGTGCAGTGTGATCTAATGGCCACAAGGGGCAGCAGAGGAGCACTGAAAGGGAGGGGAAAGGGATGCTCTTCTACTGACCCACAGTCTGTCACGTTCACTCTCTCTCTCTCTCTCTCTCTCTCTCTCTCTCTCTCTCTCTCTCTCTCATGCCTACCAGTCACTTCTCTAAAAAATGGGGGTGGGGCCACTTAAAAGAGATTTATTAGAATTATACAGAGACAGGAGCTTTAAATGCTTTGGAAATGAAGGATGGATAGTTCTGCAAAACATTTTGAAGAACCAAAAGCTCCAAGCATCCTCCCTTAATATGGCTTTCACAGTGCCATCTCCCCCAGAGCGCTCCTGTGTGGCTACTCCAAATTCTGACATTACCAAATGAAGCCCTATCACAGGAATTCTCTGTGTGTATCAAGTGCTGCATGATATCTTAGTGGTCCCAATTGGCCAGCAGAGACGCCAATCCTGCTCTCCCCATTCCTCGCCCCACAGCTTTATTTGATACACACTGTGTTTGTTTTGCCTGACATAGCCTCTTGAAGCCCTATCACAGAAATTCTCTGTGTGTGTCAAGTGCTGTGTGATGTCTTACCAATTCTATTTGGCCAGCAGAGATGTCAGTCATGCTTTCCCCAGTCCCTCTCTTCCCCTCTTCCCTCTGGCTTAAATTGATACACTGTTTG
Organism: Sphenodon punctatus; assembly: GCA_003113815.1. Lineage (NCBI taxonomy): Eukaryota > Metazoa > Chordata > Lepidosauria > Sphenodontia > Sphenodontidae > Sphenodon > Sphenodon punctatus. The sequence goes on along the minus strand of QEPC01000412.1, from coordinate 23,355,901 downwards.
TTTTGCTTGACGCAGGGTGATTTCAGACGTTACGGGCGGACACTTTCACCATGGACCGTGGGGTGGTTTGGACCACCGCCGGGGGTAAAGGGGCATGTCAACAGATGTGTGCCCCATTGCCCCCGGCCGTGATCCGAACCACTCCACAGCCCATGGTGAAAGTGCTGGCCCATAACGTCTAAAGCGGCACACACACACCCCGGAGGGGACGGGGCCACGCAGCGCAGCATGCTGCCGCACGTCCCTGTCCCTTTTATTCCCCGGTGCCCCTGCCCACTCCCGACGGTCCATGGCAGTGGCCAATGCGGCTGCTGCCACAACCACAGGAGGGGGTGAATTACAATGACCACGGTGAACGGTAAGTAACCAGATGTTACTTTCCGTTCACCATGGCCATGGTGGCCTTTCACCACACTTCTCAACCTCCTCGCGTCCGGAGGTCCAGAAGTGTGGTGAATGCAAACATGAGCGGAGAGCCAACAGACATGCACCACAGTCAAATGCGGCCCGTGTTTGACCGTGGTTCAGCCGGGGTGAATGTCATACGCATAACGTCTGAAATCACCCACAGTCTCATGAAGCCCTATCATGGGAATTCTCTGTGCTTGTCAAGTGCTGTTTGATGTCTTAGCAATTCTATTTGGCCAGCAGAGATGTCAGCCATACTTTCACCACTCCCTCCCTTCCCCTCTTCTCTCTGACCTGAATTGAGACACTTTGTTTTTTCTGGGACAGCCTCATTGTCATGAACTTTCTGGGAAAACATAAACAAAATTTAAATGACATTTTGTTGGGTTTTGTTCTGTTTATGTTTTCTGTTTACCTTAAACAAAATTACAAAATTCCATTTGAGATAAACAAAAACATAAACAAAATGCACTTCCCTAGTTTTATAGGTCAGAACCAGTGCTGCTGAGGGGAGAAGGGGATGTTATATTTTGTTACCTGTCCCTGATACATTCTCTCCTACTTTGGATTTAACTATCCCAGATGTCTAATGCTGCTTTTAAATGGACCCGACTGGGAGGCAGTCTATGTGTGCTTGGTTGAGTGAGTGGTAGAGGGTATTCACTCTCCTACCCTGTGCTAGTACCTATCTGTGTGCTATGTTCTCAGACTAATTTTGGCAGTGATACATAAGTCACACACTTGGCTATTTGTGTTGTTTTTTTACTCTGCCCACAGTGAAGCACAAGTTAATGACATTTTTCAGTGGGTTTTTCTGTGCCAAGATCCTCAACAAAAATCAAATCAAATCAAATCAACATCTTGCTCTTTCTGCTGAACAGAGCAGAACAATCATTCTTGAGTGAACCAAAGACTCAGAAGACTTTCGAATGGGCCCTGATGCTGAAAATGGAATGAGCCCCTGTCTACTTCACCTGTAGCTGCATCATGGAGCCTACCTCCTATGCCTCCCTTCCCTGGGCTGTGGTCTCTGGTACATTTGCACTGCCTCCCAGTTCCCCCTATTGTAGCTTTGTCTTTGGACTCTATTTAACCTTAGCCAATCTCTCTGGGCTTTAGTTCCCCACCTAGAAAATTGAGATCATGAAGAGCTACTTTATCAGGCTGTCACAGAGCTCATAGGATCATAAGTCTTGAAGGAAGTTCAAGGGTTTACTAGTCCACACCACCACCACTATTGAGAATCCACAGTACTTCCATTATCCCTGAGTGTATCTAAGCAATTTTAAAGGCCACCAGTAATGGCTCCTCTAGTCAATATGTGACTGAGTGACTGAATAACATATTAGTGCATGAATGAGTAAGTTAGGGGTGGGACACCAGGGAGAATACTGGATACCGGATTTACTGGTATTGGATCTCCCAAGTATCAGATTTACCGATATCAGCATACTGTTTGTTTTTTTAACATTGTCTGGTTTACCAGGTTTTTTTACATTGCAGCCATTGACTTCAATGGCCATGGTGTAAAAAAACAACAACCCGTAAAGCAGCCAATGTTAAAAATCCGGTATGCCGATACTGGTGATTATCAGATTTAAAGGATTAATCCGATACACCCAGTTATCAGGTGTATCGGATTAAATCGATACTGATATTCCCACCCCTATGAATGTACATATATTACAGCAATGAGGGGTCATATTATGATTCTGTGATAAAACTGGTAAACACAAGGATGATGGGTATCAAAATCTATGGATGTAGGAGACTTGTTTTCCCTTTAATTTGGTCCTCTTAGACTACATGGCCCAGATCTATGGTCCTTGCTCTAATCCAGATTTATTTGCAGGGTCTTTCTTCTAGCAAATGCTGGTGAGGTGACTGCCTTACCTTTAATAACATTTTATTTTAAGAAGCTACCAGATTAAGAACATAAGTAGTGCCCAGCATCCTGTACTCTGACAGTGGCCAATCTGGATTGCATGGGGGAAGAACCAGCAGTCACAATGGGCAATCCATTCCCTGTTGTTCACTCCCATGTCCCAACAGTAAGAAGTTCATCCTGTAAGCTACTTGGTTAATAACCATTAATGGACCTACCTTCTAATAACTTATTCAGTCCTTTTTTAAACCCAGCTCTACTACTGGCCATGACAATGTCCTCTGGCAACAAATTCCATAGGTTAGTTATGCTTTGAGTGTAAAAGTACTTCCTTTTATTTGTTTTAAATCTGCTTGCAGCTAGTTTCATGTAGTGTCCCCTAGTTCTAGTACTATTTGAGAGGATAAAAAAGTTCCGTTCCCTATCTACTCGTTCCACACCACTCAAGATTTTATAAACTTTTATCATGCCCCCTCTCTGTCTTTTCTTCTCTAAGCTTAAGAGGCCCAGCTTGTCAAGCCTCTCTTTGTATGGAAGCAGTTCCATACCCTTTATCATTCTTATGCCCCTCTCTGTACCTTTTCTAGTTCAGCTATGTCTTTTTTGAGATGGGGCAACCAGAACTGCACACAATATTCAAGGTGCGGTTGCACCATCAATTTGTATAGAGGCATTATGACATCCTCAGTTTTATTCTCTATCCCTTTGCGAATAACTCCTAAGAACCAAATTCCCTTATTTTTTCTGTGAAGTCAAAAATAGTTGCCCTGGACTAAAAACCACAGAGAAAGAAATAACCTGCACGTACCAATCATTGTCATTAAAAATCCTAGCATTCTCCAAAAAGATGTGGCATGCAGAAGAATTTGAGCTTTAAGAGATTTTCCCTCCGTGCTCAAGCACAAGAAATGACTGGTAACTAAATAGTGTTCGTTGACAAACGCTGACATTTTAATAACAGTCACTGTCACTGTATAACATTCTAACATTGATTCAGAGCTCTCCCAATTTCCCACTAAAACAAAGAGCAGTTCATGTGTAAAAATCGCATTTCTTTTGTGTTCTAGGAATTGTGTGAGTTTTAAAGAGCTAAAAAGGTGAAATCCCAACTCCCTCCAAATCAACAGCTGGTTGACTTAACTTTTCATAGAGTCAGAATTGCACCCCTCACCATTTCTTTGTGATTCATCACCATAACACTAATCATAAAAAAAACCAAACCACTGTGCATGCGCTAAATGTCCCACTGGGCCATTCTGTACATGTGCAGTTCTTTTCCAAAATGGCACTTCATGCTGCCAGCACCATTTTGGAAAGGGGCAGGTATGAGGAGAATGGTCCCATGGCCATTTGCGTATGTGCACTCATTGATTGATTGACTGATTTTTAAATAATTGTTTTAATTAAAAAAATCATGCCGTGCGTGCAAAATGGCTGCTGGACCATTCAGCAAGGGGACGGAGTTCCATGCTTGTGGGGCAGCCATTGAGAATGCATCTCTGCATGCCCTTGTTGTGGAAACTTCATGGTCAGATGATACCTGCAGGAGGGTACTCTCCACTGGCCTCAGAGGCCACAATGGAATACTAGGGAAGAGTTATACTTGGGGCCCAAGTCGTTTAGAGTTTTATAGTTCAAAACCAGCACCTTGAATTGTGCTCAGAAATGTCATGGTCAGATTACTCAACCAGACTCCATACAACCCTGAGGAAATTTCAACTTGCTTTGATCAACTTCTTCTCTTGAACAGTTGTTTTGCAGCAGATTTCTAAGGGAGAAAGTTGTCTACCTGGTAACCACTGAGTTTTATGGCATCAAACTGTGAAAACTCATCTGGACAGTACTATTTTATCTCCATCCTGCTGACAACATTATCAGGTCTCAGGAGCAGACAGAATGAGAGAATGTTTTGGCCATGACTAGGAACTCCTATATCAACATCAGGCTGGATGAACAGCTACCTTGCTGTGGGCTCAAACACCAACTGTGGAGGCAGCTTAATATCTTCCCACTGACCATGTGTAGAGTATCAGATAGAACAATTCATTTTGCACCTGTGGTGCTTTGGAGGATGCCATCCAGGATGGATGGTTACACTTTCTAGGTTGCACTCCTGCAATGTCATCTCATGCTCAATGCTAAAGACTCAGAGGACACCACCTGACTTAAACCTACTTGGTTTTCCAAAGTAGTAATGAAGTGAATACCATATCTGACAAATTCAGGCCCTTCAGTTCAGATCCAACAAAACAGGAACAAACCATGATTCATTTTTTCTTTTTCTTACAACTGTTTTGGTTATGTAAGTTTGGTTCTTTTATTTATTTCAGTAGTTTGGTTACTCAGGTTGATCATTTTGGTGATTTTGGTATTTTGGTTGCAATGTTTAGGCATCACTACTGCTTTTACTCATGCACCATAGCCAGAATGAAGTAACCAAAGTCACCAATGGGAACAAATCACCAATTTGGCCAACCAAAACACTTAAATAATAATGAAATAACCAAGTCAGAATACCCCCAAACTGGAAATGTGAATATTCATTTTGGTTGTGGATATTGTTCAGATATCAGAAGGTGCTCCGGCAAAAATTAAAATAATATTTGTGAACATAGCTAGCTAGCTAAATTAGATTAGATTAGATTAGATTCCTCCTTGCCAAGCACTGCCAATTCAAAACCCTTTCCCCTCCTCCCTCCCCCTCCTGCCCTTCCTTTGAGGCCCACTCTGTGCGCTTATACTCCCCTCTACACCTTCGGGTTGCTGTCATTTACCGCCCCCCGGGTTCCCTCTCCTCTTTCCTCCCAGACTTTGAATCGTGGCTCACCTTCTTCCTTTCCAATGATATCCCCACTCTCATTCTTGGTGATTTCAACATTCACGTCGACAAACCTTCCACCCCCTCTATCTCCCGCTTTCTCTCTCTGACCACCTCCTTTGATCTCCGACTCTGGACCGACTCCCCCACTCATACTGACGGCCACTCCCTCGACCTCATCTTCTCATGAAACTGTTCTCTTACGGACCTCTCCTTTGACCCCTGCCCTAATTCTGATCACTTCCTCGCCTCCTTCAGCCTCTCCCACCAAC